>CM062816.1:1031917078-1032297515 GCA_031772625.1 Pinus tabuliformis
GCATTTGTTGTCTCAAAGAGGAGGAATCACCGAACCTACAATGAAAGTGATAGTTACTAGGCTTTACGACGCCGGAATACATCTCTAGCCTAGACTTCTAAATGCTGTGTGTTAGGTTCCAAAGAATTTTTATGTTCATTGAAGTTTATTTTACAGTTGATCTTTCTTAAGAAGTTTTCCTTTAAGGTTCACCACGTGATTTAGATATACCATTCCTAAATATGCAATCTAAGATGATAAATAGTTGTTTATTTTCTTTTTGCAATGAAAATCCTAGCTACTAAGGAAAGAGAAATGAAATTCTTTCAACATAGAGCAGAGAGCGCACACTAGATGCACTTTTCGTAAATCAACTTCATCATGTAGTCTTAATGCAAATGCACATGCATGTATTTTTTTTCAGTTTCCTTAATGTGAGAATGACAAAAAGAAAACAAAGTATAGATCTAAACTATCTTTTTCCAAAGCGATAGTACTAACAATTTTCTTTACAAAAAACGAAAGTAGGGTCAAGACGACACTTTGCGAGCTTGAATTTGAAACTTCTTTCGACACTTGAAATACTAATGATTCAAATAAAATACAATGGAAGAAGTGTAATTGACTATCTAAAAGAGGAATGCTTTGTAACACTCTTTTTCTTGACTGAAAATGACACTTGCGACCCTTTCAAATCAAAATACGACAGTTCGATTAAGCTACTATTTGCAAAGGAGAACTGTAAATGATGAAAAACACATTAAAAAACATTCACAATTCCTTCTAATGGAGGCAAAATCATGCAAAGGAAGATGGTTTCAATAGAGATATACTGATCACAGACAGCAAAACTACTAAATAAAGTTGAAGACAATGAAGAAAAAATGAAAATCTGGAGGCAGAAATACTCTTAGTCAATCATCGCACCTGTAACACAGGGAAACAAGGATGCATCTCACCTGCAACACATGGGAGGTGTGATGCATCCAGGTTTCCAAGAAGAGACAGTGTGATGGTCTAGGGACGAGACTGTGCTTGGTTTTCACTCACAATTTGCAACTAAGTTCAGGGGTTTAAGCTTAGCTAATGATAGTCAGTAAACACAAAGTATAGGGGCTGATCTAACGAGGTTATTTGAGCTACCACCAGGGCACTTAGGATGTTTGCAAGCTAGATGTTCAGTTCATAAACCAACCTGGAGATTTACTGAAACAGCGTTGATATACTTTGTAGTTGCATAGAAAAAGCAGTTCGAAGGCTAGCTAGCTTAACTTCAGGCTCCACTTGTGGTTTATAAAGCAAACAATAGTAACAAAATAAACAAACTATTCGCTCCGCAGCGAAGTTTCCATTTTGTTATCAGGAAAAAAAGTGTCTATTCAGAGCTACTAGTACCACTAAGATGGGTAGCTATCTTAGAAACAAACAGACTAAAGTTACTTGTGTTTTCCTTTATGAGAGATAGATGAGAGAGAATCATAGAGCACCAACCTCAGTATTTCGCTAGTCTTATTGCTTGTTTCCTCTCTCCTTTGATAGATCTTTCACCACTCCTCCCTCACTTGTCCCACTTCAAAGAACACCTATAGAGCCAAGGCAGAAAAATACCATCAAAGCATAGAGATCTATAAACATAAATAATGTATGATTAGATGTACATTAACCATATAAATGCATACATAAACAAGATTCATAGATATACAAGCATATGGAGGAAAAATCAAATATCTTTATTGATAGAAGTAGTAGAAGAGAGGATTACAACCAGGTTGTCTGATCCAGCATCATCCTCCCAGCATGAAAGTCCTCTTAACCTCATACAAAGAAAAATCACCCAACAATGTCTTCAAAGAGAAACCAACAACACTTCCTTGCAAATTACAAAATTCCAACCTCTAGATCTCTTGGATGAGGGATCCATATATAGATGTTTACAGGAGAGTGAGTCTACTTCTGGGATTTTGATTAGTGTCATTTCACTGGTAGTTCTTGATTCCACTTGGATATTTTAGATCCCTTACTCATCCCTGGGTGAATTCAAATAAGCAAGTGTCATATGAGCAGTTTCTAGAAGATTCTCTCAGTTTCCACCTAGAACACTGCTTCTACCATTTGTCTACTCTCAATCATCACACCCTACAAAAGGGATTTCTAGTATGCATTGCACCGCCTGTGTGTAATAGGTGAGATGCATCGCACCCTATGCATGGAGTAGCCTGTATGGTCCTGTTTTGACCAGTTCTGAGTAGTTTTTCATGGAGAACTTCTGGGAGATGATGTAATCAACTGACCTTGTTCCTTTAGGGTATGAAACAACACTTTTAATGGTTTATAAGCCCTTAGTTTATGGACATATGTGATTTGTGTTGTAGTGCCCAAATATGTATATAACACACACTTGTCACACTCACATCAAAACTATCTACCAAGCTCAAAAGCAGTAGGAACACTATACAACCAAAAGAAAGTAGTAGATGATAGCAATGGTGAGTTATTTTATAGGAGAATGAGTCTCCATGAAATGAGGGAGAGGGAGCTTATCCTCAAGGAAAGTAGCACAAAAGACAGAACTACCATGCCAGAGGGGGAAGGGCAACCCAAACTAACCCAAAAACTAGGTCTAGAGACATCTAGAAGACTGACTGTTGGAATGATTTCACCCAATCTGGATCATCGTTGGTCGTTAACTAAGCTTTAGCACTGACACCACTAGTAAGAAATGTATGCTGACTAATTGTCGCTAAATATAGCTAATATCCTCGCACCAAGGCATGAAATCTGACCGTCGCTAGAAATAGGTGTACTCCTACGATGGGGTCGTGACAAGACTGCTTATGACAAGGGTCTGTCGCATATATTAAGTGTATTGTCATGACGAGGCTAAAAAATTAGGAAAAGAGGGTCAATTGGCAACATAAGAGAGCATTTGTTCATTATGAGCATGTTTTATTGGACACATGACATAGTAGAAGGACTGGGGTGAAAACAGTGACAAATTACTGTGTAACACATGCAAAGATAGGGAATAAATAGATAGGCAAGCATTGAAAATAGCACAAATTCCTCCTAAACTTCACCATGTTTGCTTCAAAAACCAAAATCCGTCTCATGCAGAAGCTATCCTATAATGAAACAGAAGGGAACAAAAAGGGGCAAGGCAGAAAGTAAATCAAAACAAAGAAAAAAAACAAAAAAAAACTACTCCTACTCCGAAACTGATCGAGAATGGACCATGATTGCGTAAAATGAAACTTCAACTGTAACCACGAATGCATATACTAGCCTATAGAGGCAAGGAAATCCAAATCAAGAAATATATTCAAGCATGACAACATACAAAAAAGATCGATACAAACCATGACATTCGAAGAGTGAAAGTGCACGCGGAAAAATAGAAAAATAAGGCACATGCAAGACATTTTGTGGATGCATTATGGTGCTTATTCACATCGCATCAACAATATATGCAAGAGAAATCTTTCAAACTTCTAAATTTGGAAAACATAAAGAAAGAGAAAAACTTACGTTTCACAACAGGGCTTTTCATGTATGATTCCTCCCATTATTGAGTGATAGGAGCATGCAAAATAGATGGAGGTTGTGAATATTGAGATATGGATGGATTTTCAATTTGTGCGATCCAATGATGAGGATCCTTGATAGATACAAGACTATTCTAATCAAAACTGAAAATTTCATCAAGACTTTGAGAAGCTGACATAACCATCATCTCAAGTTGAAGTGCCTTGGTAGCTTGCGAAAGTTCCATGCATTCGAAAGGTATATCATAAAAAATTGATGTATTAGAAAGATCGAAAATGGGAGAATCAGAGTCGTGATCATATCAATCAATAAATAGATCATGAGAACCATAATTATAAGTTTCATCATCATAAACAAAACCATCCTCTTGCTCTGATGAATAAAAGAGAGGGAAACATTAAAAACAAGAAAATTCACCCATTGTTTCTTGAGAATCATCAGATGAATTATTGGAAAGATAAAGAAGAGAAGATTCATCCTCTTCATGTTTAGATGAAAAAATAACATTCCATGAGTTCTGAGTGTGATTAGAATTAAGATCATAGAAAATTTATTCTGCTATAGATTCAACAGGAATAATAGAATCACGAAACATGTTAGGATAATGTGGGATAGGGGAAGAAGGAGAAATATTAGCCTTCATCACTGATTATTTTTCAGGAATAGAATCCCACACATACTCATCAAAAATTATATTTCAAGTTTGTTGGTCAACACTAAGTCCATCCCGAGTTTGATCCTCGTGAACATTAGAAATGGTTGACTTAAGTGAAAACAACAAGTCAAAATGGGGAGGGCCAAAAGAACCAATAAATGGAGGGCGAGGAGAAAGAACATAACCAAAAAAATTCTATTCACATTCTAAACTTGCATTTAAATTATATGAGTTGAGAGAATATGGTGAAAGATCAACAAATGGACTCTCAAGTTCTCCAACCTCAACCTGTGTAAATGAAGTCCTTTGATAAAGGGAAGATGAAGAGTCACTCGAAACAACAACTTCCTTCATACCGTATTTGGGAGATCCATAACTAGTGTATGTTGGGAGACTTTGAAAAGGTTCTTATTCTTTTGGATTCATCAAAATGTGAACAAGAAATTGGAATTTATTTTTCATTAAATTCCAATCAACATCATCATCAGAAAATACAAAATAGAAACGAATAAATGATCATGAAAATCATTAAGTGATTCATCAGGTGCTTTTCGAAGCATGTGAACTTCTTGAAAACAAATTTATACTCATATCGACCAAAGGTGTGGAAGAGATCTTTGACAACATTGTTGAAAGAGTGTATAGAAGAAGTTGGCAATGTGTAACACCATTCCCTGACGCGTGGTTCAAACGCGAGAATGAAAAACCCACACACAACATCCTGATAGTGAATATTATCTTTCATGAAAAAGTCAAGAAAGTGAGCGGTGTGCTCGAGAATGGTTGTTTCACCCCTGCCATAAAATTTTAGATGTGACAAGTCATTAATTATTCCCATGGGCACTTTTAGATTTGTAGTTCTAGAAAAACATGTCGAGGTTAAGGTATGGGAAGAAGCCATTAAATATATAGACAATTCAAACAAACTTCATGGGCTCAAATTGTCATATGACCCTCTAATGATGTTGGATCTGCCAATATGTAGGGATTCTCCTCTATATGAAGTCCCAATTAGACCTCACACTATTTGGTGTAGGGGACCCATCTGTAATATGACTAAGTTGTTGAAGCAGTGGGTTTTATTGATATTCCTTGGCTGCAATAACACATATAGTGGTGTAATAGTGACTTTGGTGAACAAGTGGATGAATCTGTGAAGGGTTAAGTGCATTGTATGAAAGGTTCTAACACATGAGGAAAAAATGACTGACTCCCTTAGAAGTTTGTAACAATATGTATATTGAAAGGAACACATGAGCATAAAGACATCATGAGTTATCCTACAAAATAGCTCACATTTTAACCATGTTGAAAAAGAAAAAACACCACGCATTCAACAAGATTCATACTAATGAAAAAAAAATATTTCATAAGCGTTAGCAGAAGTGAAATAACATATATTTCAAACATAATAAGAATATTCACACTATATTCACAACATATCCATTAAAACTCGTCGAATCTGATCTTTTATTAAAGTGAAAGTCCCAAGAATACATATACCATTGATGAACCACTAGCCCCAATAGTGGAACATGAAGTATACACCTGCTCCTCCAAAGAAATATACTCCCTCTATGCTATGAAGAATCCAAGGCTCTCAATGAACTCCCAAGCTCCTGATTCTAAGCTAAAAGAATATCCAAAATCTTGGGTTATAAAATACCTTTATATCAGTTATGAGTGTATATTTATAAAGAAAGGTGTGACTATTCACTTCTCCTTGTGACTTGTTATCACTCCTCCGGATCTCCAAGGCTGAGAAAGAGTCTAGCTGAGGTAACCACAGACCAACCTTTTAACTTGGTAGCTATCCCTACCAAGCCGGAGAGGGCTCTCTCCAAAGGATCATAGCCAACAGGGCTGGATGGATTGGGGTTTTAGACTAGATATAGTACCTTAGGTTTTGTTTTATTTGATTTGGTTGGGGTGGTCATTGGATGAGTGAATTAGGTTAAAGAGTGAGCTAGGTCAGGGAAAAAGGGAATCAAAATTGCAGACATATGATGGGACAAGGTAGGCAAGTCACTTTAACACTTGGTAGTATAGTGATGAGACGGTTTAGACTAGTGAGGTGCTAAGAAGAGCATGAATATCATGAATTCTTTTTAAACTGAAGAAATGAAACAATCTATGATGATTTTCCCAAAAAAGAGCATACAAGATGAATTTTGCTTATCACACCTTGAAAATCAAACATATTTAGATTAAAATGAATCATGAAGGGCGAAAAACATTAATATATATGTAATTGAAGAAGAAACAATGTCAAAATACCTTGCCATAGGTTTCCCACCAAAATAGTTGCGACTCATCCAATATATTCCATGCCAAAGTATGAAACACTAATACAACATCTAGTGGAGTCGAACCTGTAGAATGGCTAAAAAATACATAATATAGGCCTCAAACCAACTAATCCTAGCCTCATAGGTTGAATGCATGAGAGGATGAGTAGTTACAACAAAAGCTGAATAGATAGCTAGAGTGTAGGGTGGTCAAAGTGACTCATCCCTCACTTTTGGAAACTAATTCATTACATCATAAGAAGAGTTTCACCTAATGTAGTTACCCTAGGTAAAAATAAAAACATTGTTATTACATTTACATCCATCAATTACATGGGTAACAACAAAATTTTCCAAGGTGAAACTGTCAAAACTAAGAAAATTTGTAAAACTGAGAAACTCAAAAAATTTGTGTCAAAAGCGCAGTGCTAAATTTAGCTCCACTTTTCACGAGGTTCCTGGTGTCAAAATTGAGCCCATGATAGCTCATTGGAAATAATTTCCTATCTAGTTTCCATATCTACCATTAGTTTTCAAAAGGGTCAATTTTGTATCATCCAAACATTGTTTCTCCTAAGACTGGTCAAAAGCGTAGCTCCAGCCTCCAAAACAAGGCAAAAGCATGAATTGTTTGGTGTTTTTTGACCTTTTGACTACCCAATTGATCCAAAAAAACTTAGCAAAGTGGTTTTCCTGACTGTAATTGGCCTTATGAATCGAATGGTGGTGGCCATTTTGCATTTGGAGGTCCCTATAAAAAGTGCAACGCATAGGGCGCTGCACTTTTGGTAGCATGACTAGTGCACAAATTGCCAAAAATGCACAAAACTTCAAAATTTCCCAAAATTGGTCAAAATTTCCAAAAATTTGGCCCGAGGAATGCTGATGATGTGTGTCAAAAGATGAGTGATGCCTCAGCAAGAATTTCAAGTTTATATCCCTCTGTTTGCTTGGTTAGGGTTTCAATTTTCTCCTTTGCAGCTTTGAGTTTTCCCTTGGAAATCCTCTTTGTGTAGGCATAGTGTTTTTCCATCTTCTAGTGAATTTCATTATCCCTTTTTGCCTTGTCTAAGATATTTTCAAGATGTCTATTTACCCTCTCGACCCAATGCTCCTTGTTCTCATTGATCATTTTGGAAAACTGTTCATTTAGAGTATGCTGATTAGCTAGTTCAAGCTCTTTTTGTTTTTATAGCGCCAATTCTCTTTTTAGGCCTCTAGTCCTTGGCCTTATCCTTAGCACCTATTCCTTGAGTCATTCACCATATTATTCATATGCTTCATTAATTAAAGCCTTAGACTTTTCAACCTCCCTCTTTGCCTTTATGAGCTAAATCTCCATGAGATCTTGTTTGGTCTCATACTGCTTGTTCTCCTGCTCATAGTATGAAATGATGTATTTTTCCCTCTGCAAGTTGACCTGGATCTCTCCTATGAGTGCATTCATTTATATGATGACAATTCTTTTGTTTTCACTGCCATCATGCTCACTTAGGTCAACTAGGTCAAAATCCTACTCTGTCTCCTGGGGGTCCTCCTCCTGCTGCTAGATTTCAGCCTCTGTCATATTCCCCTTTCCCTTCTACACCTTCTTTGATGATGAAGAAGGAAAGGCCCCTCCCACAATATGTGGGGCAAACACTAGCCTGTGACCTCTATCATAAGTATGTGCCAATGTGCTCACACCGGTCCTCTTAGGCCTGATGAGCTCAACTCTGTTGGGTGACCCTGCATGATCATGAAAAGGTGATGATGGTGGTGATAATGAGGATGGATGATCATATGGAGGAATAGAAGCAATGGGCTGAGATGTAGGACGTATGGCTTTAGCATGATGATAAGTGGAATGAGATGAGGAAGGCATACCTTCAACAAGTGGAGTTGGTGGAGCAGTGAAGATGTCATTGGCAATGAAATTGTCCCATGAAATATGCAATTGATCAAGGTGATGAAGGACAATGATTTTGATCAATGAGTGATTGAGAAGGATTTTCCTTTACTGGTCAAAATATCTCTTTTTCACAATGGAAGCCATTTTATGTATGATTTTGAATAGATAGTATGGGATATTGAGGAATTTTACCCTTGTGAAGTGCATAAGCAGTCTAATGTGATAAGTATAGTGTCTCAAAAACCTACCTTCACAAGAGAAGTACTTCATGATGATTTTCATGAAGGGAGCATTCCTATTTAAAATGTAAGTGAAAGGGAACACCTTCCTCCTTTTATTCTTGTACTGTAGTTTGATAAATGGTTCATAATAGTGATCCTCCACATCCTTTGATTTAAACCACTTCCCACCCATATTTGGAATCCCTCTAACAGTAGAAATGATAATAGTAGACAAAGTGAAGGTCACTCTTGCTAGGCTTAGTTGATTGTATTTAAGGTGTGATGCAAAGAGTTTGGTCAAAACTGGGTGATGCTGAACTCTTTCAATCAATTTGCAAAAGTCAAGGCAACCGACACACTGAAAACATGATGTTTCCATTGGTGAAGCCATAAGTTATTTGATGCTAGTGGGATCCAACCTTAGGATTCTTCTTCCTTTGTGTGGCATCCTCTGTTCCCTATCTTCTTCTTCTTGTGTGTCCTCTTCCTCCATATAATCGATGTCTTCCTCCATAATGTTTGCTCAAGAGATTTCTAGTGATAAGGCAGGTAAGAATGGGAGGTTGGAATAGGTCTACAGAATGGGAATAAGACTACAACATTTGGAGACATTAGGAGCTGGGTTATGGAGCTGTGTGAGGTGATAAGGGGTGAGAATGTGGAGGGAGTTGGAAATGAGAATTAATTTACATGCTTTAGGATATAGTTTTCCTAGGGATTTTTTTTGAAACCTAGGTCTTAGGGTTTTGTAGGAAAAGTATTTATGGACTAAGGAAAGATAGAGTAAGGGTTAGGATGGTCTCAACAGTGATGTGAGAAGGGATTTCATGGGCTATAGGCATCAATTTTTAAGATAGGATTAAACTTAGGGTTTTTTCCATTTCCTAGGGACCAATTTTACTTAGGATTTCAAACAAAAGAAAAAATGTGGTTTGGGAGAGAAAATGAGTGGAAGAGAGGGTTAATTACTTGATAAAGGAGGAAAACCCACTCTTGAGGAGATTTGAGAGGAGTTGGAGGTGTTTTTGGCACTTTGGAGTCTTTCTAGTAAAAATTGTAATGCCTAACCCAGAAGCATAGTGCCCGTGTTGAAAAATGCAGTGCCCAGATCTCTAAGCGCAGTGCCTGGCTTCTAAGTGCAACGCTTGACCTCTAAGCGCAACACTGAGAAATTTTTCTCCTCTAAGCTTGCAAAACTGATTTTTTGAGCTAAGGGAGTGTGAGCTCGACCTTTGGCAGTGCAAATGGGTTTGTTGTTGATGTCTTGGTGGCTTTTATACTTGATGAAATTGACGTTTTGGGCCTTGGGACCGACATTGTCTCCTTTGTCATTCAATTTATCTTTGGAAACTATAGTTTTATATTTGACCCTTTCTTATACAAATTGATCGCTTGATATACATTGGCATACTTTGACCTTTGAATTTTGGTTTTTTGGAATTTTGGAGCTGAGTTGATAGCTTGAGAAAAGTCACTTATTACATATAATGACATGAAATTACATAAATATAAAAAATAGGATTACATCTCTGTTTTTTTTAAATAAAATTACAAACTGGAATGAATTTATTTCTTAAAATCCAAATTGGAATCTTAGGAACCATTTTTACATGCTTGTAAACGCTTATTTAACCGAAAAAGGGATTTTATTTTCTTCTCTCTCATACTTTGTTGGTATTATGCAGTGAAATGGTGTTTTATTGTACCTTGGAAAATAAAATCTAGTGACCTAATGGGACCCTGAATGACTGGAATTCAGGTGGACTTGACTGACACAAAACATGATGAAATGATATTTTATAGTCAATGTATGCTCAACGAGACACATGAAGGTGGGCTAGAAAATTTTGATTTCTGAGAGGTGATGGGGTTTCAACTTCAGCTACCATCAGTGAGTAAAGTTTTAGATGATGACCTAGGTGGAATGATAAAAAATTAACATGGGACACTATTATGATATAAAAGAGAGTTTTGATCACTGATGGTAGTATGAAAACACTGACTTTATCATTGGCCTTATTTGGGATGGTAGCTCCTTAGAGGTGCCAAAAACACCATAGACCAAGTCGCCTAACCATATGGGCCAATACGGTCAAAAACTCAAATTGGAATGCATGAGTAAATGATGACAACTCAAATAACTCAAACTGACTCAAAACTAACTTACATGACTAAGGATTGAATACTATAAATGGCAGAAAATTGGTGAAGCTCCATGGCCTTCACTTTGGGCTCCAAACTCCAATGATCTTCTACTTCACAATTGCAGAAAATTTAAAATGTATGTACAATGAAACTAGGACCATTCAGAAAAGATAATGCTTTAGGAGCCTACCATTGAATGGTCCTCTTACGCATGGTTATCCATTCATCTCTTCCAACAAGAAAGCATTTTGTTTGTGGAAAGTTGAAATCTGATAAGGGCCTTTCCATAAGTTCTCAAATTTTCCATGCTTACCCTTTTCTTTGTTTCTGGCATCCCAATGAAGCACCACATCTCCAATTTTGAAATCGTCTTCCTTTTTTTTCCGGTCATAGATCCTTTTTAGTATGTCATGAACCTTGGAGTTGTTCTGAAATAACTCATCCTGTGTCTACTCAAAGGGAATCATTTGATTGATCTGAAGCTAAATATCATTCTCTTCACTTCCTGCTTCTTGCAATAATTTCGTGATCAAGACTTCTAAAGATGTAGGAAAAACAATATCTACTCCATACACAATCTGAAAAGGAGAAAGCCCAAGAGATTTCTTACTACTCACCCGATTTGCCTACAATTCTTTGATTATATTTTTGTGCCAGTTCTTTTTGTTAGCCTCCAGCAGTTTCTTGATGATATTGATTAAGGATTTATTGGAGGACTCTGCCAAACCATTTCCTTGTGGATAGTATGTTGTAGAATGCCCCAAATTTATGTTGTAATTGTCACAAAACTCAGTCATCTTTTTGGACTTGAATGATATCGCGTTGTCTGTGATAATATTGTTAGGACAACCAAAACGAGACAAAATATTAGTTTCTAAAAACTAAATGATAACTAAATCTGTTGCTTGCCTGGTTGGGATAGCTTCGATCCACTTCATAAAGTACTTCGTAGCTGTCAATATCCACTTGTGTTTCACGGATGATGATGGATTGATCTCACCTATGAAATCTAGGCCCCACTGCTGAAAAGGTGCATTAACTGATATTGGTTGTAGAGGCAAAGGAAGAAGCTTTCTTTTACCTTAGAAAATTTGACACTCATGACAACTCATCACTGCCTTATAAATATCTATAAAACGTGTAGGCCAATATTAACATGCTCTCAGTACTTTGTTGGTTGTGGTCTTCTAGTATAAGTGGCCCCCACAATCTCCTTTGTGGAAGTCATTTATTACTTCTTTGGACTCATCTTCGGTCAAATAGTTCAGCAACACACCTCTGGGATATTTCCAATAAAGTGCATTATCCATAATACAATATTTTGAATCCTTCAACTTCAATGACCTTATCTTAGCCTTAGACATGCTTGGAGGGGGATTTAGATGCTGAAGTACATAAATAATATCATAGTATCGCGGAGATGATAGAAATATTTCAAATACCTGAATGAGATCCACTTCTTCTTGATTATCAGATAATGCTACCACAAGGTTGATGTCTAGAGCATGAAGGTTTGACATAGCCATGAGTTTGGCTAAGCCTTGACCCTTGATCAGCGTTGTAAGATTGATCTCAAGATCATATTCTAATAATGTTTCTAACCACCTACCTCTTCTACCTTCCAAGTCATTATGCACAAGGACTTATTTTACAATTGCATTAAGTACATAAGAAAGAGTATGAAAATGTAAAATGTAAAATCTGAAACCTTTGATCGCCTTTACCAAAGCCAAGGCCTATTTCGCAATGATGTTGTACTTATAGGCTACATCCCTCATGCTGCGGATGAAAAATGCTATTGGAAGCTCGGTTTTATCCCTTTTTTCATTAGTACTATTTCCATGGTATGCTCAGAAGCAAATAAAAATATAATAAAATCATCAATGTAATTAGGACTAATCAAAACAAGAGTAGTGGTTAAGGCAAGCTTCACCGCATGAAAGGACGTGTGGGCTTCTTCAGACCATTTCACCTCATTATCCTTTTTCAACATATTGGTCATTTCTCTAAGATGTTAAACTAAATTAGGAATAAATCTGTGTAAGAAATTCATCTTACCATTGAATGCTTGGATTTATTTCTTACTACGAGTGAAATCAATTTTCTGAATGGCTTCCACTCGTGAAGGATCAATCCAAATTCCATCTTTCGAAATGATATGGACGAGAAGTTTTCCTTCCTCCATAACAAACAAAATTTTCTTTGGATTGAGAGAGATCCCAAAATTTCTACACTTCTGAAAAATGACTCTTAAATGATGCAAATTTGTTTCATCTAAATTTGAAAATACAGTTACATCATCTAATTATACAACCAAGAAAACATATTTTTCATCTGAAAAGGCTATGTCCATGGCACACTGAAAAGTGGCCCCTGCTCTTTTGAGACCAAATGGCATATTATCATATTTGAATGTGCCCCAAGGTGTGGTGAATTTTGTCTTGTCCCGTTCATCTTCATGCACTAAAACTTGGTTGTAACCTAAGTAGCCATCTAAAAGTGACAGCCAAGAAGCACCCACAACTCTCTGAAGGATATGGTCTATTTTGGGAAGTAGATAATTATCTTTCAGAGATACTTTGTTCAAGTTTCTGAAGTCTACACAGAGCCTAATCTCCCCATTCTTCTTTTTCATTGGGACTAGATTTGATATTCAATCAGAGAATCTGATAGGAACAATGACGCCTGCCTTGTAAAGTCTGCTAACTTCTTTCTCTATGGATGGAAGCAACCTTGGGTTAATATTCCTTAGCTTTTGTCTGAAGGGTTTTTGATTGGGCTTGATTGGGATGGTATGCTAAATTATTTTCTTATCATACTCCTTCAAATATGCATAATCGAAAGTGAAAACATTAGAAAATTCAAATAATAGATGAATGTATTTCTCTTTTACCTCGGGAGACAAATTTTTTGGATAGCTTGATCATTTTTGGCTTGTCTAGTGGTTCGATGTTCATGTCTTCAACACCTTTCTCTGTAGGAACTAATGTAGGCTTCCTTGCTACATCATCTTGATCAAACAAGTCTTCCATAGGTAGAAGACCTCTCAGAATATTTTTATCTTTCAGCTGTAGTATATCAACTTGAGCTGCCTCGATGACTTGATCATCACCATCAAAAACTTCATCCATAAAAAAATTTTCAAACTCTCCTTCACTTTTAAGAAATCTATTCACCTGTTTTTCATCCCAGAATACTTGCCAATATCGCAAGTTATTAGGAACAGAGGGCTGATGCTTCACATGAATCTCAAATTTTTTGTTTGAAAAAATGGGAATTTTAAAATTACTTGTTGTTGTAGCTAATGAATCGGCCATAAGGTTTTGAGTTCTTGGTACAACTGAAAGTGTATACTCAGGAAACATCCTAAGAATATCTAAAACCACATTTCTATATTCTTTCATTCATGGATGGTGAGCTTCATATTCACCTTTAACTTGCTTAATTACAAGTTCTGAATCACCATACAGGGAAATTATTCGTGCACCTAACCTCTTCAAGATATTCAAACCTGTGATCAGCGTTTCATCACTCCACCTCGTTGTTAGTGCAATCAAAAGCTAACTTGTATGAGCACAATCTAACATGCTGAGGGAGATTACCTTTTTGATGATGATGTAGACCTCGAATCCAAATTCCAATACCTACTGCATCTTTTCCAAGAGCAACATGAAAGTCCATGGTCGAAAGGCCATTTTCCTCTTCCAAGAGTTGTTCATCCTTTTTCTATTTTCGGTCAATTTTTTGAACTTTCCCTTCGGATTGTTCTAAAGGCTCCATTACCTTCTCTGATGGCTGATCTAAACCTTTTTTGCCTTGTTTGAAGGCTATTCATATGAGCTTGGCAACTCTTCTTTTTCTTGATCTGAAAATGTCTTTATACAATTGAAAATATCGGGTACATCTTTAATTTCCATAAGCTGACTATCCACATCGTTCAGTCCATTATCATTATATAAAATAAAAGACTCTAAATCCATATGTACAACATTTATAGGATGATTGTTAGGCTTATACTTGCTAGTTATCATGAACTTCCTTTTGGTTTATCGGTACAACTTTCTCAATTTCCCGAAAACTGGCATCATAGGATAAGTCTAACTGTAGTGTGCCTCTTAGTTTTTCTCCCTAGGATCTTGACATTAACTAGCCAAACCGTGGTGGTATATCAAATACCACCACATCCATTAAAACATTCTTTGCAGGAATTTGATACAGGGATACTGCCAAATGTTTGATTATGCCAAGACAACGAACTTTACTAGAATCAAAATAATACAAGTCATGGTACTCACAAGTTATATCTAGACCCAGCCTTTTCATGATGTCTTTAGGAATTAAATTATCATGGGCTCCGTAGTCAAGCATGGAGTTGTGAAGAATGAATTGGTGGATTCTTAAACTAAGATAAAATGGAGGAACATCACTATCTCCTTACTGACCATCTATGGATGGACCAAAAATCAATTTAGGCTAGTCATCTTCAATATTAACCATGTCAAACATAGGATCAACTTTGAGAATTTTAATTATATCAAACTTGGAATGGCTATTTTTGACTAGTTCGGTAAGAGGGATTGACACTTTCAACTTTCAAAATTCAGTTTCTGTTATGAAACCAGCTCACAAAAAGATAGAAAAGAGAGATCCACGCCTTAGAATTCAGCCTCTTCGAGGGGGCAACCTCCTTTACATTACATAAATGAACAATTCTTCGATGATACAAATGAAAATACCCCCTTTCTATATATAGGAGTCTAAGTGGTCCCAATACAATCAAAGCCTACATAACAATAATATTGTAGGGCCACAACAATAACAATAGTGGGCTTCTATGTGGCACAATAGTAACAATATGGGCACTACAGGGTACATCAATATAAATAAGGGGTATAACTACAATAGTAATGGGGTAATCACTAGTATTATAGGGACCCAACATGCCCCTCTCCTTCAAAAAAGTGTTGTCCTCAACGCTTGAGTAGTTCAGGATACTTCTGCATAAAATTCTCATCCTCCCATGTGGAATCTTCAGCGGATAAGTTCTTCCACTTGATAAGGTACTCTGAAATTGATCGATTTCGTAGCTGTCGAGTTCTTGTTTCTATAACTGCTTCCGGTTCCAATATAATTTTTCCTTCTTCGTCAAGTTCTGGCAATATTGTTTGAACTGGGAGCTTGTCGCCTATAACCTTCTTTAAGCATGAAACATGGAAAACTGGGTGCAATCGAGAAGCTGCAGGAAGCTCCAATTTGTATGCCATAGTACCAATCTTTTGCAACACCTTGTACGGACCATAATACTTTGGTGATAATTTATTATCCTTCTTAGCTTGCTTGAGGGACATTTGCTTATATGGTTGTAGCCGTAGGAATACCCAATCACCTACATCAAAACTTCTTTCACTGCGATGCTGATTTGCCTGTTGTTTCATTCTATTCTGTGCCAACACAAGGTTATCCTTTAAGAGTTGGAGGACTTGTTGTTGATGTTCGATGTGATGTTCCACTGCCTGAACCTTAGAATTTTCTCTTAAATATGATGTGATGGATGGTGGTTGATACCCATAAAGTGCCATAAATGGGGTCATTTTTGTTGCTGTATGAAAGGAAGTGTTATACCACCATTCAGCCAGAGGCAACCATTTGACCCATTGTGTCTGTTTATCAGATACAAAGCAACGAAGATATCCTTCCAAACATTTGTTTACTATCTCAGTTTGCCCATCAGATTGAGGATGATAAGATGAGCTATGAGCTAACTGAGTACCAAGACAAGAAAATAATTCTGTCCAAAAATTTCCAGTGAAAATGGGATCTCTGTCACTTACAATAATCTTTGGTTTCCATGTAGCTTTTGAATTGTTTCCATAAATGCAGTAGAAACTGTACTGGCTTTAAATGGATGTGATAATGCACAAAAGTGTGCATACTTGGTAAGTCTGTCAACTACCACCATGATGACACTCTTTCCCTCAGACTTGGGTAAACCTGTGATAAAATCCATTGATACCTCCTCCCAACGTTGGCTTGGAATGGGTAAAGGTTGTAATAGACCCGGTGTCTTAATTGTTTCAACTTTATTTTGCTGGCAAACCAAACATTCTGCCACAAACTTTTGAATATCTGATTTAAGGCCATCCCAAAAAAATTCCTTCTTACCCTGTGGTAAGTTTTTAAAAATCCTGAGTGCCCTCCTAAGGGAGAAGTGTGCAATTCCATAAGAATCTTTTGTTTTAGCTGGGAATTCTTACAGAGGTATAAGCGATCTTTGTACCATAACGAATCATTTTTCCAGCTAAATGTATCAGACGTACTGGAATCTTGTTGTAGCTTTCGAATAAGTGCCCACACTTCTTCGTCATTCTTCCATTCCTCCCTTGCTTCATTTATCCAATCTGGTTGGATAATAGAAATAGCGCACAACAATGCTTCCACATCCTCATCCTTTCTTGAGAGTGCATCTGCCACCACATTTTGCTTCCCCTTTTTGTAGATGATTTCAAAGTCATAACCCAACATCTTTGTGACCCACTTTTGTTGCTCTTCAGAGGATAATCTTTGTTCTAAAAAGTATTTAAGGCTATCATGATCTGTTTTTACCTTGAAGTGTCTTCCCATTAGGTAGGGTCGCCATTTCTTAAGTGCATGGAGTATTGCCAACATTTCCTTCTCATAAATAGCTTTGCTTAAAAACTTTCCCTTGATTGGACGACTTTCAAAGGCAATGGGTCTTTCATCTTGCATTAGAACAGCACCAATTCCATTTCCTGAAGCATCACATTCCACAATAAAGGTTTTTGTGAAGTCCGGTGTAGCTAAGACCGGTGCTTGGCACATTGCCTCTTTAAGATGTTCAAAGGCCTTTGTTGCTTCCGGAGTCCATGAAAATGCATCTTTCTTCAATAATGTTGTTAGAGGTGCTGCTATTCTCCCATAATTCTTAACAAACTTGCGATAATACCCTGTCAACCCAAGAAATCCGCGCAAATGCTTTATGGATGTGGGGATTTTCCATTCCTTAATGGCTTTAATTTTGCTAGGGTCTACCTTAACTCCTTCATGAGATACAATATGACCCAAATATTCCACCTCCTGGACTCCAAAGAAACATTTGGATCTTTTGGCATATAATTGTTTCTCTTCCAATAGTTGTAGCACCCTGTCACATGTTCAACATGATCCTTCCAAGACTTGCTGTAGATAAGTATATCATCAAAAAATACTAACACAAATTTTCTAAGGAATGGTTTGAAAATTGAATTCATCAAACCTTGAAATGTTGAAGGTGCATTGGTAAGGCCAAAAGGCATGACCAAAAATTCATAATGACCCTCATGAGTTCTAAATGCCGTTTTCGGAATGTCTTCAATCTTCATTCTGATTTGATGATATCCTGAACGAAGATCCAACTTGGTGAAGTAAATTGATCCATGCAATTCATCCAGTAATTCATCAATGACAGGAATGGGGAACTTATCTTTAATAGTGAGCTTGTTGAGCTCCCTATAATCTGGACACATGCGCCATGATCCATCCTTCTTGTGCACCAATACTACTGGAGTAGAGAAAGAACTTTGACTCGGTTGAATTATACCAGCCTCTAGCATTTCTGCAACCATACGTTCAATTTCACTTTTTTGGACATAGGGATATCTGTACGGCCTAATGTTTGGAGGAACACTTCCTGGAATCAGATGAATAGCATGATCATGATCACGCATAGGTGGGATACCTTTGGGAGTCTCAAATACCTTGGAATGATTGTCCAGGACTTTTTGGAGATCTGGAGAAATAGATGATTCTAATGTGGAAACATCTAGCGAACATAATTGTGCAATTACACCCCTTTGCTCCTTTTTTAGAAGCTTTGTCATACCATTAGAGCTGATTATCTTTCCTGGTTTCTCTGCAATACCCCTTAATTCAACTTCCTTTCCTTCCACAGAAAATTTCATGAAAAGTTCTTGAAAATTAAAAGCTATTGTACCCAAGGATTGTAGCCATTGGACTCCTAGTACAACATCAGCACCTCCCATTGGAATGGAAAGCATTGGGCTAGTCAATACATATTCTCCCATGGATAGCTTGATATTATGGCACTTTCCAGAGCAATTTATTGTTCCTCCATTTGCAATCATCACTTGACACTTTGGTGCTGGATATAGGAAGCAATTCAATTCTTTTGCTACCCTACAATGAATAAAATTGTGGGTGCTTCCTGAATCAATCAACACTATCACCTTTTTCTTCTTGATTTGTCCTTCTATCTTGATGGTTTGAGGAGTGGTAATTCCTGCCAATGCATTACAAGATATGGTCGGATTTATTTTTTCTTCATATAGGCTTTGTTCCTGGAATATATCCTCTTCTTTTGACCTTTCTTGCTCCTTTTCTTCTTCCTCTTCACAATCTATGTAGAATAATTTCTTCTCAGCACACTTATGACCTTTTGTGTATTTGCTATCACAATTGTAACAAAGCCCTTTTGCTCTTTTTTCTTCCAATTATTGCGGTGTCAACCTTGTAGGTTGTGGAAGACTATGGGCAACAACACTTCCATCTTTATAGTTGTGAATGGTATGCTTCCTAGTTGCCATAATTTTGCTTTCCATTTTTCTTGCTAACCTGAATGCCTTCTCTAATGAATCAAGTTCCCAAAGGCGCACATCATGTTGGATATTATCCTTTAAAGACCCTATGAACACATCAATCCTATGCTCCTCTGGAATATCTTTTATCCTTATGTTCAATTTTTGGAACTCCTCAATGTGCTCCATTATTGAGATTCATCAATTGGCTAAAAAAAGTGTTTGAGATTCATCAATTGGCTAAAAAAAGTGTTTCTTTTTGTATCCTCATAATGTGCTATCAATTCTTCCGTAAAAATTGCCCAAGTGATAAATTGTTTACGAGAACAAAGCCATTGATACCATACAAACTGATTTGGTTCCAAATATAAAGTTTCCATACGTACCTTTTGTGTGTTTTGCACATTATTGAGATCGAAGAATTGCTCCATCTGTAATATCCATGTGGCAGGATCCTTGCCATCAAACTTCCTCACATCGATTTTTGGAACATGGTGAGTCTTCAATCCAACATTAGAGTCTATGGAATCATGATTAACATTTCTTTTATTCTCATCATGAGTTTCCTTTACTACCTTTTCACCATTAGTGACCCTTTCTTGTAGCAACTTCTTCAATTCATCCATCTTATCATCCATGCCATCAAATTTAGCATCAATCTTAGCTTCCATGCCATCCATCTTAGCTTCCATGCCCTTTATCTTAGATTCCACGCCATTTACCTTAGATTCCACGCCACTTATCTTAGCTTCTGTTAGCTTTTGTGAGCGTGACATTTGTTGCACTTGTTCTTGTAATTTTGATATATCATGTAGCATTTCTTCCTCTTCTTCATGAGTCATGCTAGAGCTTTCAGGTTCCTTACTAGGTGTTTGCATTTTCTTTCCTCGGGGCATTGGTTACCGATAATAATGCTTTACTATGCCCTTTGAATTCCGTTAAACCAAGCTTACACAAAAATTTAAAAAAAAACTACACACCTTTTTTCACTTTATAGAGGCCTGATATTGAATCTGATGTATCTCTGTGATTTCGGATCATCCAGTTCTAAAATTGCTATCTGTAGTAGCCTTCTGCGTCCTCTTTCCAATGCCACAAGTCTGAGCCAAATTGGATTCTCCAAGGAAGAGTTATGTGAAATCTCCCACAGTGACTTGCTTTTAGACTGGTTCAGTAGAGCGAACTTGTACGACATGCCACGAGTCACTGTTTCAACCTTTGAATCTGAAACTCACCCACAAGAAACTACCGTCCGTCCGATGTATGTACCTTTTTACGAAATTTCAATCCGATCCCCAGAGAGAGAGTTATGACGAATTTCCCCAGGTCATCTGTTTTGAATGTAATTCAGGAGTCTGCAAAAAGACCAACTTCCTCAGATCATATCTCCGAAAATATCGTGAGAAAAGTTCTGAAATTCGGACCCAAGGTTCAGCGCCAATTCTTCTCAAATGGGTTTTTTTTGCGACTTCTGAAACGTCACAAAAAAAAAGTTATAGCGAAAATGCCACGATTACCTGTTTGGAGCAGCGAAACCCTAGAATCCAAAGCTCTGATACCAAATGTTATGAAACCAACTCACAAAAAGATAGAAAAGAGAGATCCATGCCTTAGAATTCAGCCTCTTCGAGGGGGCAACCTCCTTTACATTACATAAATGAACAATTCTTCGATGATACAAATGAAAATACCCCCTTTCTATATATAGGAGTCTAAGTGGTCCCAATACAATCAAAGCCTACATAACAATAATATTGTAGGGCACAACAATAACAATAGTGGGCTTCTATGTGGCACAATAGTAACAATATGGGCACTACATGGATACATCAATATAAATAAGGGGTATAACTACAATAGTAATGGGGTAATCACTAGTATTATAGGGACCCAACAGTTTCTAGATTGAATGAACTAGATTAATCTACCTCTCTTTGGACATTATCTCTATTCTTGGGTAGATCTCTTAGTATCTGATCCTTCTTTTGACTGACATGATCCTTGTTTAGACTACATGTAGATGGTTTTTTTTCTCTGCTTTGATCAGCTACTACCAGCTCTTTACCTTTGCTTTGATTATCTTGAGGATCTGATTTCTGTTGGGTATCTTTTTGCTGCAATGTCCTTTTCCAAATAGGAGTGATTGGGACATCCCTATTCCTCAAAGAATATTTCTTTTGCTGAGAACTAAGTGCTTTCAAGTATACTCTTTGATAATCATTGGTTTGGGTCTCCAACGCATTATCACTTTCTAGTATGTAGTCCTCATATTTAGGATCCTCCACTTTCTCGACCTACTTCTCATCTTCAGTCAAGGAATGGGATGGTAATCTTCCCTAAAGAACTGATTTTCCTCAACAATCGGGTATGTTTCATCGTCAAGTTCTCCTTGAGCATAATTATGTTGCAAGGGTGTTCGAATTGGCTGCTGAGATGTCGATGCTTTAGAACCTTTTGCTCTGCATAATTTTGTTGCAAGGGTGTTCGAATTGGCTGCTGAGATGTCGATGCTTTAGAACCTTTTTGCTCTCTTTGTTTTATCCTACACTGAGGTTGCTGCTGATTTCTAAAGTTAGGATTTCTAGCTTGAGGTTCCTGAGGTCTATAAGAATTTATCATCCAGTCGGCCATTCTCTCCATGGTTTTGATCAGTGCATCTAGCTTAATATTGGAGGAAGAAGAAGGTTCTCCTTTGATGTTTACTCTATTTTCTAGTTTCTCATGCTTCAATTGAGACTTTTTAATCATCAAGTTTGCTTCCACACTTACCGCATTGTTCTGCATGTCTTTCAGAGTCATAGGATCTCTTTCCCTAAATTGATAAGCCATCTCTAGATCAAAAGCATTCGAGTAGTGTTGAATTTCCATAGGTTTGAGGTAAAGCTTCCAAATGACCAGGTAATACTAAGGGTGCAAACCTCGTCAAAACTTCTAAAGAATGGTGAATGGGAATTGCAATAGGTTGTGTTGGTTGAGATGAGGATAGAGGAGGTGATGAGGATGTTTTTGGAGGTGTAGTAAAGGGTATGGTAGAAGATAATATTTCAAGTTGATATTGAATATAAGCTTTTTCAATAGTGATTTGTAATTTATTAGCTAGGCTTTGAAGGTTCTGAAAGTTAGACCAAACCTCGTGTTCAAGTTTTGAACACTGAGAAGCAGCCGAAGGATGGTTAAACAAATACTTTGAGGCAGGAAGGTATGAGTCAAATTTTAAGGGATCAAATACTTATTTAGGAAGACAAGACTCAGACTTTAAATGGATTAGGGATAACTCAAATTTAATGTCGATCAAAATGATAAATTCTTATATTTTCGTCCATGAAATAATATTTAGGCTATGTATTTGATCTGGTAATGAAGTGCTCCTTTCCAATATTTTGGTTTCAGTCTCGGGGAAAGGGACTTTAGGCTTTCTTAACAATATTTCATAATTATCATCTGGAGAAGGAGGATTTGGGTGAGGGTTTGACTTGGTATATCTTTTCAGACCCAGTATCTTAACAGGGTCACAAACTATATGAGCTTAAAGAACTAAGACTTTGAGCTGAACAAAAATATTTTCAAATGAAAGTATTAAATAGTGAAATCTAAAATTGGTAATGATTGAGAGCTTACCAATGGAATCAAGTCCGAACAAACTTGTCATTAGTAACCTTCTTCGCTTTTTGAGCAAGCTTTAATTGTCTTCAATTGAATCAATTGGATCAAGATGTAGAATTTATCTCGTTTGTCTCCTCGAGGCCAACTCTAAAATCTTGACACTACAATTATTGAATCATCCTTTATGAAGCTTAGTCCCATCATCTAGAGGACCAAAATCCAATGAGAATTAGTCGTACAACAAGGGAAAATGAATCTTTTGTTCCCCGGTAATGACGCTAGTATGTTATCACTCCTCTAGATCTCCAAGGCTGAGAAACAGTCCAACTGAGGTAATAATAGACCAACCTTTTGACTTGGTAGCTAGCCCTACCAAGCCATAGAGGTATCTCTCTAAAGGATCAAAACCAAGACGGTTGGATGGATTGGGGTTTTAGGCTAGATATAGTAGCTCAGGGTTTGTTTGATTTGGTTTTGTTGGGGTAGTCACTCGATGAGTGAATTAGGTTAGGGAGTGAACTAGGTCAAGGAAAAAGAGAATCAGAATTGCATACATCTAATGGGGCAAGGTAGGAAAGTCACTTTAACACTTGGTATTTTAGTGATCAGATGGTTTAGACTAGTGAGGTGTTAAAAAGAGCATGAATATCATGAATTCTTTTTAAACTGAAGAAATGAAACAATTTATAATGATTTTCCCAAAACAGAGCATACAAGGTGAATTCTGCTTATCACACCTTGAAAATCAAACATATTTAGAGTGAAATGAATCATTAAGGGTACAAAACATTCATACATATGTAACTGAAGAAGAAACAATGTCAAAATACCATGCCACAGAATCCCACCAAAATAGCTACAACTCATCCAATATATTCCATGCCAAAATTTGAAACAGTAGTACAATATCTATTGGAGTACAACCTACAGAATGACTAAGAAAATACATAATATAGGCCTCAAACCAACTCATCCTAGACTCAAGGATCGAATCCATGAGAGGAGGAGCAGTTACAACAAAAACTGAACTAATAGCTAGAGTGTAGGGTGGTCAAAGTGACTCAACCCTCACTTTTGGAAACTCATTCATTACATCATAAGAAGAGTTTTCACCTAATGTGTTTACCCTAGGTAACAGTAAAGAAATCATTATTACATTTACATTAATCAATTACATGTGTAAAAACATTATTTTCCAAGGTGAAACTGTCAAAATTGAGAAACTCAGAAAATGTGTGTCAAAAGTGTTGTGCCACTATCTTAAGCACAATGCCAACTTCAATGCCACTTTTGAGGGGGTTCCTAGTGTCCAAATTGAGACTAGGATAGCTCATTGGAAATACTGTCTAGTCAAGTTTCCATATCAACCCTTAGTTTCCAAAATGGTCAATTTTTTACCCTCCTAAAGTTGATTCTCCCAAGATTGGTGAAAACCGCAGTGCCAACCTCTAAAAGAGGGTAGATTGTTTGGGTGTTTTTTGACCTTTTGACTGCCTAGTTGACCCCAAAAAACTTAGCAAAGTGGTTTTACTAAATTTAATTGGCCTTCTATATCAAATTGTGGTGGCCATTTTTCATTTGGAGGTCCCTAGAAAAAGCGCAACACCTATGGTGTTGTGCTATTGGCACTGTGACTAGTGTACAAATTGCCAAAAATGAACAAAACTTCAAAAATTCCCAAAATTGCTCAATATTTCCCAAAATTTGGCCTAAGGAGTACTAATGATGTGTTTCAAGCCATGAGTGATGCCTGAACAATAATTTCAAGTTTATATCCCTCCCTTTGCTTGGTTAGGGTTTCAATTTTCTCCTTTCCAGGTCTAAGTTTTCCCCTGAAAATCATCTCTCTGTAGGCATAGTGTTTTTCCATATTCTAGTGAATTTCGTTATCCCTTTTGGCCTTGTATATGATCTTTTCAAGATGGCTATTTACCCTCTCGAGCCAATGCTCCTTGTTCTCATTGATCATCTTGGAAAATTGTTCATTTAGAGTAAGTTGATTGGCTAGTTCAGGCTTTTAATAATGTAAACTTTGAAATAGGAACTATAAACTCAAAACGAGAACTCTGCCCAAAAAACCTCAAAAAAACATGAAAAACAGTGCTAAAAATGAAAATTGTGTATACTAGAACGATGGTTTTTTCTTAGGGTCAATTTTGAACATGTTTTAAAAATGGAAGTGAGAACAATTTTTTTGTGAAAAAATTGTGCAAAAACTAGCCTGAGAATGAAAAGTGCTAATAATGGAATGATGGACTTTTTTTTAGGGTTAATTTTCAACATTTAAAAAAAAATGCCAGTAAAACCGAATTTTTATGTGTAAAAATTGTGCAAAAAAACACCCTCAAGACGAAAATTGTTGATGCTCGAATAACACTTTTTTTTTTGGGTAAATTTTCAACATTTTGAAATAATAGTGTAAAATATTTTGTTATGACTCGGAAAAACATTAAAATTTCAAAAAAATAATGAAAACATAAAATTAAAAATAAAAACAAAAGTAAAAACAATGAAAAAACACAAAAAAAGTTAAAAAAAATACCAAAACGTAAATAAAAATATATATTAAAAAAAACATAAAATAAAAAATAAAATAAAATAAAATCAATTATTAAAATGTTAAAAAAAAAAATTAACCTATAAAATATAACAATTAAAAATGAAAAAAATTTAAAGAAATAAATAATACGAAAAACATATTTTCAAAAAAATAACATTTTTTTTTAATGTGGTAAACCATAAAAAAATTTGGAAAAAATAAAATAAAATAAAATAAACTATAAAATTAAGTAAAAATATGAAATTTTAAAAAAGCATTAAGAAAAACTAAAAAAATTAAATTAAATTAAAAACAAAATAGATTAAAAAAATAGAAAAATAACAAAAAAATGAAAAAAAAAATAAAAACTACAAAAATTAAGATTAAAAGCATTTTCAAAAAACCCTAAAAAACAAAAATATGTTGAAATTAAAAATAAAAAAAAACCCAAAAAACAATTAAAATTTAAAAAAAACTAAATATATTTTCGATATTTTTTAAAATAACATTTAATAATATATATATATATATATATATATATATATATATATATATATATATATATATATATATATAAACACAATAAACATATTTAATAAAATTTATTTTTTATTTAAAAAAAAAAAAAATTTATTGGCCACCGCCCCCACAGGTGGCCAAGCGGTGGCTATTCGATTCGAGAATCGAATAGCCACTTCCCAGCCACCCCCATGGGCGGTTGGGCAGTGGCTATCTGATTCTCAGAATTGGATAGCCACCACTCAGGCACCTGTGGGGGTGGCCGTGTGGTCGCTGTCCAATTCTGAGAATCAAATATCCACCTCAAGGGCAGTGAGGGGGTGGTTATCTAATTCTGAGAATTAGATAGCCACCGCCTAACCGCTGGGGGGGTGGTTACCTGATTCTCGGAATTGAATAACGATCGCTCAACCGCCTGTGGGGGTGGCTACCAGATTCTCAGAATCAAATAGCCATCGCCTGGATGCCCGTGGGGGTGGCTATCCAATTGTCGGAATCGAATAGCCATCGCCTAGTTTCCCATGGGGGTGTCTATCTGATTCTCGGAATCAGATAGCCACCACCCAACCACCGGTGGGGGTGGCCGGGCGGTGGCTATCTGATTCTCAGAATCAGATGGCCACCACTCGGTCGCCTGTGGAGGTGGTCGAGCAGTGGCTATCTGATTCCGAGGATCAGATAGCCACCCCCATGGGCAGTCGGGTGGTGGTTATTCAATTCCGATTACAGGAATTGATACTGTTATGCGTTCAATATTTGTAATATGTGATTTTCGCATTAATTTTTAAGTTAATCATTATATTTTGAAAAAAAAAGTGATTATTATTATTTTTTTGACATGAAATTCATAAAAAAAAAAACTATTATTTAACCATTTTTAGTTAAAATTTTCGTATAAAAATTGTGATCTTGACATGTCAATTCTAGAAAAAAATTATCAAAACATGTAGTCTTTTAGTTATATTTATGTTAAAATGGTTATTTTTATGTCCACTGTTAAAAAATATTTTTTTTAGAAACAATTATTACATGTGGATTGAAAAATTAATTAAGGATGTATAAATATGTAGAATATTGAAAATTCAAATATCAACCTTTTAATTTAAAAATGCAAAACAATAAAAACCTCAGTACAAAAAAATTAAAATTAAAATAAGAACAAGAAAATATGAAGAAAACGACCACTTCAAAAATTATTAAATTTACAAAATAATTATTTACATTTCATATATTAGAAAATTTGAAGTCAAAAAATAGGTCTTTTAAAAAAAGGGTCTGATGCGGAATTACCACTTTTTAAAATTAGCATGGAAATCACTACCATTCTAAAATGAAATGCACATAAAAAAATTAAAGTGTGAAAAACTATGTTCTAAAGAAAACATGTGTGTTCTACATCACCCCTTTTCAAAATCAGGTCACTTTT
Source organism: Pinus tabuliformis (assembly GCA_031772625.1). Lineage (NCBI taxonomy): Eukaryota > Viridiplantae > Streptophyta > Pinopsida > Pinales > Pinaceae > Pinus > Pinus tabuliformis. The sequence goes on from CM062816.1 coordinate 1,031,944,479, forward strand.
TTGCTATCTCTACGAAACAGGTAACAATATCAGTTCCCATTTCAAAGTTTACATTTTTTCTTTTTGTTTTTATAAGGCCAATGCACTTTTTAGGCCTCTAGTCCTTGGCCTTATCCTTGGCACCTGTTCCTCTAGCTGTTCACCATATTATCCATATGCTTCATCAAGTAAATCCTTATCGTTTTCAGCCTCCCTCTTTGCCTTGATCAGTTGAATCTCCATGAGCTCTTGTTTGGTTTCATATTGCTTGTTCTCCTCCTCATAGTATGAAATGATGTATTTTTCCCTCTGCAAGTTAACCTATAGCACTCCTATCAGTTCATTCCTTTCTCTAATGAAAATTCTTGTGTTTTCACTATCATCAACCTCACTTAGGCCAACTAGGTCAAAATCCTGATGTCTCAAGAGGGGTCATCCTCTTGCTGTTGGATTTCAGCCTCTGTCATCTTCCCCTTGCTCTTTTGCACCTGCTTTGCTGACGAAGAAGGAAAGGCCCCTCCCACAATCTGTTTAGAAAACACCTTCCTATGGCCTCTCTGATAAGTATGTGCCAATGCACTCACATCTATCCTCTTAGGTCTGATGAGCTCAACTCTATTGGGTGACCCAACATGATCATGAAATGGTGATGATGGTGGTGATAATGAGGGTGGCTGATCATATGGAGGAATAGAAGCAGTGGGCTGAGATGAAGGAAGTATTGCTTCAACATGATGATCAGTGGGATGAGATGAAGAAGGCATATCTTCAACAAGTGGAGATGGTGAAGTAGTGAAGATGTCATTGGAAATGAAATTGTCCCATGAAATATGCAATTGATCAAGGTGATGAAGGAAAATGATTTGTATCAATGAGCGATGGAAATGGTTGTTCCCTTTCTTGTCAAAATATCTCTTTTGCACAATGGAGGCCATTTTATCTATGCTTTTGAATAGATAGTATGGTATATTGAGGAATTTGACCCTTGTGAAGTGCATAAGCAGTCTAATGTGATAAGTATAGAGCCTAGAAAACCTACCTTCAAAAGAGAAGTACTTCACGATGATTTTCATCAAGGGAACATACCTATTTAGAAGGTAAGTGAAAGGGAACACCATCCTCCTTTCATTCTTGTACAATGGTTTCATAAATGGTTCATAATACTGATCCTCCACGTCCTTTGATTGAAACTACTTCTCACCCATATTTGGAATCCCTGTGGCAGCAATAATCATAGTAGTAGACAAAGCGAAGGTCACCCCTACCAATGTTACTTGATTGTCTTTAAGATGTGATGCAAAGAGTTTGGTCAAAACTCGGTGATGCTGAACTCCTTCAATCAATTTTCAAAAGTCAAGGCAACCCACATATTGAAAACATGAGGCTGCCATTGGTGAAAACATAAGTTCTTTGATGCTAGTGGGATACAACCTTAGGATTCTACCTCCTTTGTGTGGCATCCTCTATTCTCAGTCGTCTTCTTCTTATGTGTCCTCTTCGTCCATATAATCTCTATCTTCCTCCATAATGTTTGCTCAAGATATTTCTAGTGATAAGGTAGGTGAGAATGGGAGGTGGGAATATGTATAGGGAACAGGAATAGGACTACAAAGTTTGGGGAGATGAGGAGGTGGGTTATGGAATTGTGGGAGGTGATGAGGGGTGAAAATGTGATGGGAGTTGGAAATGAGAATTAATTTATAGGTTTTAGGATAGATGCTTCCTAGGGATTTTTTTTTTTGAAACCAATGTCTTAGGGTTTTTAGGAAAAGTATTTAGGGAGTAAGGAAATATAGTGTAGGGGTTGGAATGGTCTCAACAGTTACGTGAGAAGGGATTGTGTGGGCTATAGGTATCAATTTGTAAGGTAGGAGTAAACTTAGGGTTTTGTCGCTTGCCGAGGGACCAATTTTACTTGGGAGAGAGAAAGAGTGGAAGAGAGGGTTACTTACTTGATAGAGGAGGAAAACCCACTCTTGAGGAGCTATGAGAGAAGTTGGAGGTGTTTTTGTCACTTTGAAGGTTTCCTAGGAAAAAGCACAGTGCTTAACCCAGAAGTGCAGCACTAGTGTTGAAAAACGTAGCACCGAGATCTCTAAGCACAACGCCTAGCTTCTAAGCGCAATGCCTGACCTCTAAGTGCAACGCCAAGAAAATTTTCTCGTCTGAGCCTGCAAAACAAATTTTTTGAGCCAAGGGAGTGTGAGCTCAATATTTGGGAGTGAAAATGGGTTTGTTTTTGATGTCCTGGTGGCTTAAATACTTGATGAAATTGATGTTTTGGGCCTTGGGACCCACTTTCTTTCCTTTGTCATTCAATTTACCTTTGGAAACTATATCTTTACATTTGACCATTTCTTGTACGAATTGATTACTTGATATACATTGGCATACTTTGAAATTTGACTTTTGGTCTTTTGGCATTTTGGAACTGAGTTGATACCTTGCGCAAAGTCACTTATTACATATAATGACATTAGATTACATAAATATAAAAAATAGGATTACATCTTTGTTTTCTTTTAAATAAAATTACAAACTGGAATGAATTTCTTTCTTAAAATCCAAGTTGGAATTTTAGCAACCATGTTTACATGCTTACAAACCCTTATTTAACTGAAAAAGGAATTTTATTTTCTTCTCTCTCATACTTTGCTGGCCTTATGCAATGAAATGGTGTTTTATTGTACCTTGGAAAATAAAACCTAGTGTCCTAATGGGACCTTGAACGACTGGACTTTGGGTGGACTTGAATGACACAAAACATGACGAAATGAGCTTTTATAGTCAAGGTATGCTCAACGAGACACATGAAGGTGGACCAACAAATTTTGATTTTTGAGAGGGGATGGTGTTTCAACTTGGGCTATCATCAGTGAGTAAATTTTTACATGATGACCTAGGTGGAATGATAAAAATTTCAACATGGGATGCTAATATGATTTAAAAGAGGAGTTTTTAGCTCTGATGGTAGTATGAAAATACTAACTCTAACATCACTCTTGGACTTCCCTCATGACTCTTCAACTTCTTTACAATATTACTCTTTAAATTATTTACAACGTGAATTGTCTCATTCCATAATTGACACTTGGAATTCCACTTACAAATTAATTACAAAACAATATTACAATATACTCATACCCATATAAAACAAAATTGGGTAGATCAAACTAGATAGCCTAATAAGACAGAATAGTTAAGCTTTAGTTTGGGGAAAATCTAGCTCACCAACTTCCACTTGATGTTTCTCGGTCACATAATGATGCCAAGCTTTGTTTTGTGCAATGACATCCCCAAGTCGTGTGATGGTTTCAGGCTAGAAGCGGAATCTAGCCTCCATGGCATCTGGGTACATTGATTTGGAACTAGTTTCCGTTTCCTTCTGGAGAAAAAGAAACATTGTATTGATTTAAACAGGGTTACCAATGTACTTCTGCATATTCAGTCTATTCACTTCAATATTTTCCCTTATGGAAACTTGTCTTAAATGCTCCAAGTATTCTTCAATCTCCTACTTGACCTGATTCCTACATTTTGTCTCAGTGACTGAGCCCATGTGATTTTTCCAAGAAATCCAAGTTGTTTTAAATCGTGCATATGAGGCCTGAGTGTTGGAAATGAATGAGGAAAGATGTTTGTTATTCTAGATGAGCATATGAATCTTTCCTTTCTCTAAATATTCCTCTTGCCTTGTCTTCTTTCCCAGGTCAATCGATGCCCCATTGTATTGCATTGACCATTCATGCACGAAAACAATAGATGATTGTACAACATTGAGAGTTTTGACATGATATTTACACTTATTCTCCAACCCGTGCAAGTGGACAACTACTTTATGCATAGTAACAAGCTCCTCATAAATATTATGCATGGTCTCTCTAAGTGTTCATACTTCACCGACTATCACTACCTTCAACTTTTCCAGATAGTCCTATGTGGGAGCAGTGTTATGTAATTTTAATCAAATTTATTAAACCTCTTACCTAGAAACCTACAATTTCTTTGCCAATTTTTTGTTCTCAGCCATCAAATAGTCCCCATTTGACTTTGTAGTGCTTGCCAAGGCCAAGTTGGTTGTGGAAATGGAACCTGGATTTATTCTGGTCTTTTTCATGATCACCCTTTCTCTTATGAATGTAGGAGATGCGAGGTCACCTGGAAAAGGTTTCTTCCTCACTTCTACATTTTTTTTCTAGAGCTTGTCATAAGTTATATTGTATGTGTCCATAACTATACCATCGTCAAGAGGAACACTTTCTTCTTCCTCTCCTGGAGCTATCTCTACTAGAGGATAAGGAGACTTAATGGTGACCTACTAGGTGCTTAGCATTAGATCAATATATCAGCTCCGCAGAACCAGTTCCACCTCCATGTATTGAATCTCGATCAACTTCTCAATATCTTAAGTGAGCTCCTTGTCCTGCATCTATTTTGTCTCCTCCTCTAGCTATCGGTTCTATTCTTCATATTATATTCGTGTGACTTATTATTCTTCTACCAATCATATTTATTCTTCTTCCTTCTTCTTCCTTCCTTCCTCCAATATCTTTTTCTCTCCTTCTTCCCTCTGCTTCTGTTCTTCTCCCTCAATCCTCTGTTTCCTCTTCTTATCTACTGCTATGGACACTTTTAGTATTACTGGATCTGTTTCCATCTTATAGCTTCCCTCTCCCCCTTGACTATGGAAAAATTCCTCTTTCCCTTCTTGTGCCCTGGGTTGTTCCCTTCCGATGGTATTGCCTCTTGAGTGACTTATTTCTATGGAGTAACCTGTGATGCTCCAATGAAGCTGACTGGTTCACAAGACTTGGAGGCATTATAAGAATTATTTTTGCTTAGCCACTAATAATGAATTCTTTCACAAGGTTTTTTGCAAGAATTCCTTGGATCATAGGGGTTGAAGTCCAAATAACCGAATGCCAATTTATATATTTCCTTGCCTTCGATATCTATAAGTTTGATATTCTTGATTTGGTACAATCTGATTCGCATAGGAAGTGAGGGAAAATGTGCTTTCCTCTTCGTATGAAAAGTTGTTGACAGCCCTATGGAGAGATGATACACAACTTCTTGCATGAATAATTTATCAGTGCCATACCTCATTAACATATGTAGAGACCTTTTTCAGTCGAATACACTATGGAAAGTTCCATCTGATGAGGAAAACCATTCTTCTATCACTAACACTACTTCCATTGCCCCCCATGACATGCAAGGTGGATCTTCCTCCAACATTAACTTGTACAATAGAATGAGGAAGTGATCACTCATATTTTCCATTACTCCTATATGGCTCCACTCTGAAAGAAACTTGCAATAGATGTGCATGAAAATCTCTCATGGTTTCCAAGTCCAACTCATGCCAGGGAAATAATTGAGTAAACATATTACATCTAGAACATAGGAAAACACGTAAAATATCACTTGCCTGCCCTTGGGGGGGTTGAGGGAATTAGCTACATGGATTTGTAACTCTTGAGCCAAGAAGTTTGATGATTTGAATGGTTTTGCTTCATTCATAAGTTGGTTCAGTAAGAATGCCGGCCCTTCAAGGAAGGTCCCAGTGCTCTACTGACCATAATTTTTGCAACATATAACTAGAAAGATCTGATAGGTTCTCATGAGAGATTTTGTCTTCTGGTGTTGGTGGGTGTTTGAAGGAAAATTTTTGGCTCTTTCATCCAACTTGTAATAGTATCCTTGGTCATCAAGTAGTTGGTGGCAACAAAATGTAAGAATCCATGAGTAATTTTGGCTTCGACAAATGATACATGAGATGATAATCCGCTGCCAGAAAAGAAGTAAGCCTTTGTCTGTTGGCATTTTTCAAAGTCATAGACTTTGGATGTATATGATAAACTATCTAGTCAACAATGTATGGACATGGGAAAGTTGGATACTAGCATGAAACCTTATGTAACCCTGACTTTGTTAAAAATTCAGCAAATCTAACTCCAATAGCATGTAGAAATTAATGTGTACATTCTAAACTACTAATGAAATTTTCTAAATAACAAGAATACAAGATAATATACTAATATATAGAAGTAAATTCATGATCGAGAACATAAAAAATTAACATTCATGAATACTAAACACACATACATAGGGATTTATGTAGGGGAAAGCAACTGCTCAAAACCCTTGACTATCTGCATTGCATTAATAAAAGAATTTGGATGAATAAAATATGCTTTGCTAAAGATTGAGCTCACTTGCACCTATATCTCCTATCCTCTAGTGCATATAGGTTCTTGAATCAAACCCCAATATGCTTCACTTGTTTTGTGGCTATGTATCTCAAGAATGCCTTTCCTTTACTGAACATCACATCATAGCCATGGTCTTCCAAAAATGAAACAGAGACAAAATTCTTCTTTAGAACTAGAAAAAACATCACATCCTTGAGTCTGAGAGGGGAGCCTAAATATCTTCTGAAAGGTGACAGTATTGATCATGATCGCATTATACCTTCCGTAATCTCCAAGCTCAATGTTTATCTAGAGAGCTTTCTTTTCCAAATCATTGAAAATTTATTTATTCCCTATCATGTGGAACAATGGACCACTATCCAAGTACCACTTGCTCCCCATCACTGTGCTTTCCATGCATGCTATAAGAGTGAATTCAAGCTCAAACTATGAATCCAAAGCTTCACTTGGTGCTATTAATGTAGGCTCCTTGTTACTTTCCTTTTCTTGTGGACATTTGATCACATAGTGCCTGAATTCACGAAAGTTAAAGCACTTAATTTTGTACAAGTATTTTGCTTTCCATCTTGGCTAGAATCAAACTCACCTTGGGACCAATTCCTCTTGGCCTTCTTTCCCTTGCTGACTAATGAAAATTACCCTTCCTCTTCTTTGGATGAGGCCCATATTTGTTGCCCCTCCTTATTTCTTCCTGCCTAGTTCAAACCATAACTGCTCCCATCTTGGTATTTTATCTCTACCATTTACCATATCTTGATAACTATGCCAACCGTTGGGAAGGCCTAAGAGGGATAAAGTTGCTAGATGTTATTCAACGATAGTAACAATGATCCAACCATGTTCATCACGACACCATGTAAACATGTTCAAGTACTGCAGAATTATTTCATTCTTTTGCATCTAATACTTTGAAGCTTTTCCTTGAGTGCCAACTTATCGTGGTCACTATTGTTCTCAAACAACTCTGTCAGTGTTTTACACATCGTGAATGGAGTCTCTTTCTCATGGATATTCAATACAATTTGATCCTAAACTCCATCCAATATGATCCTCTGTGCTTTAGCCACATCCTTATTTCACTAAGAAAGTTGCTTGGAATTATATGTTGGGGGTTTTACTACATATGTATTGATATATTCTAGCGAAACATTATAATCCAATATCGTCTCCATGTGGAGCTTCCATGCCCATTGAAAGACATCTTCTTAGTCCGGGACAAAACCTTTAACACTGGTCTTCAAATTATAACCTCCTACAATGACAACTTCAAAATCTCTTCTCTACTATGAATCTAGCTCTGAGACCATGTAGAAATATCTACAAATCTAGATCTCATACCCTGTAGAAGTTAAAGTGTAGATTATAAACTGTTGATGAAAGTTTCTAAGTCACAAGACTAGAAGCTACTCTACTAATCTAAGGAAGTAAATTCACGATTGAGAACACAAACAATTAACATGCATCATGATTCAACACACATACACAAATATTTATCCAGGGGAAAGGAACTTCTCAAAACCCCTTACTATATGTATTACATTAATCAAAAAATCTAGATGAATAGAATATGTTATTCTCAAGCTTGATCTCAACTTATAGGTGTATCTTCTATCCTCTGCCTGAATAGCTGACCTTGGCCAATACATAGCCAAAATTTTGAGCCTCCAATCTCCTCTTTCCTTATGTTGTTCCTCAAGGAATTAGCCCCTATTATTTTGGAAATTACTCAATTTGGATTGTGCAATTCCTCTAGGTCCTTTTGTGACTACATGCATGACCTGTACAACTTCGAATAGTTTAAAATTGATAGTACACTTCACTTGAAATCCAATCTCAATTAGATAACTTGAATTCTCTGCATGCAACAATTATTTTGGGTCAATTCATTAGTTCACTCGATGATTACTTAGTGTGAAAAAAGTTACACACCGTTAACTTGACCTCCACTAGTTCTACTAACAGTGAGAACTAGTTACATTAACAATAACTCAAATTAACTGAAATAGATTGCTATAAATTAGCAATCAATCATGTGTAATTGAACTCAAGTGTCTCCGGCTTGAACTTACTGATTTAACTAAGTGACAAGAGCGATGTCACCATAGTTAACTACCTTCAAGCATTCTACTTGTTGTCATCAAACAATTATCACTTAGCAATTTCTAACTACTTGGATCGAAATACACCATGTAGGATTAATTTTACCATAGTAACATAAATTTCATCATGAGAAATAATTTAGTAAACCATTTTTATTAAAAAAAAAAAAAATTGTAAGCTGGGGTGGGACTCTCCGATTTACATGTCCATTATGTACCTCTCTACGGGGGAAGGGTAGCCCAAGATTTGAACCCAAGACTTCCGGTTCGGTGAGACTTCATTTCCACGACCCTTGCCGCTTGAGCTACCCCATGTGGACAACCATTTTTATTAAAATTAAAAAACCCCATGAGAATAATTAAATAAATCTTTATTTATTTAATTTTCTCTGGGAATGCTTATTAAATCATTATTTGATAATTATTCCTCATCTCATTTAACTAGATCACATAGGAATAATTAAATAAATTATTATTTATTTACTATTACATAATTCTCTCGTTGGAATAATTTTTAAATCACTTTTTAATAATTATTTCATTTTCACACCATTCTTAATCCTCGTAAAATAATTAATAAATCATTTTATTTGTTAATTATTTATAAATAAATATAATTGACCATTTTGAATATCTTTTCCCACTCCAAAAAATATAATAAATATTCCTATTGATTAGATCTTGATTTGGTAAATTTTATTTTATTATTCTCAATTTTTGAGATCAAACCAATACTTTGATATAAATAAGAGGATTTTGCATTATTATTCACCATGATCATTATCATCATCACCATTATCATCTTCTTGCATTTGAGCTCCCACTTGAGTTCTACACATTGTTTTGGGTTTTTCACATATTGAGAGAGAGAATTGATTACTGAAGCATCAAGGTAATCAAAGGACCTGTCCCATGGAGGGGGAATTACAGACCCTTTTTTAAGAACTCCATCACCAAGTGTTATCAATAAAGATTATTATTCATTCAAAAATATTTCCATATTGCGTTACTACCATGGATATCTATTGTTGTTTGATGTTTTGTATCACATTTGTCTTCTTAGTGCAAGCTTTTCATGTTTTTTTATTGCGGATCTTAAGCGTAAACAACCACAAAACTTTTTGGGTCACTTGTCACCAATGCCTTAATTGATATTTTTTTGGTACACCTTCCAAGAAATTTCATACTAACACTACTAAAATTGAAATTTGAATTTTAATCTAGTTTCACCAAGGTTAAGTCAAAACTATATTTTCTTGCTGCATCTTCAACAAACTTCTAAAAATTGATATGCACTTGTTGGTATTCAAGGTATACTTTGAAGCTTCTTGTTGAGAATCCTTCATTCAATTTATATCATGTGATATCTGATTCTTTTTCTATGAACAATTAAGTATCTACTTGAACTGGCAAGTTCATTAGTGTACTCTCAATTTCCTCCTTTGTGTTTCTTTTTGTGGTGTCCTTTGAAGAATTTCACTTTGGTGCCATGATTTCAATGACTGATGAATAGAAGTTCTCAACAACTGTAATACCTGTAGGAAGAAATTTCACTCATGGAAAAGAAAAATTAGCTTCAACAAATTGACTCTCAAGGAAATATCAAAACAATAGCCAGTGGACAAATAAGGAAAATTGCATAATTCTTGAGGTGAAGGAGGGAGCCTAGCTACCTGAACTATGCATTATGCAGTCTGAGTAACCAGTGGTGTAAATTGAGGCTAGAGACTGCACAATATGCAGTTCAACCTAGGCAGACTAAGGTGCAGACTACGCATTGCATAATCTCAGTGACGAAGGTATGGAATTGAGCCCTGGAACTGTGAAATGCATAGTTGATCCATCCATGTATTGTGCATTGCACAATATTAAAGGCTAAGTATTCAGCTTGAGCCTTGGAGTCACGTAAAGCCAAGCTAGGCAATTATTGGCCAAGGGAAGAGAAGATCATCCTGGAAAGCGTGTGGGAAAATTGCAAATCTGAGTGTTGGTGAAACTTAGAGTGCATATCTTAACAAGGATAGATGGATTAGTAAAAATGAACTACATAAGTTCCACATGCAAAAGGAAAAAAAAAACATGCATGGAGAGTTGCTGAAATAGTGAACACTAATGGGGAAAAAAAGAAGAAAATTTATTTAACACTTGTAACAAGCGAATGATGAACCAAGCCAAAACTTGTACAAGATAATATAAGTCAAACCACTAGAAACCATGAAGAGAAACAAGAAAAACAACACTCACAGAAGATGAATGACAAAAAGTGACAAAAAAAATGACAAAAGAAGACAAGAGAAAAAGTCACCTAGAAAAGCGCTACAAACTCCATCGAAGGCTCCTTGATTTCCTTCAGAATGATAGAGCTCCATGATCAAATGTATAAGTGAAATCTATGGGTGTCCATTATATAGATCTAGACCAATTAGGGTTTATGACCTGCACACCTAAAATCAAGGAAAAAGTGACACTTGGAGAAAAGTTCCAAAAATAGTAAGCACGCCACCTTGGGGAAGCTCATTAATGACTCCCTATTTTCTAGGGATTTCTTTTCTTTTTGTGTTTTTGAGAAATTGGGCTTGCACACTGCCAAGAAGGGTTGCACAGTTCTCGAGGACTGGGAAACTTTCTAACTCAATGCATGGTGTAGTTTATGAGATTAAGGAAGGCTTACTCAATTTTTGAGCTCAAGGCCAACCTACTGTGATGGGTTTCACAATTCCAATCATCAAGGTTGGCCTACTTTCCTAGATTTCACAGTTTATGGAGGCAATCCCAATAATTTTCAAGGTCAATTCATAAGATTTCTTGTGTCTAAAAGATATCAAACCAGGATCAATACATCACAAGCAAAGCTGGACAAGATAAGTCTTTATCATAGCATGAATACTTGACAATAGTAAAAGATAACCTCCCTTGGATAGAAGGGAGGCTCTAAAATCAAAGCATGGGAAATTTTTTTGGAGGATGGTGTAGCAGCTACAACAAATTGTCATGTTCTTATGTTTTTCATGTTGGTTTTCATTTGAGCATGTTCAAAGTAAATACTACATCAAGTTGAGTTATAAATCTCCATGAGTAGTATGTTTTTGTTTTCAATGGTCTTTCTAATTATAGGTTTCATTGAACAATGAGGACGGTGTTCCCCTAAGGGGGCGCGGTCTATAACATCCCTAAGTTAAAATTTCATGTAATAAAGTAAATAAAGGAAAAATAAGATGAAGGTCATGTGACACATATTCCAAGCTGAATGTTTGGAAAAACATCCTAGTGGGTGTTCATTTGGTTTATTACAGATAAGGAAATTAGCAAAGGAATTTCCAAAGGTTTTGAAAATGAAAAGAGGAATTATTTGGTATTTAATTTATGAAAATAAAGAAAAATAAATAAAAGGAAGGTGAAAGGCCGCAAGATTGCATGTGAAGGAAATTGAAGGAAAATTAGAGGAAATTGAACAAAATAGAGGCCTCAATAATAAAAAGGCTTCTAAGGATTAGTTCAAAACCTTTTCTCAGTTTTATGTTAGAGATCTCTCTCTATTTTAAATCATTCTTGGATCACTCTAGCATTGGAGAAAGGAAGGAAAAGGAAAAGAAGGGAAGAAAAGGAAAGAAAGGGTCAAGCAAGGAAAAGTTGGATCAAGTGATTACATTGCTTTGTAGGTATCAAGTTTCATATGTGATTTCCTTGCTAGTTTTGGCATGCATGGTACATGCATGTATGTATTTGGTTCTATTGCTATCATTGATATGGGTTTTGTTAGGTGTGATGATGGGTTCAACCTTTCCTTTCAACTTCTAGAGAGCCATGGTGTGATGGGGTTCTTTCATTTGGCTGAGCTTAAGATTTCCAGATTGTTCTAGAACTAGGTGAGGTGGTCTTAGTAAAAAATCCCAAGGGCCTAGGAATCCCTTCATTGGTTTTGGTGGGATTACAAAAAATCCAAAGGGTGCAGATGGGAAAATTCCTTAAGTTATTGGTGAAGAAATCTAGAGGCATCCAAACTTGTGTAGGGCATAGTGATCCCTTAACTGATTTTGGTGGGGTTGTAGTAAATGCTAGTAATGTATGTTCTTTTTTTTGGCGTAGTGACCCCTTGACCAGTTTTGGTGTGATTGCGGTAAAGCTTGGTTGTGTAGGTGCTTGTTTCGGGTCTAGGAGTCCCTTAACCTATGTTGTAAAGATTTCAATAACGCCTGATGAAGCCCTATTTGTTTTGTTGTGTGTACCACATTCATGATTTTAATATAGCATAGGGGTGATTGGCTTAAAGAAATATTAGGTTCAAACGAATATATGGTTGGGTGGTATGTGGAAGTCCCTGACCTGGTTGGATTTTTCATATGTTAATAAGAGTTCTTTTCCCCTTGTATTTCATGAGTATTTATACTTGTTATTATGTGGATTTTATGGTTGTTCTATCATTGTTATTATTTTGGTTATATGTTGGTGATAAGCATGGTTTCATGATAAATTCAAGTTATCGCTCTTATCATGTTTGATTGGTAAATGAAAGGTTATTGAATGCATGCCCTAATAGATTTTATTTCAGATATTAGGAGAGGGAATTAGACATTATTGATTATTCTTAGATAAGTATCATACCCCTATGTTTAGATATGCATACATGACCCGTAGATTACATCTTCACAATCTGTTGGATGAAATGACTGTCAGGGTTAAGCCTAGTTAGGTCAAGTGTTTAAGAAAATTTTGTATGCATGTATTTTTCTTGATGCCATTTGTCTTTCTGGAAAGTCTCATGGAGTTTTGGGCAATGGTTGTGAAGATGACATTGAATTTAGGCTTGGAATTTGGGACCACATGCTATGAACTAAACTTTGTTTACTGCAACTGCTAGGATGCAACCTTGTGGGAGAGGATGGAGGCTTCCAACATCATGGATACCTTGTTGTGGGAGCAGTTGAGAGCCCAAGGCTAAGAGACATAGCTCTAGATGAGGATTTTTTTCACCTGGGGTGGTTGTTCAACCCCTAAGTGACCTATAGCTCTTGTAGGGTGTGTCAAGTGGTGAGTTTGTGGTCAGTGGTTGACCCCATTTTCTTAAGTGGATCTATCAGCTTGGGTCATGTCATAGTAGCTCTCCATCTCATGTTTACCCTGGCTAGCTTGTTACATAGTGTAAATGTGGGACGGGATGGTTACATATTAGTCTTAGACACTTGAATTCATATCAAATATTATTCATCATTAAAAGAGATTATAAATTAATAATAAATCAAATGAAGAAAAATAAACATAAAAAGGTAGTTATTAAAATCATATTCTACAATAATATGGGACATCCTTGAATTTTGTTATTATTTCCACACATTTTTCATCCCATAATAAAAGAATTAGGAAGTTGGTTCCGTAGCAGTTGTAGAATCTCTCTTCAATCCAAGAGACCATGCATATTAAATCTCATTTCATGTGGAAATTATCTACCATCCTTCCATACTTGATAATAAGGACTACTGGAAAATATTTGAAAATGATGAACATGTTAAAGAATTTATTTCTAATGCAATGGAGGTATCATTAGATTTTCCAAGTCTAGATGATTCCTAGAAATATGTCATTGAATAAAGTATATGTTTCATGAAGCTTAAAAAATGTAACACCATCCTCCCGCACTTACCCAAGCTTACCGGTCCACTAGGGTAAATACGTGAGGAACAGTTACTATGATATGAATCAACCTCATAGATCACCTTAAGGAAGTGAAATCAACACAAAAAAAACCTTAATGACCTTCCTAGGGAGCTACAGGACCCGTACGGGATAACCAACCACTATAGGTGCCCAACCCTTGAGTTAACTTGCTTTTTAACTGAAATAGACCCCTAGTCACTCCCATGAGAAGCCCTCCATACAACTGCAACCCTGCAGTCACTCCCACATCAAGGCCTCCACACGACAACATACTTTTTCATGCAGTTTTGTGCTAGTGACCACATGATTTAATCCACTTTTACAAGACTAGGACCCATGCCCTTTCCCAAAACTTGATGAAACACTCAGAAGTCATGAATAACAAGAATACAAGGCCTCTAATGCAAAACTTGAACAAGGACCTAACCCGACTCATCCTAACCGTGACATACATTTATTCAAACACATCATGAACATGTAATGTATAGGTCACAAAAACACATATGAACATAGGGTCTTCATACTTATCTGGTATTTGTTAAGAAGGTCATATTCCGTCTAACAATAGTTGCATTATAATCTATTATTTCATTCACTCATTAACATTTCGTCTACTAACCAAAACATTATGATATCCATAACTCAATTCTTTCATAAACCATGCTCATAACCAACATATAACCAAAGGAATATTAATGACAGAACAACCATTAAAGCCACATAATAACAAGTACATTTACACATGATACACAAGAGGAAAAGATATATTATTAACATATGCAAATCCAACCAAGTCAAGGACTTCCACATACTAGCCAACTATATATTGGGCAAAACCAAATATTTCTTTCATCCAATCACCCCCATGCCATATTCTAAGCATGAATGTTGGACTCACAACAAAAAAACCAAGGCCTCCTCAAGCTTTATCACAATCCCACGATATACTAGTCAAGGATTCCTAGGCCCAAACCCTCATCTATGCAACCTGGATATACCATATATCTTGCAAAAGGATTCCTAGGCTCTAACAAGAAACATACACTACTAATATTTACTGCAATAATACTACACACCAACAAGAGATCACTATGCCCATACAAGCATACGTGCCTCCATATTTATCCACCTAAAATGTGAGTAATTTTTCTGTCTCCACACCCACGATTTACCATATATCCCTCCATTTACCATTCAAATATTCCTAGGCCCAATGAGGGTATACAAAATTAGGATTTACGACAATCCCACCATTACTGGTATAGGGATTCCTAATCCTTGCGATTTTCATAAGACTACCTCACCTAGTTTATAAACCATCTAGAAATACAGTTCAACCAAATGAAAGAACCCCATCACACTATGGCTATTTGGAAATGGAAAGGCAACACTGAAACCACTGTCACACCTGGAAAGGCCATGCCCATGAGAAAAATAGAACCAAATACACAAATGGTTGTACCATGCATGCCAAAACTAGCAATAAAATCATACATAAAGCTTCATACCTCCAAGTAATCCTACTGTAGCTGCTTGATCCAACTCTTCCTTGCTTGATTTTTTCTTCCCTTTTCTTTCTTTGCCTTCCTTTTCCTTCCTTTCTCCAATGGTAGAGTGCTCCAAGAATTCCCTAAGTGTGCAAGAGTGTGAGAGAGCAGAGAGAATAGAGATAGATCCAGGTTAAAAGTGACAACATGTTGTGAACTGATCCTCATAAGCCTTTTTATTAATGTGGCCTCTATTTTATTCAATTTCCATTATTTTCCTTCATTTTACTCCTCACATGCAACCTGTGACATTTCACCTTCCCTTTATCCTAATTTTGTTTATTTTCACATATAAAATTCCGATTAATGTCTCTTTCCTTTTCAAAGCCTTTTCCATTGCCTTTTCCAATTTCCCCTTAGCCATAATAAACCAAATGAACACTCGCTAGGATGTTTTTCCCAACATTCATCTTGGAATTCATGTCCCATGACCTTGGTATTATTTTTCCTTTATTAACTTTATTACATGTATTTTTAACCCAGGTTTGTTATAGACCCCTCCCCCTTATGGGAACACCATCCTCAACGTTCATTGACACCTATAACCAGAAATATCACAGACACACCAGAAAATACTTATAATGAAGCTTTATAACTTAGATTCACATAGTATTTACAATGAACAACCTACTAAAAGGAAACACTAACATGAAAACATAACATCGTGACAAATATACCACTTATTGGATCTTTATAAAAAATATCATTTTCCTATCAGCAAACAATGAAGGATACATAGCCTGTGTTTGATCATCCATCGCCCATGTAGATCAATTAGGCCCAAAGTGCTTGCACCTCACTTTAACCTTCTTAATTTCTTGGTTCCGGAACATGATCATGTTTCTATACAAAATGCACTGAGGTTCCAACTGGAATTTTCCTTCTAGATCCACCTACAATAGAAACCAATCAATAAAATGATTAGCATCATTTAAATATCTTTTACGAAATGAAGCATGGAAAAAAATCATGGACTTTCACTATCGGAGGCAGTAGAAGTCTGTAGGAAATTGGTCCAATCCTCTCAAGGATCTTGAAATTCCCGGAATATTGAGGTGCTAGCTTCGCACTGTTGGAAATACTGAGAGGGGAGGGTGAATTAGTATTTATTATTTTTTGTTCTAGTGATTGTCAAAAGCATATATAGATATGTATATGTATACACATAACACAAAAATCGACAGCTGGAATAAATGCTTTTATTAAGACTCAATACAGGGCAATGAAATAAATACAATATAAGTATATCTGACTATGAATGGTTGCCAAGCTCCAACTTGGACTTCAGTGAGGCTCCAACCTCTAGAGCACCAACTATGTTTTTCCAAGACACCAATCTTGGATTTTAGGAGCACCAACTCCCAAGGACTTTAATCATGTTCAGTTCTGAGGCTCCAACCTCTTGGGCTCCAACCCAACCTTGATACAAATTGGTTCTGTTGCTTCTGCTGCCTCTACAGTCTCTGCTGCTTCTGTTGCCTCTGTAGTCTTTGTTTCTTCTGTTGCATCTGTAGTCTCCGCTGCTTCTGTTGCCTCTGTAGCCTCCCCTGGTTCAGTTGCCTATGCACCCTCTGCTGGTTCTGTTGCCTCTTCTCTAATTTTTTCACCACAACAACAACAACAACATAGTCCTCTGTGTTTTCTATTTTTATACATTCCATGCCTCTGTCCATTCATTTCCTCTTACACGCTAGCTCTTTGGCTTCTTCCTCAGTGGCTATCGATTCCTCTGACTCGCTTGGTCTTCTATGCTCACTTGACACTTCAGCTTTCCAATCCATGGCTTCCTTTGTCTATCCGGGTGTTTCAATATTCACAGGACACGTTCAAGGGAGAGAGAGGCTGCATACACACATTGACATAGCTTAAGGAACAGCCATGTCCCAATCGTAATCATTATCAACATGAGTCAGTCTCCTAAGCTATCGGGAGAAATATCAAATGCATTTTTTCCTCAGAGGAGTGCGCAGGCCAAATATCAAATTACACAGGAAATATATGAAAAAACAGTCGACAGTGCTAAAGGGTGGACTTCAAGGGTCATAGCACCCGTATCTATAATATATTGGGTCTGCAACATTCATCGCAATCGACAATCACAAAGGGCCGATGGCCGATGGGCCGATCCTCTCATGGACGCGATATTGCATTGAACCATATTTTATGTGCCTGTCGGGTTCGCTCCCTTATCGCAATCGGCAGTCGCCAATGGCTGATACACCACTGCTTCGATGACCCGGATGCGATATGATATTAAGCTGTTTCTAATATGTATGTCGGGCCCACTGCTCCTATCGTAATTGGCGTTTTCATGTGGCAGGGCCTCATAACATATGCGATGGGCGGATGCGATAAACCATTAACCATAACACAATCCCATGTCGGGTCCATGTTATTATCGCAGTTGGCGTTTTGGATGTGGCAGGCTTAACCCAATTGCGATACCCACTCCGAAATGACGGATGCGATATATCATTAGACTGGTTTTAATACCTTCGTCGGTTCCACAACCGTATATCGCAATCGAAGGTTTCAGGAGTGACAACCCTTTGAGACTAGCGACATAGCGGATGCGATATTACATTTAGCCAGTTTATAATGGAGCCGCAGGTCCGTGTTAATATATCGCCTCTCTCTCTCTCTCTCTCTCTCTCTCTCTCTCTCTCTCTCTCTCTATATATATATATATATATATATATATATATATATATATACTCCTCAGTAGTCCCGATAGTTCTTCCTTTGGTATTTTTGCACCGATAGTGTTAAGATATATATATATATATATATATATATATATATATATATATATATATATATATATATGGGTTTTAACCACCGATAATGTTAAAACATGCATACATGGGTTTTTCGGGCCCAATAGTATTATATGTGGATATATGACCCCCAATAGCTCCTGATAGCTATTATGTGCATGTTTATATGATTTCTGGCCGCTGATAGTGTTAACTATGGCATATATGGCTCTGTTTGTTGCATTTGCTCCTCCGTCCTCTTGCTCCGATATGCTCCGATAGCTCCTCTTCTTTGGCATATATATAGCTCCTCCTATAGCTCCTCTTTGCTCCACTTGCTCCTCTTGGCTCTGTCTGCTCCTCTGATGGCTTTGTCTCCTCTGATGGCTCTGTCTCCTCCTCTTGAATATTTCCATATTGACATCAATGACAATCTGCATCCAACAATCTCCCCCTTTGTTATTGATGGCAATATTCTTCTCCTCTCTCCCCCTTTGACATCAATGGCAAAGGAATGCATACGAACTCTCCCTGTCAAACTTCTCCCCCTTTCCTATTGCATCTTTGTGAATGAACTTGAGAGATGATAAAGAAATAACCCCCATATTTTGACACAGATGTTCGAATGCTTCTCGAGGAAGAGGTTTTGTGAAAATATCAGCTATTTGCTCCTTAGCACTGATATATTCCAGAGCGATGTTTTTTTCAGCTACTTGCTCACGGAGGAAATGATACTTAATTGGTATGTGTTTGGTTCTTGAGTGCATCACTGGATTTTTGCTGAGACTGATAGCGCTTATGTTGTCACAATAAATGGTAATTGGTTGATCTGTACATATGCCGACATCTTTTAGAGCTTCCTTCATCCATAGTATCTAAGAATAACAGTTTGTTGTAGCAATATACTCGGCTTCAGCTATGGATAATGATATGGATGACTGTTTTTTGTTGAGCCAAGATACTAAACAGTCTCCTAGGAAGAATTCATTTCCACTAGTACTCTTCTGATCATCTATACTTCCAGCCCAATCAACATCGGTGTATGCAGTTACCGTTAGTGTTGAGTCCTTTGGGTACCAAAGACCAAAATCAGAAGTTCCCTTCAAATATTTGAGAATTCTTTTTACAGCTAATAAATGATATTGTTTGGGAGCAGATTGAAATCTTCCCACCATTCCTACTGCTTGCATTATGTCTGGTCATGTAGCTGTTAAGTATAGAAGGGCTCCAATCATTGACCTGTAATGAGTTGCATCTACTAGAGGGGATTCATCATCTTTGCTCAATTTCCAGTTTGTGGTCATAGGTGTACTCACGGGTGCACAATCCTCCATTCCATATTTTTTGAGCATGTCTTTAAGATATTTGGCTTGAGATATACGCAGTCCTGCTCTAGTTTGAGATACTTGAAGTCCAAGGAAGTGGGATAGCTCTCCTACCATGGACATCTCAAACTCTTTTGCCATGCTTTGAGAAAATTCATGGCTCATTTCATCATTATTACTAGCAAAAATTAGATCATCGACATAAACAAGAGCAACTAGTAACTTACCTTGATCTGTCTTTATGTATAGATTACTTCCAGCCACTCCCTTTTTGAAGCCTTGTTGTTGGATATAGTTATTCAGTCTTACATACCAAGCTCTAGGAGCTTGTTTCAATCCATACAAATCCTTTTTCAACTTACAGACTAGGTCCTTTCCTGCTGTCAGATCAAAACCTTCTGGCTGCTCCATGTAGACTTCCTCCTTGAGTTCCCCATTTAGAAATGTTGATTTCACATCCATTTGATAGATTTTGAATCGTTTTGAGCAAGAAAATGCCAAGAACATCCTGATAGATTCCATACGGGCCATGGGTGCAGATTTCTCTTCAAAGTCAACTCCTTCGATTTGTGAATAGCCTTTGCAGACAAGTCTTGCCTTGTTTCTGATAACCTGTCCTTCCTCATTCATTTTATTTTTGAACACCCATTTGGTTCCTATTATGTTTTTGTCCTTTGGACGAGGTACCAACTCCCATGTCTTGTTCTTCTCAATTTGGGACATTTCTTCTTCCATTGCTTTTACCCAGTGAGGATCCTTACTTGCTTCTGCAAATGTTTCTGGTTCTATCATAGATAGGAGGGCAATGACTTTTCTCTTGGGTGTAATTGATATCCTTCTTCGGGTCTGCACACCTTCATCTTTATCGCCAATGATCTGCTCTTCTGGATGATATCTTTCAATATGCTTCATCTTTGAAGGGGTATGAGGTGGTTCTATTTTCTCTTCTTCTTCTTCATCATCTATCTTTTCTTCTTTAGGTTCTTCTTCTTCAAGGAGAAAGTCATCTTCATGTTCTTCAATTTCCTTTTCTGGAAGATCTTCATCAACCTTTACATCAATGCTTTCCACTATTTTCTTTAGTCGATAATTGTAGCACTTGTAAGCCTTGCTCCGTGGAGAGTATCCAAGGAATATCCCTTCATCAACCCGAGAATCAAACTTTCCAGGTGAGCCATCATTTATTTTTATGAAGCACTTGCTTCCAAATATCTTGAAGTACTTCACCGAAGTAGGTCTTCCTTTCCATAGATCATAAGGAGTTTTGTCACAATTTGGTCTTAATTGAGTCTGATTTAGTGTATAGACAGCTGTCCCTACTGCTTCTCTCCAGAATTTAGGCTGTAGGTCTGCTGCTAATAGCATGGTTCTTGCCATCTCTTGAACTGTTTGGTTTCGTCTTTCAACTACCCCATTTTGCTGAGGTGTTATTTCTCCTTGGAGTGCTTGATTTCTAGTTGACCCACACACATCAGCATGGATGATCTCCAAGGGCTTTGATGTACAGTGTTCCTTTGTCTTGTGGCTGGTTCTGGTCTGCTTTCCATGTTGACATGCACCACACACTGCGTGATTTGGTTTGAACAGCCTTGGGATGTCTTGTACATCTTTGATCTTGCTGATATTGATCAGATTTTTGAAGATGGTATGTCCAAGTCGCTTGTGCCATAGCCAAATCTCATCTGTCTCACTCAAGTAGAATTTATTTTCCTGAATCTTGTTCAGGACGTAAATATTGTCTGGTGTTCTCACCCCTTTTGCCACAAGTTTCCCTGAGGCAGAGTTCCTTATTTCACAATCTTTCGTGCTGAAAACAACCTTATGTCCTTGATCACAGATTTGGATGACACTCAGAAGGTTGTGTTTGAGTCTGTCAACCAGCAGAGCATCTTGAGATTTTTCTTTTCCATTGATCAGAGTAACTATTCCTCTTCCTGCAATTTTGCCAGTTCCGCTTCCAAAGGACACATTCCCTTCCTTTTTTCTCAGTGAGATAAATTTCCTTCTGTCTCCTGTCATGTGTCTGGAGCACCCACTATCCACAAACCACTGGTTTCCACTATTTTGCACAAATAGATCCAGGCTGCATTTGTCCATGTTGGAGTTCTTGCTACTCATCTTTCTTCCTTTGAGTGGGCAGTCTTGTTCATAGTGTCCATTATTGTAGCAAAAAGAGCAAATCATATCAAATTTGGTCAAGGGATAAAATGAATTGAAGGTTTTGATTTGTCCCTGCTTTTTGGGGGCATATGAGTTGATTACTCGGTCCTTTTGCATTTTTTTTCACTTCTGCAAGCCATACAGTGTCTAGCTTGGTGACTGAAGTTTTTACAGTGAATGTAGTGTCCAAGAAAGATGGTTTTGAAGCAACCATGGTTTGACTCGATTTCCTTCCTGGGAATTACTCCTCCCTCGTTCTTTGAATTTTTGATGGGCCCTTGGTGGAGTGCAGGTTTGAATTTGCTGTAGTGTCCATGATTCGACTCCACGTTCTTCTTTGGAGTAATTATTTCTTCATTCTTGGAATCTGGGATGCACTTTTGGTAACATACTTTTTCATCTTTTGGATTGCAGGAAAGTGCATCAGCATAGCTTTTCGCACTATTCTTAGTGCTTGAGGATTCTCCCTTGAAACCTATCCCAGACCTATCATGTTGAGGTTTTTGATTTTTCAGAATAGTCTCAAGTATTTGAGAGCTTTTACAAATCTTTTTAATTTGCTCCAACTCCTTTTTCAGAGATACTACTTCGGCCTCACGTTCTTCACAAGTCTCTTCTTTTTCTTTAATCTTTACTTCCAAAAGATCTTCTCTCCTTCTTATTTCCTCGTTTTCCACTTTGAGAGAAATGATTTTGTTCTGTAGTTTCTCGTTTTCTTCAATGGCGCTTATTAACAGCTCATCTACATTCCCTTCTAGGCCCGACTCATCATCATCTGTGAGTTCCATGAATAATGCTTCTTGGCTTTCATCATGATCCCTTTCCTCATCTGATTTCCTTTTGATAACCATAAACTCATCCTCATCAGACTCATCTTGCTTGGAGAAGAAGTTTTTCTTATTGAACCCTTTCTTTTTATGTGCCATTCTTTTAGAATTTCCTTCATCATCACTGTCATGTTTATGAGGACATTTTGCTGCATAATGACCTATTTTACCACATTTAAAACAGATAAGAGGATACATGCCTTTCAGCTTAGATCCTCTCTTCAGCTTTCATACATATTGAGCCAATTCGGATTCCACATCTGACTCATCACTACAGTCATTCCTTTCTTTCCCTTCCTTTGACTTTGAGGCCTTGAATGCTGCATCTTTGGAGCTAGGACCACCTTTCCTCATTTCATAGGCAGTGAGAATTCCATGGAGTTCATCCATTTTGAGGGTGTCAAGATCCTTTGATTCTTCTATAGCACTTATTTTGGAGTCAAATATGTCCGGAAGAGACCTTAATACTTTTTGAACAATGGTACTTTCTTCAACTTTTTCGTCCAATCCTTTCAGGGAATTTACCACTTCAGCTACTCGGAGGAGGTATGATGCAATGTATTCTTCATCTTCTATCTTCAAACTTTCAAATTGTCTTATGTGAGTTTGAAGCTTTGCCTTTTTTACTTTTGAGTCTCCATCGTACAAGCCAACTAGCTTCTCCCACATTTCTTTGGCAGAGTTACAGTGCATGATTTTTGTAAACTCGGAATCAGTGATTCCACTAGTGATAGAGTTCATGGCCTTTGCATTTGCAATGTAGGCTTTCCTCTCGTCTTGGTCTGTTGGAAGAGTGGAAGTCGCTTGGTATTCAGTTTGACAAAAATGCCAGACTTCAAGTCCAAGGGACATTAAATAGTAAGTCATTCTTTTCTTCCAAAACCCAAAGTTAGTGCCATCGAATAGAGGAGGTTTTCCTGACGCTTCATGATTTCTCATCATGGCTGCTGATCCTTCCTCAAGATATTAGGCTAGTATGAAGAAGCCTGCTCTGATACCAATTGTTGGAAATACTGAGAGGGGGGTGAATCAGTATTTATTATTTTTTGTTCTAGTGATTGTCAAAAGCATATATAGATATGTATATGTATACACAGAACACAAAAATCGATAGCTGGAATAAATGCTTTTATTAAGACTCAATACAGTGCAATGAAATAAATAAAATATAAGTATATCTGACTATGAATGGTTGCAAAGCTCCAACTTGGACTTCAGTGAGGCTCCAACCTCTAGAGCACCAACTTTGTTTTTCCAAGACACCAATCTTGGATTTTAGGAGCACCAACTCCCAAGGACTTCAATCTTGTTCAGTTCTGAGGCTCTAACCTCTTGGGCTCCAACCCAACCTTGATATAAATTGGTTATGTTGCTTCTGCTGCCTCTACAGTCTCTGCTACTTCTGTTGCCTCTATAGTCTCTGCTGCTTCTGTTGCCTCTGCAGTCTCTACTGCTTCTGTTGCCTCTGTACCCTCCCCTGGTTCAGTTGCCTATGCACCCTCCGCTGGTTCTGTTGCGTCTTCTCTGGTTTTTTCACCACAAAAACAACAACAACAACAACACAGTCCTCTGTGTTTTTTGTTTTTATACATTCCATTCCTCTGTCCATTCGTTTCCTCTTACACGCTAGCTCTTTGGAGTCTTCCTCAGTGGCTATCAATTCCTCTGACTCGCTTGGTCTTCTATGCTCAATTGAAACTTCAGCTTTCCAATCCATGGCTTCCTTTGTCTATCTGGGTGTTTCAATATTCACAAGAAACGTTCAAGGGAGAGAGAGGCCTTATACACACATTGACATAGCTTAACGAACAACCACGTCCCAAGCGTAAGCATTATTGACATGAGTCAGTCTCCTAAGCTATCGGGAGCAATATCTAATGCATTTTTGCCTCAGAGGTGTGCGCAGGCCAAATATCAAATTAGACAGGAAATATATGAAAAAACAGTCGACAGTGCTAAAGGGCGGACTTCAAGGGTCATAGCACGCATATCTGTAATATATCGGGTCCGCAGCATTCATCGCAATCGGCGATCGCAAAGGGCCGATGGCCGATGGGCCGATCCTCTCATGGACGTGATATTGCATTGAACCATATTTTATGTGCCCGTCAGGTCTGCTCCCTTATCGTAATCGGCAGTTGCCAATGGCCGATACACCACTGCTCCGATGACTCGGATGCGATATGATATTAAGCTATTTCTAATATGTTTGTCGGGTCCACTGCTCCTATCGCAATCAGAATTTTCATGTGGCAGGGCCTCATAACATATGCGATGGGTGGATGCGATAAACCATTAACCATAACACAATCCCGCGTCGGGTCCGTGTTATTATTGCAGTCGACATTTTTAATGTGGCAGATTTAACCCAATTGTGATACCCGCTCCGAAATGACGAATGCAATATATCATTAGACTGGTTTCAATACCTCCGTCGGGTCCAGAACCGTATATCACAATCGGAGGTTTCGAGAGTGACAGCCCTTTGAGACCAACGACATAGTGGATGCGATATTACATTTAGCCAGTTTATAATGGAGCTGCGGGTCTGTGTTAATATATCGCCTCTCTCTCTCTCTCTATATATATATATATATATATATTTATATATACTCCTCAGTACTCCCGATAATTCTTCCTTTGGTATTGTTGCATCGATAGTGTTAAGATATATATATATGGGTTTTAACCGTTGATAATGTTAAAACGTGCATACGTGGGTTTTTCGGGCCCAATAGTATAACATGTGGATATATGGCTCCCAATAGCTCCCGATAGCTGTTATGTGCATGTTTATTTTATTTCTGGCCGCCGATAGTGTTAACTGTGGCATATATGGCTCTGTTTTCTACATTTTCTCCTCTGTCCTCTTGGTCCGATATGCTCCGATAGCTCCACTTCTTTGGCATATATATAGCTCCTCCTATAGCTCCTCTTTGCTCCACTTGCTCCTTTTGGCTCTGCCTGCTCCTCTGATGGTTCTGTCTCCTCCTCTTGAATATTGCCATATTGACATCAATGACAATCTGTGTCCAACACGCACATGACCCAATCCTCAAGGAGCTATTCTTCAGCTTGATGCAAAAATACACTTGTTCCCCAACTTGAAATTCCTTAAACACCATGTTCTTATCTGCATAACTCTTTCGTGTCTTGTGTTTCCTTTACATTCTTCCTGATAGCTTGCAATTCATGTTCCATGTTTGCCAACATTTCCAATCCTATCAATACCTAGTTCAATGGATCACTCCAACTAATTAGAGTATTAAAACACCATCATAAAGTGCTTTAAATAAACTCATTCTCAATGACTCCTAATACCCATTCTTGTAAGAAAACAAAACTAGTGGAAGATATTCCTCCCACTTTCACTGTTGATGCATAAAATACATTCTCAACATACCCTCTAGTATCTTGCTGACTCTCTTTTTCTGTCCATTTTTCTATGGATGATAAGTTTTATTGATGGACAACTCTATACTCAATCCTGTAAATAACTCTTTCCTTAACCTGGAAATGAACTTGGCATCTCCCTCTAACACAATCTTCTTTTGTACACCATGCAACCTCACTATCTCCCTAATGAAGCCATGTTCTAGATCACTAGTTGAATAAGTAGACTTCACCAGAATGAAGTGTGCTACCTTTCTCAACTTGTCCACCACAACCATCATGGATTCATGTTGTCTTTATGTCCTTAGATAACCCATTATCAAATCCATAGAAATGACCTCCCATTTCCATTATGGAATCTAAATCAGTTGTAGTAGACCATGTTGATGCTTACACTCTTATTTTACCTATTGAAAACCCAAACATCTAACCATAAACTATGCCACTTCCTTCTTCATATTTGGGAAATAGTAAAAATTATTCACCACTGCTAATCTCTTCTAATATCTGGGGTGACCTGAATATGACTTAGTGTGTAATTCCATCAAATAAGCTTCTTGAACTCACTCTTGTCTGACACATAGATACTATCGCTAAATTTGACCAAACCCTTAATTTTGAGACGATAGTCCACATATTGATCACATGTACCATGTTCTTGTAACCTATGCCTAATCTCCTTATACATGTCATCCTATTGTCCTACCTGTACGATCAAATGTTCTAAATCCATCCCATATGAAATCATATTTTCTATATGATTTACCTACACTCTTCTGCTAAGAGAATCTACAACCATATTCTCATTTTCCTTAACATATCTGATCTCGAAATCAAACTCAATGATCATGACCAACCACCTAGCTTGCCTAGAATTCATATTTGATTGGTAAAATAGGTATCTCAATCCACTTTGATTAGTCATCAATATAAACCTCTTGCCAAGAAGATAGTGTCTCAACATATGCAATGCATGGTCGATCAGTACCAACTCAAGATCATGTGTCACATAATTCTGCCCATTCTCATTGAGTTTCCTTGATTCATAACCTACCACATATCCTTCCTGCATCAATAATCCACAAATTCCTATTTTACAAGAATTTGTACACACCATGAACTCTTTATCTAGATTCACAATCTTTATAAGAGTAGAATTTGTCAGCAACTATTTAAACTACTCAAAACTTGCTACACATTCCTTTATCCATTCAAATTTCTTACCTTTCCTTTGCAATGATGTGATAGGATATGAAATATGTAAGAATTTCCTAATAAACCTCCTGTAGTAACTCACTAACCCCATAAATGACCTTACCTCATCCAAATTTCTAGGAGTTAGCCATTCCATGCTAACTCTAATGTTTTCTGGATCCACTACTATGCCTTCCTTAAAAACTACATGTCCTAAATAATGCACCTTTGTCTGTAAGAAACTATGTTTTCTAAGCTTGGAATACAACTGATGATATCTTACCAATTTTAATATTTTTTCTAAGTGTTCGGCATGATCTTCCTCATTCTTAGAATATATCAATATATCATCAATTAATAAAATAACAAACTTGTCCAGATAAGGATGCAAACATTGTTCATCAAGCACAGAAAAGTAGTTGGAGAATTAGCCAAATGAAAAGGAACTACAAGAAACTCATAATTCCCATACTTGGTCTAGAAATAGTTCTTGCATATTCCCTCTTCTTTAATATGTAAAAGACAATATCCTGATCTCTAATTAATCTTCGAGACATTGTTTCTCCCTTCAACTAGTCAAACAAATCATCAATCCTTGGCAATGGATACCTATTCTTGATGGTTACCTTATTCAACTACCTATAGTCAATACACAACTTGAGGGTACCATCCAACTTCTTCACAAATAATAACGATGCACCCCATGATGATACACCTGGCCTAGTGTATCCTTTGTTAAGAATTTCCCTCAATTGCAACTTCAATTCCACTAACTTTGAAGTTCTCATCGTGTATGGTTCCTTTGATGTTGGTGCTATGCCTGGTACCAAATCAAGAGAAAATTTCACTTCCCTATGGGCAAGAAATCTTAAATATCTGTTGGGAACACATCCTGAAACTACTGTAGAAATGGGCCCCTATTTAAGGCTTATCCATACTCAACATATTTACCTTTGTCACTAGAAATATGCACTACAAATAACACACATCTTTTCCTGTAACTACACTTTTCTTGCATAGTTGTTACCATTGTAACTGATGTATCCTTCTTCTTACCCTATCAAATTCTATGTTATCCATTGTAATCCAAGAACTCAATCACCTTCCCATAACAATCTAGTTTTTTCTAGTGAAGATATAGTCAATCCATACCCATAGGCATATTGTATGATCCCAATAGAAGTACACTCAAATGTGTTGATGTAGGCATACCATTCAACTTAAATGCACAATATCTTACCCAATGATGTGCTCTTTTCTTAGTACTTGTATCCAACTACACTAACTAAGAATTTTCATTCACTTATTTATTCAAACCACACTTATCCACCATGTCAGGGTTAACATAACTATAATTAGTTCCCAGGTCAATCAAAATAGAAACAACTGGATCAAAAAGCTTACCATCAATGTCAATAATAGGTTCCTAGTGATATGACTGCCTATTATCCAATTCCACATAGATACGATGAATGTTCTACCCAACATCCCCAATAGTCTATGCCTCCTGAGCACTATAGATATGAGGTCTAACACCCTGATTCTACAGACAATCTTTCTTAAGATGCTCCTTACCACAAGTCCAAAAATGCAATTATCTCCTACCATAACCTTTGTTCTACTATTTGCTAGGCCAAGGTCCATTCAAATTCTTGTGAGGACAACATTCTCTTTCCCACCTGCATCCTTGGGTGTGTTTCCTTTTTACTGCCATTTACCTTTAGTCTTTTCTTTCCCTTTCCAACCTTGTTGATATTTTTTCTTACGTGTTGATTACTCATAAAAGCGTTCCAAATTTCCAATCAATTCTTCAAATGACCCCAAGTTACTCCTATGATAAACCCTCCATCTGCCTCTATCCCTATAGTCCCTCCCACAACAAGGCCTCCATGTGACTGCGAACTTTTTCATCCAATTCTATGGTAGCGATTATGGGTTTTAAGCCACATTTTTAGCACTAGGACCCAAGCCTTTACCTACAACTTAGTGAAACACTTATAAGGGATGAATGATAAGAAGAAAATACTTCTAATGAAAAACTTTAACAAAGACCTAACCTAACTCGTCCTAACCATGACAAGAATCTCATCAAACACATCATGAACATGTAATTTACATCACAAAGCACATCTAAACATTCTTCAAGAAGGTCGAATTCCCTCTCACAATAGCTACATTATCATCTATTAGGTCATTCATTCATTAACATTTCATCTACTAAACAAAACATGAAGAGAGACATAAATGAAGTGTCATAAGCCATGCTTATAACCAACATATGACTAGAGGAATTTCAATGATATAACAACCATTAAATCCACATAATAACAAGTAAATTTACACATAATGCACAATAGGAAAAGAAATATTATTAACATATGCTAATCAAACCATGTTAGAGACTTCCACGTACCACCTAACCATAGATTGGTTTGAACCAAATATTTCTTTCAGCCAATCACCCCCATGCCATATTCTAAGCATGAATGTGGGACTCACAACAAAATAACCAAGGATTTCTCAGGTTTTATCACAATCCCGCCATATATCGATCAAGAATTCCTAGTCCCAAACCATCATCTATAGAACTAGGCAATACCATCTATCTTGCCAAGGGATTCCTAGGCTCAAACAAGAAAACATACATTACCACATATCAGACTAGGGATCACTAGGCCCATACAAGCATGGATGCCTCCATATTTCTCCACCTAAACTATGAGAAATTTGTATGTCTCCACCCTTAAGCTTTGCTGTATATCCAACCCTTTACCGGTCAAGAGTTCCTAGGCCCAATAAGGGTTTACATAACCAAGCCTTATGACAATCCCACCTTTATCGATCCATGGATTCCTAGGCCTTGTTATTTTCCTGGGACCACCTCACTCTACTTTGAAACCATTTGGAAATCTAGATCAACCAATTGAAAGAACCCCATCACACCACGGTTATTCAAAAATAGAAAGACAAGGCTGAAACCATTGTCATACTTTGAAAAACACATGTCCATGTCAGTAAGAGAACTAAACACACACATACATATATCATGCATGCCAAAACTAGCAAGGAAATCATATATGCAACAAAATACATGCAAGTAATCTCATTGTAGCTGCTTGATCCAAGTCTTCCTTGCTTTATCTTTTCTTCGCTTTGATTTATTGTCCTTCCTTTACCTTGTTTTAACTAATTCTAGAGTGCCCCAAGAATTCTCTGTGTGCAAGAGTATGAGAGAGTAGAGAGAATAGAGAGAGATCCATGCTAAAGCTGACAAAATATTGTGAACTAATCCTCATAAGACTTTTTATTCATGAGGCCTTTATTTTTTTCAATTTCCATTCTTTTTCCTTCATTTTCCTCCTCACATGCAACATGTGACCTTTCACCTTCCTTTTCTCCCAATTTCCTTTATTTTCATAAATAAAATGGCAATTGATGCCTCTTGCCTTTTCAATTCCTTTGTCATTGCATGTGTCAATTACCCCTTAGCCACAATAAAGAAAATGAACACATGCTAGGATTTTTTGCCCAAAATTCAACTTAGAATACATTTCCCATGAACTTGGTCTTATTTTTACTTTATTAACTTTATTACATGCATTTTTAACCCAAGGCTCTTACAAAAAAGGAAATTCTCTTCTTATGAAATATGTTACACTTGAACCCTTATTCATAAGAAACTATTAGCCATTTTGGTTGTTATCCTCCACAATATCCCAAGGCTGAGAAAGGAGATCGAAGGAGGTAACCTCATACAAGTTAGGGTTCAACAGTTAGCCCTGCTAAACCAGAGAGATCTCTCTCCATAAATATCACAACCAAATATGACTAGAGTGGGAAAAATATATTATGTTAGGTCTGTTTCATCTCTAGGGTTTTGAAATTTAGAGTGTTGCTGGATCAGCAGCTAAAGTCAAGGAACTAGGTCATGACTCAAATGTTTCAATTGCAAAAGATAAAGAGGAGCAGGGTAGGTATGTTTTTGTGATACTTTTGGGTTTTTTTGATGTAGTGTAGGGTGGAAAAACAAATATTCGAAATGAGCATGCCAAGCCTGAATTCATTTATCAGAAGATGGATAACATAAACATGAAATTCCTAACGAAACAAAGCTTAAGCCTAAGAATTCTGTTTAAAACCTCTTAGGAAAATCACTAAAAAACATAGATATGGAAAGGAGATGAAACTATCATTCATATAAGATATTAACACAAGAAAAACATTATAATAACCTCATACGACAAGAATTCCTAAATAATAGATCCAACTGGACTTTGATTTTCTGTAAAAATATGATGAATATAAGCTCCAAACCTTTCACTCTTTGATGTCTATTATAGACATTTTTGTGCCTTGCAGCTCCAAGCATGAAATGTCCATAAACCAAGGGCTCCTAAGTCCCTAAAAGTGTTGTTCTAACCCCTAAAGGAACAAGGTCAACAAATTACAGCTTCTCCCAGAAGTTCTCCACCAAAAACTGCTCAGAATAAGTCAAAACAGGATCATTTCAGCTGCTACACTAGCTAGGTGCGTTGCAACACACCTAAATGCACTATGAGGGTGCGTTGAGCGAGAAATGACAAATGGAAGTGCCATTCCGCGAGGTGGAGAGACAATGGAAGCTTCCAGAATCTTCTCCTATGACACTTGCCTCACTGAATTCGACCAAGGATGAGTAAGAGGCCTTTAGTCTCCAAGTGGAAGCAAGAACTGACAGAGAGAAGACACTAATCAAATCACAAGCTGACTCATCCTCCTTGCATACATCTATATATGGATCCCTCATCCCAGAGATCTAGAGGTTGGAATTTTGCACATTGTAAGGAATTGCTGTTGGTTTTGAGATAGATATCAGAGTATTGATTTATGCTTTATTGGAGGTGAAGAGGGGCTTCTTTGTTGGGAGGTTGATGCTGGGTCAGGAATCATCGGTTGTAACTCCTCCTGGATCTTCTTGTATATCAATAAAAACTATTTGATTTTTTCCTCCATGCTTTTGTATCATTGATGCTTGTTACATTTGTATGGTTAGCTTAAATCTGATCCTAAGCTGTTTATGAACATAGATCCATGTCTTTGTATAGTTTTCTTCTTCTGTGATCTTACAGGTACTTGGTAAAGTTGGGCAAGTAAGGGAGCAAGTAGCTGGAAGCTATCAAAGAAGAGAGTGATTGGATCAAAGGATTAGCGCAAGACACAGGTTGGTTCTTTCTATCCCCCTCTATCCTTAATTCATAAAGGAAATACAAAGGTAGTTTTTCTCTGTTTGTTTCTAAGGCAGCTGTCACACCTTTGTGGGATAGAACAGTTCTAAATAGACACTTTTCTCGGTAACAAAATGGCGACTCCACTGGGGACGATTGTCTAGTTAGTTTGTTTGTGTATATTTTTGTTGTTTGTTTCATAAACTTATAAGTAGCATTCGAACATCTGCTGCTTCAATCATTTCACTGGATCTGTTTATGATTTGAACAGCTGATTCGCAAACGATCTAATTTCCCTTGTGATAGCTCTTAGACCCTCCTTAGATCTACCCCCGATTGTGCATTACTGATTGCTTTTACTCGGCCAAAAACCAAAGACTGAACAGCAAACCGTGACCCAGAACTCGGACAGATTCTCGTTTCTGGCACAGCGCAGGTACTGTTAAGAGTTCCGGCATTTCAGTGGACTTCCCGAAAGGGCAACCTGCGCTGCACTCCAGTTTCTCTATGTTACAGGTGCGCTGATCAGACTAGCCCTGTGCAGTTGAGGTTCTTGTGCTTCATTCTTTCCAGTTTTGTCTCTGATTTTTGCAGCTTGTGATCAGTATATGTCTGTTTAAAACCCCTTTTCCTTGCTGTTATTCTGCCTCCTTTGTACAAAAGAACTGTAGATGTTTTTGTGTGTTTGTTGAGTCGTTTACAGTTTTCCATTGCAAAAGTAGAATAGTCGTATTGTCGTCCTTTGATTTAGATCTGTCGCAAGTGTCGATTTCGATCATAGGAGAAAGTTTGATTACTGTTGATAGTCGATTATACTTTTACTATTGCCTTTGGTCTGAATTTTTGTTTTTCTAGTGTCAAAAACGAGTGTTCATTTCAAAATTGTAAAGTGTCGTAATCATCTTTATCTTTTGATTTCGAAAAGAAGCTTGTTTGTGTTTGTCGCTTGAAAGCAAATTCAGATTTGTACATCAACTTTCTTTTTAGCATCAATACTAAGAAAGTCGAAAACAAATACATGCATGTGCATTTGCATATTGATAGTTTGTTTGGCTTGATTTAGGAAAGTGCATTTACAGTGTGCTCTTTGCTCTTTGTGAAAAGATTGTGTCTTTCTTTTCCTCTAGTAGCTAGGATTTTCATTGCACAAAAGAGATAAAAGTTTGTTTATCATCTTTAGATTGCATTTTAGGAATTAAATCTACATCTCGTGGTGAACCCAAAAGGCAAACTTCATAAGCAAGATCAACTTAAAATAAATTCAATGAATCTAACAACGCTTTGGAACTTAACGCACAACATTTAGAGGTCTAGGCTAGAGACGTATTCCGGCGTCGTAAAACCTGGTAACTGTTGTCCTCACTGATGGTTGGGTGATTCCTCCACTTTGAGACGATAAGTGCCAGTACGGACTTGTGCTCCCACGTACCATCGAGTATAATTTGGGAGACCCCTATAGGCTTAAATCCTTTATCCATAGGAAGCCATGTCTACCGCCCTATCGATCGCAATGCATTGAACACAGCATTCGGGAAGATTGACTGCCGTATCGTAAAAAGTATTCTGCAGTTTTGCGATTGGTTTGGTACTCCCTCTACCTAGATCTCCAAAGTAGTCCCTTTCGTTCCTTTTCAGACTCCTTAACGGAAAAGGTCCATCTGAGCACTTGTCACTTCAGGCTCATTAAAAATCGAAGGAGACTAGAGTCATCTTTTGTTTTTTCTCGACTCTTAAAAACTGAAAAAACAAGTTGTGTCAAAGCGTGTTAAAATTTATTTTAAACAGAATATTCATTACCCCTTTCCTACGTTGATCTTGGGTTGAGAAAATGGAGTCTACCAACCAAGGAATTCCCCTTGGAGGAAATCCTAGTCCCTTCTCCTCTTGGGGAGATGTTGGTGCACCCCATATGGCCACATTGTCGCTTCCAGGACTGACAATTGGTTTGCCTGTATGGCTCTTCTCAACCTCTGTCGTTCAGAACACCACTATTCTTAAACAATCGAATCAGTAATTAGACGAGTCCAGAGTTGCCCACCAACCTTCTACTTCCTCTAATTCTTCCTCTCCTCCTTCCTCTTCGCTTGATGGGGCTGGTAAAGCCAAAATTCAAGTTCCTAAGGAGAAGAAGGAAAAGAAGAAGAAAGAGAAGAAGAAGAAGGAGCCAAAGGCGAATGGGGGAAAACGAGTGTCGTCTAACGAAAATCCACACACTGCACCGACCAGGCCTAAATTGCCATGTGTCATTTGCAAAGGAGACCACTTTCACAGAGATTGTCCTTACATCCCTCAGATATTAAGGGACTGGTCTCCTAGATTGCACAACCCGGTGTCGTCAACCTCTGATGATCATGTTGAAAGCACATCGTCGACTAGTGAAAGTGAAACCCCAGGACAAAAAGGAAAATATAGATTTCCTTGTAAACTGTGTGAAGGCGATCATGTCGTTCACCGTTGTCCCTTATTAGACGAAGCTAAAAGAGTTTTGGATGATCATCCGGTTTCACTGTTACGACTTCCTCCTGGATATAAAAAACTCTTATCGAGTCTGTCACTAGTTGAAAATCCGGCTGGCCCGCCCAGGTGGTCGGCTGAAGCACCTATCATTGAAGATAAACCATCTAGATCCATACCAGACGAAAGTCAAAAGGTCGAGGCGGCAGTTGACCCGGTCTTGCCTCCAGAGGTTTCATCTTCAGATGATACAATCACTGAAGAGAACAAGGATGACACCGCCCAAATTCTTTTCATAAGCACAGACTCCAACGAACATGGGGGAAATTTACCTGTTCCTTTACCGCAAGAAGGAAGTTCGTCAGAGTTGTACCCGGCCGTCTATTCGGTCCCACCTCCAAGCAACCTAGTTGTCTCCTTCGACTGGAATCAACTAGGCAGACCCCGTTTACCAGCTAGCGTACCATTCCGAATTATCGTTCAAATATATAGAATGGTTATGGCTGGTACCATCATAGATGAGGGGGATTCTGTGAGTATCCTTTCCTCAACTGCTTGGAAAGCACTTGGTTCGCCATCGCTTTTGCCTGAGATGAGAAATCTGACAGGCTTTGATAAAGGAACTAGTCGACCTTTAGGGATCCTTCCCGATGTGCCCATAACATTGAGAGGGAAAACCGTTGACCTGAACGTAATGGTAGTTCAAGGACCCCTAGATTACAATCTACTCCTTGGATGAGACTATATTTATTGCATGGGAGCCATTGTCTCCTCACTCTTATAGTAATGTGTTTTCTGCACGAAGGAAGAGTGGTCAAGCTCATGGACCAGCTTTCATTTCCCGGATCATACAGAGCAAATAGTCATATACCATCCCTGAATGGTATTTTCACGCAAGAAATGTCTCAATCTATAGTCCGTCCTCCCGATGAGCGCGAGTAATTCGGAGGGATATGACTGAAACCCAGGGGGCATGCATCCTGGTCTGCTTCGGCAGGAAAACTTCGGGTATAGAGTAGGTTTCCGCGGGAGAATATTCCTAGTCTGTACCCCGTCCGTGATTGGAAGAGGGGGTTATTCTAGTATAGGATTCTCTTGTCAAAGTTATGTGAGTTGGCGAGCGCTGCCACTCACATTTGTTTATCTCGGTAGACATCGCCGAAGAAGTGTTTTGTTTGCGCCGTGGATAAAACAATCTTTGGGTAACCTGTAAGAGGTAGGCCTCTCTCGGTAAAACAAATGTTTTAACGGACTAAAGAAGGGGTAACCTTGAAACTCTATTTTATACCTGGGGGCATGCAAACCTTTTGGAGTGCAAGCAAAGAGCGACTATTTATTTTTTTAAATTTTTAGGACCTCTAACCCTTTAAACCCGTAGGATTGGTCGTTTCCTAATTTGCATAAAGAAAGGATGTGGGGCAAAACTCTAAAAGTTTCCGTTTTTATATGAGACATTCTTATCATACGACTGGATTAATCAAGGAGTGTTACCACAAGGTTCAAGCTCATTAAAAAATAAACCCGCACCGAGCAAATGTTTCCACCCGTGTTTAAGCTCGTTAAAAAATGAACTATTCCCTAGTAAATAACCACCGTGAATGTAGTACTTCAGCCATTAAAGCCTTGGTCGTGTTTGCACCGTCACCTCCACTTTTACATTGGCTGATCATTCACCTCCATTTGATTTTTTACCCATTTTGAAGAACAGCTGCGAAGAGTGATTTCACTAGTCATCCTTGTGACACTGTCGTGATTGGAAAATTCCAAACCTTACCTGGAATCAACTGCTACCCATTTTATCACTCGTTCCTCAAAAGACGAGTCTTCTTTAAGCTCTTTTCAAATGACTCGTAAAATATGAAAATATTTCCGAGCCATTGGCCTCTCCAGCTCATTAAAGGGACAGGAAGTGCTATCCCTCCTCTAGATTTTAATCTTTTTGGACCTGAGGGATTATTACACAAAAAGATCGAGCGTTTGTTTTGTTCGGCTCGTTAAAACTATCGAAAATTCATCCCTTCTGTATTGTGTTATACTTTTTCGGACTTAAGGGATTAGATGACGAAAAAGGAATTTTGGAGTTACCTTTACGTACCTTTTCAGGCTCTCTAAAAATGAAAAGGACCGAGTTATCGTTGTCGTTAAACTCGTTAAAAAGATTAATAGCGACAAACTTGTCTTTAGACGAGAACGAGTTTCACTATCGCTAGGCTCGTTAAAACTTAGCGATGGGTTTGCCCGAAGGGCAAATTATAGAACAAGCATATGTTATCCTCCTCAAGCTTGAAAAAAATAAAGAGGTACTGGTCAGCAATGACTGGGGAAAATTTTGGAAGAAAACTCAAAGAATCTTTATTGGTAGCAAGTCGCTCTTGAACATGACACTTCCACTCCGTGTCCGAGTCGGGTTGGGTTGTTTCATTCACTGGTCACATCGCCATGGTCACACCATACCATCCACATTTGGGGTTAATGCTACCAATCCATCACATAAGTGTCGCTGACATGTTCAAGAGAAGTCATCCAGAGAAGTCACCTGTGTCCCACCCACTACCATACATTATACTCCATTCTTTCATGACCGCCACCCTGAACCGTATATTATCAGATTGTTTTCACCTCCATCAAAATCATTTGCTCCGTTCCGTGTCATTGATGTGGGATTCATTAAGGCCCTCCTTTGACAGATCACTTCTTTTCGACATCATCTCATTATCCAAGAAGTTGATCTAGGAACACCCCATTCAATACTTTGAAGCTTGCATGCCTTAATGGCAAGTTTCTCACTTCCGGCGATAGGTTTACATCAATGGCCTTCGACCGAAAGATTTTGCGTGGTGTTCGACGCCAAGTCCTTTATTCACACCACGTGAATTGTACTGTAGTACCTTGAGGGTCATTATCATTATCGGTGATTCATCTTGCACTTATTAACAGTTTACATCATTGACTGGTAATCAAGCGATGTATTTCCATGTTCAACTTCAGAACATTTCTCACATGGATCGACTTGTACTTCGAGTGAAGATCGGACGAGATTGAAGACCCCAGATCTAGTTTCATCCATTCGGGCTGTGATATATATTCAGGGAAATAAAGACATTAAATGTACAGCATTGCAGCACAGATAATCATCCTACTAAAAGGATGATGGCTCTATCAGAATCATCAGTCTACAATCAGACGATTGTCTGTCCTATGTACATGAAAATGAATTTATAAAGCTGAGCATGGGAATGCCCGCCACAGCTAGATCATGAAAAATAGTATGAAGATAATGTATTGTATTGTATCTTATTACAGGTCTCCTCCCAGCATTGAAAGAACTTCGGATCCTCATAATAAAGCATTTCACCCGATTAACGGCCTCATAATTTAGGGGGCAACTGTTATAGACATTTTTGTGCCTTGCAGCTCCAAGCATGAAATGTCCATAAACCAAGGGCTCCTAAATCCCTAAAAGTGTTTTTCTAACCCCTAAAGGAACAAGGTCAACAAATTACAGCTTCTCCCAGAAGTTCTCCACTAGAAACTGCTTAGAATAAGTCAAAACAAGATCATTTTAGCTGCTACACTAGCTAGGTGCGTTGCAACGCACCTAAATGCACTATGAGGGTGCGTTGAGCGAGAAATGACAAATGGCAGTGCCATTCCGCGAGGTGGAGAGACAATGGAAGCTTCCAGAATCTTCTCCTATGACACTTGCCTCACTGAATTCGACCAAGGATGAGTAAGAGGCCTTTAGTCCCCAAGTGGAAGCAAGAACTGACAGAGAGAAGACACTAATCAAATCACAAGCTGAATCATCCTCCTTGCATACATCTATATATGGATCCCTCATCCCAGAGATCCAGAGGCTGGAATTTTGCACATTGTAAGGAATCGCTGTTGGTTTTGAGATAGATATCAGAGTATTGGGTGATTTATGCTTTGTTCGAGGTGAAGAGGCGCTTCTTTGCTGGGAGGTTGATGCTGGGTCAGGAATCATCAGTTGTAACTCCTCCTGGATCTTCTTGTATATCAATAAAAACTATTTGAGTTTTTCCTCCATGCTTTTGTATCATTGATGCTTGTTACATTTGTATGGTTAGCTTAAATCTGATCCTAAGCTGTTTATGAACATAGATCCATGTCTTTGTATAGTTTTCTTCTTCTGTGATCTTACAGGTACTTGGTGAAGATGGGCAAGTAAGGGAGCAAGTAGCTGGAAGCTGTCAAAGAAGAGAGGGATTGGATCAAAGGATTAGCACAAGACACAGGTCGGTTCTTTCTATCCCCCTCTATCTTTAATTCATAAAGGAAATACAAAGGTAGTTTTTCTCTGTTTGTTTCTAAGGCAGCTATCACACCTTAGTGGGATAGAGCAGTTCTAAATAGACACTTTTCCCGGTAACAATGTCCAACCCGTAATACTTAAAAATATGAAGTATTTATACAATTATTTATAGAAAAGTATCTTGAAATATAATTCAACATCAGTTACAAAAATTCATAAAAATAAATCAAAACTACTAAAAATATCATTTGGATGAGCTCTGGTGCTATTTTAGACATTCTGGTGTAATTAAATCTTTGAATAAACACTTATGTTGGTCCAGCTAATTGATGAACTACCTTGCTATTCCATTTTTTCTTCATTCTATTGTAAAATATGTTCTAGTGAATGTGAAATGTTGGCTTATTTTGTTGCTTAAAACACATTGAAAAGGTCTTCATTTTCCTCTGTGTGGTGAAATGAGTGATCTAGTACTCTATGAATAGAAGTCATGGTCTTTTAGTTGAAAAGTTACTTGAAAATCAGTGAGAAATTGCGGTCGGGGGCATGAAAATTTGAACTAATATTGACTATCGTGAAGAATTATGAGTCATTGATATGAGCTGGCTGATCCAGGATGATTAGATCTGGGTTATTGATCTGGGCCAATTATATATCACAATCGCAATAGGGAGAGGGGCTCTAAACCATGTTCCATAGTGTTTTTCCGATGGGCTGGACCCGGAACTTTATCAAGAATAACTTTATAAACTATTACATTCGGACGAGCTAGTTTCCATATCGCAATCGCAACACAAAAGCGATAGAATTGAAATTAAATAGTGATTTTAAATTAAACGGATCTGAAATATCCTTTCAATCCATTATAAAAAACATCGCATTTAGTCGGGGATTTCCACATAGCAGTCACAACCGAGAAGGGTTACATGGGATTGGGACCATAAAGTTAGTGCTATTTTTGGGAGCCAGGACTTAATAGATGCAGGACTTATTAGTTGTAAGATTTATTGGCTGCGGGGTTTATTGGCGAGCGGGAGTTATTGCGGGATGCAGGCTTGTTTGAAGGATGTGGGATTGATTGTGTGATGTGGGACTAGTTGCAGGATGCGAGACTTAATGCGGGATGTGGGATTGTTTGCAGGATGCATGATATCACAATCGGGAAGGGGTGATGAGAATTGTTTTATAATTCATGTAAAATATGTGGATTTCTGGCTGTAGACTTTAAAGGGATTTCAATATAGTTTAACGGGTGCAGCTAGAGTTAAAACAAATGGACTTCTGGCTAGAGTTGGAATTTTCAAGGGATTTTGCATAAAGTTTCAATGTATAATACAAAATGGAAATGTGGCTAAAGGAATATTTAGAGGGACTTTGGGATAAGGCTAGAGTTTTGGAATTAATATGAAATGTGATTGTTTCCAAGGGAATAATGGGTTTTGACTTAGGATTTAAGGATTTCTCAAGAAAAAATGGGTTTTAGATGGAATGAGGGGATTTATAAGGGAAGGCTGAGGGAGTTATATGATGTATGAATGGGGATGTTGGATCAAGATGAAATATCCTTGAAAACATTTTTTTCCTCTAATTACCACTCCCATAGTGATTAACCATAAGTGATGTCATGTCCCTTTTTGACCATTTTGATGACTTGACCTATTCATGACATTTAATGGAGTATGAAACCGACCATGAGATGAGACTCAGATAGTGATCAAGATGTTTTATTGATGACTCATCATAATGAGTGA
Organism: Pinus tabuliformis; assembly: GCA_031772625.1. Classification (NCBI taxonomy): domain Eukaryota; kingdom Viridiplantae; phylum Streptophyta; class Pinopsida; order Pinales; family Pinaceae; genus Pinus; species Pinus tabuliformis. Next base: position 1,031,985,311 of record CM062816.1, read on the forward strand.
TGACATGAACAAAATAGCATTGGACCATGAAATGGAGGGAGTGGTAACATACCTGGACATACTAATGAATGATCAAATTTTATTTCAAAATATAACAATTTGACCTAATAACCTTATCAACAACTTTGAAAGAGTACATTTGATCACTGGTGACGGGTAGGAATGAAAGACACTAATAGGGGCACAACATTAAAGAATAATATTCATTAATAAATTCCAATATACACACAAAATTAATATTGGCACGAATGACAATTCTATGTGCTTGAATTTGGCAATAAATGGTATTGAAAGAGCACAACAATATATTAATTTGTTTAAGAAACTTCAAGATGTCCTTTCCTGAACATATTATGATCTAAAAAAGTATGATAAAAATATCTTCCAAAATATTGTACCACTCAAAGAAGGTACTAAACACTTAAAAAATAATGCCAAAATAATAAATACAAATTTGAAACCTTTTGTCAAACTTGAAGCTAAAAAGGATGAAAAAAGATGTATCATCTTCCTTGTAAGATATTATGAATGCATATCCAATCTTATAGTAATCAAGAAGAAATTCATCTTTATGTATATTTCCATGATCTTAATAAATAGTATGTACAAAATAACTAACCACTATGAAATATGGATTTTTTTAGAAAGTTATTAGTTCAACTCTAATGTCAATCATTGATGGATTTTCTAGATATAATCAAATGCTATTTATTCAACATGATCAAGGAAATACTACTATTCGTATGGAAATTCCTTGAAGGTATACTGAAACACACCACATTAGCTACTACTGATGGATGTCCCTAACAACCAAAAAATAAATCAAAAATAAAGAGATACTCCATAGTCATCAACCCACAAATTCAGATTTGCAAACAATTAGTTAAGTAAAACCCTCCAAAAAATGATCATAAAGTTGAAATGCAAGATAACAACTACACAAGTATACTTAATGAAATGGATGAGTTTTTATTGATAATAAAGTAGTACACGTAATGGAGAAATACTAGTGATACTTAGGGTCTGTAAGTCCTCCTCCATGGGAGGGTCCTTTGATGTTCCCTTCGCTATTGCAGACTGGTTTCTCTCTTATCCTTTTCAAGTGGGAAAATATGAGAAGAATATTTGAAATCAAATATGGGAGCTTAAAAGGCTTGAGATGATAATGACAATGATGAAATTTTCGTGTGTGTAGAGTGAGGGAAATTTTATTTTATTTATAATAAAATGCTAGGATAGATCTAGATCTAGTCAAATAATAAAATATTGTTAGACCAAATCAAGATCTAACCAGTAGGAGTATTTTATTATATTTGAGAGAGGTAAATATTAATGAAATATAGTAGAACTATTCTTGTTGTACTGGAAATGTATGCTATTTAATTTACGCATATGATTATGAACTATTTTTTTTGCACTTATATGAATCTTATTGAATGTGTGTTGTTGGATTAACTCATCACTTTAACTTGTGGACTACTCTACAACTTAGCTTTTGATTTCACTTCGGTTGTTTATTCCTTTCAAGTTGAGTATTATTAGAAGATTCCAAGGGGCACATTTCATTTTCCCTTCGTGTGTTGGAACCTTCATGGATCACACTTGACTCTCCGTAGGGCCACATACTTTCCCTCACTCGAACTTATCATACTCTCATCTGTGTGTTTATGTGGTCAAGGAATTACATTACCACCCACTGTGGATACTACTACTCCAAGTGGAGTGAGGTTTAGTTGGGACTTCATATTGAGGAGATCCCCTGAATTTTGGCTAGTCTAGCACCATCAACATTTCTGGTGCTAGAAAGAGGGCCATATTACAAGTTGATCCCTTAAATTCTATTTTGAATTTCTGCACTCATTTATGACTTTTTCCCAAATCATACTCTCAACATGTTTTTCCATAGACATAAAATTACAAGTGTCGGTGAATATCATTGATGACTTGTCACATATTAAATTTGATGGTGATGTGGAACAACCTTTCTTGAGCATACTAATCATTTTAATAAAGAACTTAGACTTCTCTGATCCATAACATTGTTAAGATAGTCTTCGGCAAAATCGCATAACCAATCTTTTGTCGACGCATTTCGAACCAACCAGTGTGGTTCATCGTCAGGACAAGTTGAAGAACCAATCTGGCTTAGCTAGATTAAATAGAGCGTGCAGAGACTCCAACAGCTATAATGCTAACGGCTAATTTTACCTAATGGTCAAACTACTAAAATAGTTTAATTAATATTTCTAGAAATCGGTAAATAAAGGAATTCATAAAAACACTATTAATATTATTTCAAATATTAATAATTTAAATTATAATGGTCATTATATAATCTATATTGAATGATTTATTATTATTCACATATAATTTTAATAAATTGAATAATAACAAAATAGTATAATATTAATATTTTAATTATAATGGTCATTATTAATTGATTTATTATTATTAATTATCTTAATAAATAATATATCTATTTAATAATAAATAGATATATTATTAAATAATTGAATTCATTTGTTAGTTTAAAAATAGATATATTATTAATATTATTTCTAGAGTATAATATTAATATTTTAATTATAATGGTCATTATATAATATATATTAAATGATTTATTATTATTCAATTATTATTTAAATACAAGTGAATGGTAATAAATCCCTGCTATTTTTATAATTTAGTTACAATAGGTAATTATGTAATAATTACTTAATGGTCCATTGGTAATTATATAATATATATTAAATGATTTATTATTATTCAATTATTATTTAAATACAAGTGAATGGTAATAAATCACTACTATTTTTATAATTTAGTTACAATAGGTAATTATGTAATAATTACTTAATGGTCCATTGGTAAGTTAGATTTTCATTATTTAGTTCTTTAAAATATATCATATTCCTTATTTAAATGTACTGGTCCTTAAAATAATAAGTTATATAAAATAATATAAGTTTATTGAATACTCTATAACTACTAAATAATTTCCAATCCCAAACAAATTAGCAGGTAAATATACAACTATGTCATAAGGTAAATATATTCATTATTATTTATAAGGATAAAAAGGGGGACTCAATTTATCAGGAACTAATTAATAAATTTATGAAAAACTAATACAAACTGCCCAATAGTATCATAACCATGTTAAGGTTAATGTACTAATAAGCCCGAGACAGATTCCTCACTTATTAACGACTCAAACCTCCAAAATAAACGGACAAATCTGCCAAAAGAAAAAGGAAGGGGAAGATAGAAACCCTAGGACCAAACAAGAACAGGGGAATGAGGAGGCTAGGAAGATAAGGCTAGGACCCAGCAACAATCATTTTCTTCAATTTTTCATAAAGAATAACATCCCCCACATGGATGTTGGATCTCATTTGTTTATTCTCACATTTAAAGGGCACGTAAAGAAATGATGTAACACATTGACCGATGCCTCCATACACCCTTTTGAGCATCTTATCACATAAGTTTCTTATAATTTTGACATGTTTGATCATAAACATATGGGAAAGAAAATTTTAGAATCGCAAAAATCACCTGATGAATCATTACATCATCTTCACATTCGTTTTATGCATTTGTGTTTTGAATATCCAGGGGATGAAGTTGATTGGGAGATTTTGGCTAGAATATTTCAATATCTTGTTCACATTTCGACAAATCCACACGTGTTAAGGATATTTTGAACCTCTCCCAACATACCTCAATGTTAACGCTTCTAAATATAATATGGACAAGGTTTCTTTTCCAAGTGACCCTATGTCTCCTTCTCATCAAACAACTCTAGCTCCACATGTCAAGGTGGGAGAAGTTGAGAATTCAACTATTGATCTACCACCATATTTTCCCACCTCACGTACTCAGAATTTCAGTGTGGGTTTTGAATTTCAATCTAATTAGTGTGATGAAGTGTTATCTCCTCATCCTCCATCCTTTGGTCCTTCCAATCCTCTGGATTGTGATGTGTTGTTTTCACCTGTTTCAAATCTTTCTTTTGATGTTCATGGGGATCAAGTGTTGGATGGATTTGGTGTTGATAAACCAACTTGCAATATCATTCATGATGATTATGTGGGGGAGCCCGTAGCTGAATAAGAATATGTGACATATTATGGTTCTCTTCCTTCCATGTCCCTCCTTCATCATTATGACATTTCCAACAATTCTGTCATTTCTATTGAATCTTGTGAAAATTTAGTTCATGATGATGTTACTCCTTCCGATCATTGACATAACATGTGGCATGCCAGTTCCTCATATAGATGTGGAGAGGATGAAGATTCTACTCCTGATCTTCCTATTACCTGATCTCATCTTTCTGAAAAATTAGAGGGTGACATTTATCATTTTTCATCTTCCCCTCTTTTTGATTCATTAGATCATGACGATGCCTCTATTTGTGATCTTATATTTACGATCATGGTTATCACAACCTCTTCATTGATTAATTTAGTTACCATTCTGATTTTTCCTTCCTAATATTTCCTAGCCACCGATCTGTGACGATATACCTACTGATGAGTTGGAACTTCACCAAGTTGTCGAGGCACTTTAGCTCGAGCTGATGGTTATGCAAGCTTCTTGTAGTCTTGAGGTCAATTCTTCTTCTGATCAGAATAGTGTTGACTCTTACCACACTCCTCATCACTCTATTGCACATATTGAAAATCAATATGTCTTGCAATTTTCGCATCCTCTATCTCTATCACATGATCCTATCGCTCAATCATTGGAGTATTCGCACCTAGCAAGCACTATTGCAAAATGGAAACTTTATTCTTTCTTCATGTTTTCTCGTTTTTCAAGTTTCAAAGTCTATACCTGCTTGTCTTTTACTCACTATGTGTTTGAATACCATGGTACATCCGCATAATGCCTTTCATGCACATTCTGTTTTTACTTTTATGCAGCTTCATTCAAGCTTCAAATGTTCTCATTTGTATTGTCTTATATTTATTGCTTGTTCGTATGCTTGTACATATTTCTTGACATTCATGCTCTCACCTACATGGGTTTTCCAATGTGCCAATGGTTGTATTGGAAGTATCACTTTATGTAAGTTGGCTTATGTTCTCCTTATCTTATGACTAGGAGTAGTTTAATTTTTTTGTTTATTTCCTTGATTTTCTTTACTTTGTTTTTCTTTATCCCGATTATTTCCTTTTTTTGTTTGCTTTTGTAGATGTAGGTTAGTTTTCACATTAAACCATGTTTTGATTCTTAGACAATCAGGGTGAAGTTCATGAGGAACTTGCACTACTATCAAAACTTGCTTATGCTCCTATTCCCTCTTTGTTTGTGAATATTTCATTTTTTTTAGTTGATGATACCTTGTTGGAAAATACATTCCTTTCGGAGAGAGTCATGGTGAAATCATGATGCTTTCACTTTTAGCTAGTACCGCCTACTTTGATCAGTTTTCTATTTTGGGTTAACCCTTGTCAACTAAGTCAAGTAGAGTAAGGAGAGGGGGGAAAACGTAACAAGTATGTCAGAGGTATATGTAAATATACTTCTCTAAAGGAACAACCTATTTTTCTATTAATAATTAAATATCCCTCTTCTGCCCCCATGAAATAAATAAGTGCCTATGCATAGTTCTTTAAACAAATGAAAATTAAAAAAAAAAAATGAAAAAATGAAATAAAGGGTGAAAGAAGAGAAAGGATTCTTGTGTAAACAGGTGCAGCAAGTAACTCCATCGAGGTATTTTCCAGGCTCACTGGTAGTGGATCAATTATTGTGTTCCTCAAGTGAATTTGTTGGTGTTGGAAATAACACTGGGGGGGGTGAATCAGTATTAGCAAGTCAATATATTTAATTAATCAGATTCATATACGATACTTCAGTTAATGGAACTTGCGTGTATATGCAACTGTACTTAAGGCAACTAGCGTACATCTACAAACTTATGATTTAATTAATTTATCATATGTTGATCTTTAATCAGTGCATCAAAACCATATAAACAGTAACCAGGTGCAGAAAAATAGACCATACAATCACACACTCATGAACACAAGATATAAGGTGGAAACCCAATGTACCTGCTGCAATCGTCTCTATCTTCTTTTAATAAGAAACTTCTTTTTACAATTTTTGTACTAGTGTAGTCTTATACCAGTACGCATGCTTCTACATGTAGAAGGATACAACCTTGTTATAGCTCCAAATATCACTCTTCATGTTTGTGGTGCTGCACTCATGGCCTAGGGAAACCCCTCCCTCTAGACCTGGTCCAATTACTTAAAAACCAGTGTTTTACTCCCTATATGCGACATTGCCTTGAGATAAATTCTTGTGTACGTGGGTCTGTGTATACCCAACCTGCATATATGTCTTAAAATGCTTAAAAAAATTAAATCTCCTTAATTTTAGGTAGAGATCAAGGGTTTTACCTATTGATTACCTATTAGTGCCCGTGTCCAACTGTTCCTAATGAATTCCCAACTAAAAAACTACTTTGGGAGAAGTATAAAAGGCTTCAATGGGGAGGCCTAAAGGAGGAGAGAATAGAGATAAAAATCACTCTGCTGAGATTATCCCTGATCAGTTCTGAAGATCCTTGTGCTCCCAACACTTCCCCCATTATAGGAAACCCTTCTTTCCTTGAGTTATGATGTCTTTTCACTAGTTGAGATATCCTTGTGTGAGTCATGGAAGGAGATTTTTGTAGACTTGGGATTGGACAAATATGGAGGACAATTCTTCTTGGAGCCTGCGAGAGGAAGATTTAGGTGATATCATTCCTTGCTTTACTTTAGTTATCTGCAGTAAAGAAACATTTGTCTTGTTCCCAAAATCAATCTTCTTCACGCTTATGATGTTGTTATTATGGTTTGCATATGAATAGTTGTTTCAATTGTATAACTAACTACCTTTCAATATGTTATGAAGTCGATTTCTATATGATGCTTGGTCCATATACTACTATGCTTCTTTGAATTGATTGTTTTATAGGTTTAAGGATCGAAAGGAGCTCCAAGAGGGTTTGGACCCTGGCTAGATCTACCTGAACAAAGAACCCCCAATTGCACCTCTCTTCACGTAGTTTTCTTATATTAATATCATGGCTGTGTGGAATTATTTTTTTTCATTGTAGATAACCCTCGCTCTGCTAGGGTATTGACCCAAAACCTTAGTGGACTTTGCCCCTCAACAGAACTGGCGATTCCACTGGGGACAACAGTATTTTTGTTCCTAGTTTGGGTTAATTTAAGCCAATCAGGGCTCAGATTTTGATTTTATTGCTATAACTAAGTTGTCTCTTCCTATTGGAACTAAAAATTTAGGTATGAATATTTTCTTCAGACCCCTTTTTTGATTTTTCTTGTGAACTATTATATATGCAGTTTTGCCAGGCTACAGAAGCGTATGTATGCAAGTTTCCCCATATGAACCCGCATATACGCAGGTTTCTTTGGGATGAATCGCGTATACATGTAGCTATGCATTGAAATAGTCATGTATACCCTAATTTTCCAAGCTTTTTGCAAATCTTTCTTGTTCAGAAAATTTGTTTGCTGGTTTGAGTGTTTCCTAAGTAGTCAAGTTTGCTTGTCAGCCTCTGTTTTTACAGCAAGTTTCCAGTTTCGAATTCTCTCCGTTTGTGGAAAGTTTTGGTCTTGTTTTGTTTTGTTTCAAGTGTCATCATTTGTGTTTGAGCACACAAGATTTCTCTCTGAGAATATTGGTTGTTCTAGTCTTCTAGGGTAGAAAGATTGTTTTCAATCTTTGTGACAAACTTTATCTTTGTGATCTTCTTGCTTTGTGTCAAAACTACACCTTGTGGCCATTTACTTTTCTTGCGTTTTGAAAGTTGTTAAGTGACGATTTTGAGTGTTCTCTTTCTTTATCTTTTGATAATTGTCACCAAGCTCTTTTTGCTACTTTTTCGTTGTTGAGAGCATCTTGAAACACCTATTTTGTTGAGTTTTCACCCATTCTGAGTTGATAACTTGGAAGGTGTTTTGGTTGCTTATTCTTCGGTCTCAAAGTTTTCAATAGTATTTGGAGCACTTTTGAAAAGTCATTTTAGTTTTTTCTTTTGAAGAAAACTTCTTGAAAAATTAGTTTTTTCTCTCTTTGGCCTTGTTTTGATTTAGTTTCTTTTTGCGAGTGAAAGTGCATTTTTGTTTGTCTTGAGATTTGCTTTTAGTGTTTGGACGAAAATGAGCATTAGCAACTTATATTCTATCTAAACATCTTAAGCGGCTAATTTGAAGTGATAAGCAAGTTACTTTCATTCTTTGATTTAGAGTAGTCTTAAGTTTTGCATCAGCATATACTCATTGCATTAGGATAAATTTGTGCATCTTTTAGGGCATCCATAGTTTTGTTAATTTTTGTGAGTGCGAAGCTTGAGTAAAGAAAAGAAAAGAGAAATTTATTGCTTTCTTAGAAGTTCCTCAGAACCTAGTACAAATTTCTTTCATCTAAGAATGAAACGAGTGCATTTGCATATAGTTTGGTTTTTATTAATTTATTTTGCATCAAAAAATACCACAAGTTTCATTTCCGCTTATCCTTTGACTTAAGAACAGCCCATTTAAAAAGAAGTGCTAATTAAAATATACTAGAACTTTTTTATATTGTCAATTTAGACACACCAACAAGTTTTAGGATATTTTAGGGCCCTGGATTAGGTGTGTGGAGAGAAAACTCTCCAAGTCCATTTTAAACTGTCAAACACAGAAGTTTGAATAGCGAGTGCAAATCCAATAGCGTTAGGGAGACCAGGGAAGCTCTGGATCTAGGAGTTAAGAAAGAGGGTTTTTGAAGATAAGGAAGAGAGATACCCCGTCTCCTACTTGTCAGATATTACCTCAAGGCTGTTCCTCGAGGCTTCTGACATGAGTTGGTAACCTTAGTTGCTTCTCCTAGGAATCTACATAGGTGGCTACGGCGGGGAATCCCGTGGCACCTGAGGTCGACATTGTATCACTCTCAATAGTGCTTCTGGAGGGCACCCTTGTGAAGCTTGGGGGCTTGCATTGGCCCAGGCTATTATTAGGAGGACAGCATAACTTCCTTTGTTACCTTCGCTGGTAGGACTAGGCTGTCATTATCTCAGACTATCTTCGGAACGCCCCTTACTTCACTTTCCTGTATTTTGGTGTCCGGGCCTCATCACCCAAAGCGGAAATACTTGAAAGTTGTTTGACTGGCTGACATCTTTTAGGGACTTTTTAGTGCATGCTCAGTGCTCTTAATCAGCCTAGCTTTCATTTTTTCTTGAGTCTTTAATTAGATCTTAATAAAAAATTCAAAGTGGCTAACCGATCACCTAGACGGTCTCAAAGACTTTTTGGTCTTTCGCCACCAAGTTTAGAGCCTTCTCCTAGAAGGCGCAAAGGTAATACTACCAGTGGGTTTCATCCCATCGCAGCTGATGCATCGGGGATTGATCCTCCCCCTAGGGGCATTAGTGTTCAGGATAGGCCTGGTACTTCCACAGAACTAGAGTGGAACACTCTAGTTCTTTCACAAGTTTTCTTTCAATCGAAAGATAACATTGAGGTAGAAGAACTCCCAGAGTCATTAGTGGCTCAAAATTCTCCTCTACCTTCTAACCATCCAAATGTATTACAATACGTTGGGACTCTAATGCATAGACCATTAAGTCTAGGTCATATTATGCACTTATCTTCGATGACTACCACTGGAAGCATGGCTTCTACCATAAGTGCTACAACCATGCAGACTCCAACATCAATAGAAGGGGGAGGAACTATTTCCATCCCCTTTGCATCTTTATTTAAGTCTTTTTCTAGCACATCCTTGGTTGGGTCTACCTCCATTCCTTCTAGTTCTGGATTTTTCTCGTTTGGCACCCATTCACAAGGTATTCTGTCAGCTCCATTTAATGCCACCACATCCATGATGGGTGGGTCGGCTTCATTTCAAGGTTTTCCTTTGGAATTGGTCATATACCACATTCCAATGCAATGACAGGATCTATTCCTTTTTCTTCTACAGGACAAGGCAACAATACGTTTCAAGGTTGGACTAACCCTGCGGTTAGTGGCATAGGAACTGGGAATCTATTTTTTGGCCAACAAGGGAATAATCTATACTCCATGGTTAGTTTGTTTCGTAGTATTCCTCCCTTAGCTTCTGCTTGGAATCCTTATCAGGGGTTATTGACTCCTTATAATCCTTTAGGAGGGAGCTCTGCTTGTTCTGGAGGTTTTACGGCTAGAGTTGGTTAATCTTTGAGTTTTGTTGGATCACAAGGTTCACATTTTGGTTTAGTTGGTTTTGCTGGTTACTTCAGGCAGCCAGGTGCCTTCAAAAATATAGGCCAATCTTTTCAGAACTTTAGGAACTCTGCGCAGTTTGGGTGGAATCCCCAAGGTCCTCCTAGGCTTCCTTTTCTGGCAACATTGAATTTGCCAAATCTCATGAAATTGACAAACGATCCAATCAAATACAATTTGGCCTAGCATTTGGTCCAACCAAACTCCCATCAGACATTCCAAAGTTCAAGGGGAAGGGTGGCGAAGACCCAGGCAACCATGTAACCACATTCCATTTGTGGTGCTCATCAAACTCCCTCATCGATGACTCGGTTAGGTTGAGACTTTTTCAACGCACCTGAACTGGCAATGTGTCCAAGTGGTATATAGAGTTTTGAGGTGGCATGTCGGCCGGATAAATTGTTCTTGCAGACAAGACCGATCTCCCTAGTATCTATGGATATCTAGCGACAAGTAAGCCAAACAAATTCTATCTTTCTCTAAATATTGTGATTTATAAATAAAAGCCAATAGATGTTTTAGACCATACCTCAAGTCTAATGCGAGTTTGTGGAAGCCACGCTTCGTTCATTCAAATGACCTCCCTTTTAAAGAACCTGCAAATACAAATAGCCACACATCAAATAACACTTGCGTAGCCAATATAATAAACCAAATTTATCATGATGATCAAGGAATTCATGAAATAAACCATAGACAACAATTTATTGAGAAAAATGAATCTGATTGTATTAACTTTAAACAAAGAAGAAATTTACAACCTTGGTGCCTTGATGTTGTACAAGCTCCTCCTAGGGTCCAGCAAGAATCTCCTCTACTTTGACAAGCTTCAATCTCTTCCCAAAGAGATCAAAAGGTATGTAATCTCTCCTCTCAAGCTCAATTAGGAAGTCTAAATTCCAATAGCCTTTACCCGCAAAAATATTTAGCTTTCAACCTCCCTAGCAACCAGCCCAATGCCTCATTTCATAGTGCAGAGGAAGGAAGTTACCAAGTCCACCTTCAAAGGGATAGAGTCCTCCTTCAAAGGGATAAGCTCCTCTCATCAAGGGCTTAGCTCCTTTAGTTATGGGATGCATGAACCACCTACGAGCGAACTTGCCACCTCAAGATTCCTTCTAGAAGCATCCAGAATTAATCTAAAGTTAGTTTTAATAATAAACTTGCACCTTTTTTACCTTTATAGGGGTCTGCACCCATTCCTTTAGAGACAGAGCGGGCAGGTCCGCAGGGAACATGACCAAGGCGGGACCGCAGGTAATGCTAAGAGAAAGTGCAGAACCAGAGTTTTAGAGATTTTCAAGGACTTTCTCTCATTTTCAAGGCTTGACATGAAGAGTTGAGGTTTAAGACTTGAAAAGGAGGACACTATGAGTGGTGATAGACTCACACTAACTGCAGAAAGTCATGGTGACAATATTTTGTGTAACAGATTACCCCCTAAAGTGCGAAGTTTGTAATATATAGTATTTGTCATCTAAGAAGAGTGAAGTACTTTATCATTTTGAGGATCATCTTATGGAGAGACTGGTTGTAACCTGTAAAAACATTCAATACAAAATATATATTTGAGATCATATCATCGCTGAGGTGGGCATTCCCATACTCAGATCAAAACTTACTAGAAAACTAAATAAACTGCTCTGATATAGGAATGATCCTGTAATGCATCAAAAGTATAGACATATGTAGACACAATATGGACGCAGCCATCTGTTAATGAATAGTCCACTGTATAATGAATAACAAAATTCCTCGCAGCCTGGATGGTGGAAACTAGATCTACGGTCATGATTTCTACTTCCCAAAATAGTACGATTCTATCCATGTGAATGAATGTGTCGAAGTCGAACATGGTAGAAACCACTTGATTACCAGTCAATGATGTAAACTATTAACAAGTGTGAGAGAAACCACCAGTAATTTCAATGGCTCTCAAAGTACTCAGTACAATCCATGAAATGTGAATAGATGAGTTGATGTCGAACATGTCACGGAATCCTTTGATCGAAGGTCAATGATGAAACCTGTCGTCAAAGGTGAGAAACCTGCCATTGAGGCATGGAGATCCAAGGCACTGATGATTTCTAGATCATATTTATAGATAATGAGCTGAAGTTGATAGAAAGAAATTCGTCATAGGCAAGCACACAACACAAAATCATAAATCAAGTTTGAAGAAATATAGTTGCAAGGACAGACTCAGGGATGGTCAAGATGGATGACAAATATTTTGCAGATGAATGGTTTATTTGCACTGACCTCTTGAACACATAATGACACTGCAGATGGTTTGGTGACAATTGACCCAAAGCTAATACCCAGAAACGGGCTGAAGACTTTCAATATGGTTTGATTAACTGTTAGGCAAAGGATTTCCCAACCCAGATGAACAAAAAGTGTCGTGTTTAAGAGTGGTTAAATGTTTTTGAGACACAAAGTATGACAAACAGGTTCATTTTTCTCTCTTTTCCCCACCATTTCTGGCAGGTACCTCTTTATTTTTGACAAGCTTGAGGAGGATAAGATTTGCTTGATTATGAGCTCATCCATCGGATGAGTCCAACTTAGTTTAAATTCGAACCCTAAGAAGGAGTGGTCCGTTCTTGTTTGTAATTGAATAGGTCCTTTACTGTTAAATTTTAACAAGTCCAGTATAGGAGAAACTCGGAATTCTCCAATTTTAGAGAGTCGAAAGAAAAACTTAAGAAAACTCCATGGTTGTCCTTTCTCGTAAATTTGTGTCTCCCAAGCCTGAAAAAGTATAAAATAATACTTGATAGAACCGCTTGACCATTACGATCAAGGAGTAATTTTCATAATTAGTGTCTCTGATCAGAAAAAGTAAAAAAGCGATCAAGGACATGTCGTTTTATAACCAATATCGAATTTGAAACGACAAAAATCCAGCAATCTTTTCGTGTTTATACAGTCAAAAAAGAGCTGTAAGTGGACCGTCCTTTTAATTCCGTTTTAATGAGCTTAAAAAGAAAAACTCGACAATATTTTCATATTTTAGGAGTCAGAAAAGAGCTTAAAGATGACTCTAATGTTTTTGTTGAAAATGATCAATTTTGCCTGAAAAAGTCGATATTCTACACAAAAACTCAAACATTACTCATACCTGTCTAAAAATAAATAAAAATGCATCAAAAAGTTACCTCTTTAAAGTGAAAAATAAACAAATTAAAAATTCATTTATTCAAAAAATCTTATAAAAAGGGCTTTTGTAAATTCATTTTTACCATTTGACTTCAGAGTGAGAAAGAGAGCTTTTGGGTAAGAAACTTCCTATTAAGGTTGCGGAAAATCCGTCCGTTGGAATCGAACACCGTCACCTCTAGGTAATCCACATCACTTTACTTTTGCATTTCAACCATTTGAATTTTGTTTTTAGGTTTTTATTTTGATTTTTAGGAAGAATTTTGTTTAAAAGTCCATTCGTGGGGGTCTGTAGGCGCAGCATGCGAAACCTGTGGACCCCAACTTTTTCCTACACAGGAAAGAGCCAGGGCCCGCACCTGCTGTTCGGGCAGAGTGCGGACCAATGCACTGTCTCTAACTGGAGAGTGTGTTCCTCGCAGCATAGGTTCTAAAATTCCAAATTCTTCAAATTCCACCCAAAAACTTTGATTTAAAATGTTCTAATCTGCCTTTTCTTTCAGTGTAGCGTATACACCATACTTAGTTGGCGGGAACAGGAGCACGAAGATGTGGACCTTGCCGCAATCAATCATCAACCTTCAATTGATGCATTAAAGGCATGCAGGTTATTTAAATTTTGGGCCATACCTGGCATGAGGGCCCAAGTAGACTTTCTGCAATGGTTGGTGGACAGATAGAATATACAAGACCAATGTTTGATTATTCGTGGTCACCAGCTCGAAATGGAGCCAGATTAAATTTACCTTTTTACTGGTTTGCCTAAGAGAGGTGAACAATTGGCTCTATTCGGGACTAGGCCAGGTGGTCAGTATGTTGATAGTCTCTATTAGAGTTTTGTAATGACCAAACCAAGGACAAAGGGATTGATATCAAAACCATCTCCCATCCTAAACTTAAAGTGATTGCATTTACTATCACCAGACTCTTCGGAAGCACAAAACTTCATATGGCCACCAGAGCCCAAATGCGGATAACAATAGACTGTTTTCGAGGCACCGTCTTCAACTGGTGTGCAGCTGTGTTGGTTAATGTAAAAGGCCAACTAACTAGAGCAAAGAACAGACAACTGAAAAACTTTGAATATGGTTTCTTAGTTGTGAGCTTTGGTCTAGAGAGGGTCCCAATGTTGGTCCCACAACATCTTTCCGTTGAAGCTAGACTTCCCCGAGAGCCCAAGCTGATGCGTTGGGTTGCAGTTATGGCCCATCATCCTAAGGAGGGTTCAGAGGTTGTTCGATTTCCTCCTGAGTATTTTCATTGGCTGGAGAACCAATTTTTTGCGATTCACGATTTTCCTTATGCTAGGATGGATTATCGTGGTGACCCAGACATGGATCTTCCACCAGGAGAGCAATGGGATGACTCAGGTAAAATCATTTTCAACATTTTCTAATAATTTTTTTTTTGTTTTTAAATCATATCAAAAATGATAGTAAAAAGTTTCAAATGCAGATGTGGGTCCATGGAGACCAGCCACTCTCTGACCCTATGAGAGGAAACAGGCAGCTGTAGCAGTGCCAGCCCCACGGGACGCATCTACAGAGACCCTGGCCGAATTGGAAAACCATCTAGAGCGTTTGACAACAGACATTCCAGAGACCAGAATAGATGACATTCCTCTTAGGCTACAACACTATGTGATTGGGGTCCCAGGACCTTTTAGGAGGTTCCTTTGTAGGGTGGCCCGTACAGTGATTTCTTATCGTGATCATCACCAGTGATAGGATGATCGCCTGTTGTAGACTCATATGATATTTTTGCTTTTTGTACTATCATTTTTGCCAATCATAAGGTGTTTTTCAAGCTATGATCGAAGACGATGTATATTTGACACACTTCTATGCTATGCTATATCACTATTACTGGCTATCTTGTAAAACATGTTATGGAATGTTTTTAAATTTACTGTTTGATTATTGCAAATGTCTACTTAACATTCGAGAAGCAATTGCATCTGTTAATGTATTTAAATATCTTGGAATATGCTGATATTAAATATAGTCAACTTCACGTTCCAAGAGACAAACTCTCAAAAATAATCTCAATAACACTGGGTTTCTAATGGCATAAACTCTATTAAGCTGTAACACAACGGTTCAGAATCTAACCTCACAATCAAACTCCAAATCCCAAATGAAATGGATTCAAATAATAACTCAATCACTGCACTATACTCTACAATGTTGTTCGTTGTTTGACCGAGGCTTACCCCATGCATAGATACCAACTCATGAGACGGTGAATAGATAACCCAAGCTGCAGAAGAAATGTTCTGTGTATTACGACAAGCACCATCAGCGAAACCAATGTATGTTTGAAGAGACGTCGACATCGGCAATATCAAGAGTAAAATCAAGATAGGCAGGAATAATGACAAAAACACTCTCTAAACTAAGCACACTTTTCTAATCTAAAACACACAAGCTAGAAAGAAAACTAATCTAACTAAAATCTCCACACCCAGATTTAAGCATAATATCTTTTTAGGTAAAGACCATTTATGGGTTTACCTAAGGAGACACCGTCAACTCTACCAATTCATAGACCCCTTTTTCCAACTTTCGCTTGACAACATAAGTACCATGCCACATGGGTACGAATTTCCCAGCACCTAGCTTATCATTTGCTTGATCGTATAGTAAGACTAGGTCTCCTTCCGAAAAATTACGAGGTGTAATATTTTGATCATACTGAGCTTTAATACGTTTGGCATGAGTTTCGATTGCTAGTGCAGCATCATGTCGATTCTCATCTAGCTGAGCCAAGTACAACAAACGTTTCTCCTCTTCGGAAGTGGCTGGAAGTAATTCTATGGCTATTTGTAATGATGGAATTTCGCATTCAATGGGTAGCACAGCTTCCAAGCCGTAAACTAGTTGGAAAGGAGTGAAACTAGTAGATGTTTTTACTGAGGTTCAATACGCCCAAAGTGCTGAAAATAATATGTTATGCCAATTCAACCTATGAATCCCAATGATTCGCTGGATCATAATGACTAGAACTCTGTTGATGGCTTCAACCAGACCATTAGCCTGTGGGTAATATGGAGTATAACTATCGTGACACAAGCCAAGTTGATCTGTTAGTTCAGTCATCATAATGTTTCGAAAATGATGCCCATGATTAGTGATAATTGCTTGTGGAACACCAAATCTAGTAATTATATGATTGAAAACGAAAATCGCAGCAATTTTTCCGTCTGCCGAAAATGTAGGCATCACCTCGGCCCACTTGGTAAAATAATCTACCGCAAGGATTATATACGCATGACCCCGGCCGAGTGAGGGTTACATGTAATAAAATTGATACCCCATTTCGCAAAAGGACCGACAACAATTATAGGGTGGAGAGGAGCAGGTGGAGCATGCATATTTCGATAAAAAATTTGACAATTGTGGCATTTTCGGACCGCGCCAATAAAATCTTTATACAAAGACGGCCAGAAATAGCCCACGCGCAATATCTTTTCGGCTGTGGCAAACCCAAACATATGACCGCCACACGCTCCAGAGTGACAAACATTTAGAACCCTTTCAGCTTCCTCATGAGTTAAACAACGTCGAAAAACAGAGTCCACCCCACGACGATAAAGTGTATCTCCAATAATTTTGTACTGTTGGGATTGGAATCGTATTTTCCGACGCTAAGATCTTGAAATTTCAGGCCAAAAGGATTGGGTTTGTAGATAAACTATGATATCTCCATACCATGGATCAAGAGTGCTGATAAGAAACAAGGATTCGTCCTCAATGAGCTCTTCCGCCACAGTGTCAGTATCAGCACGTGGGAAGTCACACATCGACTCCACAAAAACTAAAGATTTCTATGACTTAGATTTTTCGAAATCCAAGTCAAATTCTTGTAGGATAAAAATCCATTTGGAATACTTTCCCCCAAGCAATTGTTTTTTCAAAATATAGATCATAGGGTTGCAATAAGACATTATGGTAGTTTTGCGTAGTAAAATGTAATGACGAAATCGTTGGACATCTTGAACAACTTCCAAGGCCAATTTCTCCACATTCAAATATTTTAGCTCAGTCGGATTCAAAGTTTGACTAAGGTAGTAGATCACATGTTCACTACCAAATTCATCTTCCTGAACTAACACCATCCTAATGGTGGAATGAGAGGCGACAAGATACAAGAAGTAATCCTAGTTGTAGTTGGGAGGATGCAATAGCGGTGCATGGGTCAACGTGTGTTTAAGTGCATCAAAACATTTGTGAGCTATCTCATCCCAAAAGAATGGAGTATTTTGTTTCAACAACCTGGTAAAACCCTTTGTTATCTCGGCATAGTTAGGAGTGAATCAACGTAAAAAGTTTTCTTTCCCTTGCAAACTTTGGAGTTGGCTAAGAGTCGAAGGAGGAGGCAATTTGACAATAGCTTCAACCTTTGAGGGATCGAAACCAGAGATTTTGGATTCGATCCCCAATGTAGTCGCCATTTTGTCGGGTGGATAAATCATTCTTGTGGACAAGACCGATCTCCCTAGTATCTATGGATATCTAGCGACAAGCAAGACAAACAAATTCTATCTTTCTCTAAATATTGCGATTTATAAATAAAAGCCAATAGATGTTTTAGACCCTACCTCAAGTCCAATGCTAGTTTGTGGAAGCCACGCTCCGTTCATCCAAATGAGCTCCCTTTTAAAGAACCTACAAACACAAACATGCACACATCAAATAACACCTGCATAGCCAATATAATAAACCATATTTACCATGATGATCAAGGAATTCATGAAATAAACAATAGAAGACAATTTATTGAGAAAAATTAATCTGATTGTATTAACTCTAAACAAAGAAGAACTTTACAACCTTGGTGCTTTGATGTTGTACAAGCTCCTCCCAATGTCCAGCGAGAATCTCCTCTACTTTGACAAGCTTCACTCTCTTCCCAAAGAGATTAAAAGGTATGTAATCTCTCCTCTCAAGCTCAATTAGGAAGTCTAAATTCTAATAGCATTCACCCTCAAAAATATTCGGCTTTCAACCTCCCTAGCAACCAGCCTAATGCCTCATTTTATAGTGTAGAGGAAGGAAGTTACCAGGTCCACCTTCAAAGGGATGGAGTCCTCCTTCAAAGGGATAAGCTCCTCTCATCAAGGGGTTAGCTCCTTTAGTTATGGGATGCATGAACCACCTAGGAGCGAACTTGCCACCTCAAGATTCCTTCTAGAAGCATCCAGAATTAATCCAAAGTGTTTTTAATAATAAACTTGCACCTTTTTTACTTTTACAAGGGTTCGCACCATTTCCTTTAGAGAGAGAGTGGGCAGGTCCACAGGGAACATGACCAAGGGGTGTGGGACCACAGGTAATGCTAAGAGAAAGTGTGGAACCAGAGTTTTAGAGATTTTCAAGGACTTTCTCTCATTTTTAAGGCTTGACATGAAGAGCTAAGGTTTAAGACTTGCAAAGGAGGATAGTATGAGTGGTGATAGACTCACACTGACTACAAAAAGTCACGGTGACAATATTTTGTGTAACTGGGTAGCTTTACATCTTTCGCCGATTTGGCTAACATTTTCCTAAGTCATTTCCAGTCGCCCGTCTGTTATGATGCTGGAACTGAACTTGTGGCCAATTTTTGTCAGGATATGGCAACTCACATTTATTATCATATTCAGGAATGGAGATGGAGAAAGAGGCTCGTTAAAGCTGAAATTCCTCCTAAATACTATCTCGAATGGTGGTGGAAATACTTACAACCTGAGATCTCTAAGGATGTCTCTCTTTCCGGAGTCTATTCTAAAGAGAAAGCTATTTCTGGGGCCCAACAGTTAGAATTGATTTACTCTCAGTCTGGGATTCTACAAAAAATATTGCCTGATGCTCTCAGGACTAAGGTTGATATAGCCAAGTCAAAGCTAGGTCCCCAGGCAGATGGTATCGTTGGATCCATAGACACCAATGCAGTGAACCTGTTGAGCCAATTATAGTAGTTGTCTTTACAAACTGCTCCTACCAATCAGGTCACATCGTCTAACCCTTCATCTTCTCAACCCTCTTCCGTTAATTCCGTCCAATCTTCCAACCCCAAAGGAAATCAAAACTCCAATGGGAAAAGAAAGGACGAGGTAAGAAAAAGAGTCAAGATGGGAAGATTGACACAAACAACCCTGGCAATAATGCTGGTGGTGGTGGAAATGAGTCTAGAAAGAAAGTCAAGTTTCCATGCAAGCTATGCATTCGAGACCATTTAACTCATCTCTGCCAAAAAATTCAAGACGCTCAGCACTTGTTAGGGCAGCAAGGGAGTTCTAGCTCTCAAGATGTGTTAACCAACCCCTTTCCCTAAGGGTAGCAGATGCTTGCGGGCGCGAATTCAAATCCTGGTACCTCTGTAGGGGGCAACCAGTAAGGGGATAAATCATCAAATGTTTTCATGATGGGTTCCCACACTCATGTGGCCACTCAATCACATCATTATGGTGAAGGTGAAACATCCAAAGATATAGTTGTTCCTAGAACTACAAACCCACTTCATACTGAGTGACCGTCTATCGAGAATATACCTAGGATACCGAAAGGTTCTGCTAAACGTGCAACTATCAACCCTAATGTTAGGGCAACCTAGAATTACTCCATTGTTGACGATCTAGCTCAGAGTCCATGTGCTATGTCCGCTTTAGAGGTACTCCAGTCGTGTCTTGCTCGAAAAAGTGCCTTGCTTTCGGAAATGGGGGCAGTGGATCCAAATAATTCTTTAGCTCTCACTTTTGATACGCATAATGTCAAAAAGAGACTTCCTCATCATATGGCTTTCCAGATAAAGTCTACTTACCGGAAAACTAATATTTTTTGAATGGTTATACATGAGGGAGCTTCCACATGTGTCATGTCTATGTCATGTTGGAAGGCCATTGGATCACTTTCAGTTGTTCCTTCACCTACCCTCCTGACAACATTTGATGGTCATTCTCATAGGCCATACAGGATTATCCTGGCCTTTCAAATACGCGTTGGAGGAAAGGTCGTTAATATCGAAGTAGAAGTCATCGATGCTAACCTATATTACAATCTCCTCTTAGGAAGGAACTGGATATATGAAATGGATGCCGTTGTTTCGACTCTGTTTCGTGTCATTTTCTTTCCTGATGAGGGGAAAATTGTTAAGGTTGATAAATTGGATTATTCTCCAGTTGATCCTAGAGCAACTTCAGATTCTACTGTTCCAATGGTGGATAACCCCAATCTGCCTACCGATAATTTGGGAGTCAGGATGTACTCTTCCTTGATGGATACTTTTGATCTTCCCCCTCCTATAGCTAGAATAGATATAATTTCATCCTACAAGGAGCCTTTATGGAAAGAGTTTGTTCGAACTCACTATTTTTCAGATCCTGGGACCTTTCCTTTATCTGCGACCACATCAGATGAAGGGAAGGTGGGTGGAATAGAATCTCCTAAGTCTGTAGCAAAGCCTAGATGTGAATCTATCAATAACTCTACAGACGATCATCCTATTCCTTCCTTAGAGAAAGAGTTAGATGGTGATGTGGCTCATACTCGGACCCTTGATTCCATTTTTGTGTTGTATTGCTAGGATATTTTTTTTCCATTTGACGAAGCGATATGTGAAGCAATGATGGCTGTAGATCGACCTTTGGAAGATTTACATCATCGTTCATATTTCCATCCTCCTTTGTATGAAGTCAATTCTAGGTCCTCCAATTTGTCTACTAATGATGTTTGTACAGTTCCCTTGGCTCCAACAAAGATGTCTGCTAAGGGTAATATAGTGATTGGTTCAATGACTGTACCTATAAACATCCCTAGGAGCAAGTTGGCAGAGCCTCCCGATTAGCTCTACGTTAAGAAGTATTTTCTTAGGTAGCAGCTAGGCAATGGCTTCTTTATACATTTTGTATTTTTGTACATATCTCATCGGGAGTTTTTTGATATCAACACTTTTTGGTCTGCCGTGGTAGGTGAAGATGGATGACTTGATCTATTTTGGATTCACCGATGGTGCTAGTCGGCACACTCGGAACCTCGCTTTCACAGCTTGGGTAATCTACTATCCAACTGGTCAGTTGATGGTGTCAAGGGGAGTATGCATTAGTCCTGCTTCAAATAATATGGCTAATTATACTGCCATTATTAATTTACTATCCAAAGTTATTTCTTATGGAATCAATTTGTTGGTAGTCTATCTTGATTCACAACTGATAGTGTCACAATTGAATAACATTTATTGGGTAAGGGATCCATGTTTATATTGCCAGTATTTAAGGGTGACGTTGTTGCAAATATCATTTACTTACATCAATTATTTGCACATTCCAAGATCTCATAATTAGTTCGCTGATTCTATCGCTAATCAAGCATTAGATTGGCACATCATTCATTCATCACAATAAAATAAAGAATCAAAAAGTCAAAACTGTATATATATATATATATATATATATATATATATCATACGATATATTGAGTGTACATAAGTGTGTCCAAAATAATATACAAAAATTGGGACTCAAATGCCCATAATAATGTCCTACATCTAATTCCCTGGCTCAGGATGAGTGGCTAAGTATGCAACTACTACTTTGGCCACATGCCTAAGAGTCAGAACCCAATCCCATGGCATTCCAACCACGTGACGCTGCATATCTATAGGGAGATCCTCTACAACCTCCATCGGTACTCAGTGAGTTAATCTCACCAAGTGTCACTAAATTGTGTGTAGGAGTCACTCTGTATCGGCAACTACCTCTTCGGCACCTTGGCCACGACATCCATGCCATGGTAATCCATCTGGTTATACTAGACCAATATCTGGAGCATAATTATCATATTATTCATTTGAATCCTATCAAAAATATTTTTCAAAGTTCATTTTTATATTTGAAAAATCATAAACAATCATAAAGTCATAAAATCAAAAAAAATTGTTACCTATATTTCCCCATGCCACAGCTGGGGGTAAAGCTAGATTAGGATCTTCTCGGAAGTCCAGCCTGACATAACAGTAATCATTCACTGCAATGATCTACTACTCCCACCAGGAGAAGAAGTCATCGTCGAAAGCAGTTCGTGGAACATCCCCACCCCCTAGTCATTTCATCAGGTCAACCCACTTGCCCATTTGTGGATCTAGTGGGGTGTTGATTGATACTGATACTCTAGGGTGGAGTGTTGGGACACTCTGAAAGAAGAAAGAGCACAAAATAGTTCCTTACCCGAAGTTTTTGGTTTGGCCCTTTTTGATAGATGTAAGCTGGCTCTTCAAGTTGGCGAGAAGAGGAGTACACCAAACAAATAATGTGGTGAGATAGTCTACCACCATGTTCATGGCAAGCCATGAAGCTTGGTGTATGGAAGTTGATTCGTTCACTCTGGCTATAGTGAACATGATGATCGTCAATGATAAACTCTACACGTGCTTGATTGGAAATTTACTTCCAACCTTTCCTGGATGACCTGGGCAATATATATGCATGTAGTCCTCGATAGAGAGACTACCTCTTGATCTGCCCATGGAATGTACTACCTCTCCCATCTGGGTAAGGTCTGTGATGAAATAAATATCCTCAATCTCTATCTTGAGTGGCATTTGATCAATCATGAATGAGTCATCCTCGATGCTCCAGTGGTGAATGAGCATTTCGAGCAAGTGGGTGTTTGCTTTCATGTTTGTCATTTTGAAGAAATTTCAAAAATCGCATCCTCTTAAGGAATCCAAGGACTGAAGATCGTTCATAACCTCATCATCCATTGTGGCATGCTCTCTTTCCCTCTAAGTGACTGGCATCCTGAAGAAAAAACAAGTTTGGGCCGCTATATTTTTGTTTTGATGTTTTCACGGCATATACGCAGGTCTGTTTCATAGACAGTCACATCTAGGGCCTGCGTATACACAGGTTTCATATAGCCAACCCGTGTATACACCATGACAAATATTTTGACATAAATTACACGATGAAACTTGAATTAAAAATTTTAAAACCAATCACAAATGAATGCAAGGTGAGTTTAAGGGTTACCTGGTGATTTTGGGAAGATTTGAACAGTCGAATTTGGCAAATGGAAAAGCTTGCTTCTTTTTCTTCACTCCTTGTGCTCTCAACTCAAATGGTGATAATTGTGAGTCAAAGAACTATTTTATAAGCTTTGAAAATGTAAATTTTTTTCAAAACTTGATTTTGTTTTGTCTCATGTAACTTTTAACTTCGGAGCTTGGAATGTCAAGAATGGTTTGATTTTCAGGACATTTTGGACACTTTTTCGATAGTTAGGAGACGGTTCCATGGCTACTGACCTGTCATGGAAGATATCATTTTCTCACTGGAATATAGGTTAGGGAAGCCACTTTTCCATTGCATTATGCATACTAGCCTCCATTTTTTGACACACTTGCCATAGGGTTCATCCCATCATGTTATGGTTCATAAACCATCTTCACTCATCGATTTTTAAATCATGACACGATGGTAGAGCCATCATTTTCATGGGCATCGTAGTTAGCACCTCACTAACATTTTTTGCCCATGCTACTTCGATTTGAGTAGGCTCGAGAGTCCTATGTAGTCCTGCCACGACTTATGCGATGAAGACTCATTCCTCTTTGCTTCTTCGCTTCGTTCTAGCCTTATACCCTAGAGGCTCCTTTGTGTTGAGTTGTACTACTACATTGCATTTTGACCATTTGCACCTTTTGGCCTTGAGCCAGCTTCACTTGGACTCGTGTTTAAGCCAACTTTTGACCATGACGTCTGCAAAATCAAACTTGCATCCCCTTTACTTTTGCAACTTGACAAACCCCAACTTGTGGAAGGAACATACCTTTGAGTGTCTTTGACCAGTTTTCACCTCCCTACATTGAGCATAGGATGGTTCCAATCCTAGGAACTAGATCATCTGTTTCACCGAAACTCATTCTTTCCACTATATTATAGCATTCTTTTATTCTTTTTCCAGCTTAAAGAAAAATACGAAAAAATTATATATTCCAAAAAAGAGCAGGAACAGAACAATATTTCCACTTATTGTTGGCAGCTAGAGTTAGTTGTGTCCCCCTTGAACAAAGTGCTCAAAACAAAGTCTCCTCCATTTGGGCGGGATTTAGTTTGACTTGGGTACACCTTAACCTTGTTATTGAGTCAGTTCTCCCCCAATTGGTTATCTCTTCCAATCATATGGAGGGTTCTTTCATGCCTCCTACATGACGAACTTATATAGAGTCATCATATGCTACCACATAGACACATTGAGTTGTGCTTTTTTTCAAGGGAAGTTAGCCTGAATTGGCCTCTCTGCAGTGTCTCTTGACACATTTTTCAGTCGGCCATCCCTCGTTGTCAGTATCTTTTCTATCATCACATCAGTTATATTAGTCCTTTACTCGTGTCGGTTTGAGAAGGTCTCCATTGAAGTCTTGCTGGTGGGTCTTGTCCTTATCGACGACGACATCTTGCTCTGAGGATAGGCCTAGAGGTGCACCCTGTCCCTATTTTCATTATTGATAGGTCATCTTGTGCTTAGCATCGATCAGTATCATGGGTCTTTAACTGAGTGGTTTCCCTTGTGTTCGACATCAGCGTACACTATCTCACATTGGGATTGGTGCAGTACCTTGGTTTCCATTTGACCCTATTGGTGGATACCTCTCCTCTGTGTCATCTTTCATTATTGGTTGGTTCAAATGGTTTCTGTCATGCACTAGCCACATCTTGTGTACGCCGAAAACATGCTTCGGTCAGGTTACTACATCTTTTTTGTCTGAATCCTTCGAAATTATTGGCCTACGGGTTACACTCATGCTAGATTGATGAAGGATGCCTTAATGCCTTCCTTCTAATGGATATTTCACTATAGACTATGACTCATTGCTCCGGGGCAAAGATTTAGAGTCCATTTGGCAGTACCTTGGGGTTTGCAGTCATTAGTGGCAGATCCTTCACTATCGATAGTGGGAAACCATCATTGTCTCCTGATTGATGGATTCTTACAGTTGTTCGACTCCAACTCATCTATTCACACTTGTTAGATTGTACTCGGTACCTTGACACTCATTATCATTATCAATGAGTAGTCTCGTGTTTGTTAATGGTATACATCAATGATTGGTAATCAAATGATTGCTCACATGGTTGACTTCAGATCATTTATTCCCATGGTGTAGAAATGTACCATGGCGGTCGATGAAGACCTCAGGTTTCATCAACATTCATTGGTTCACTTGACAGTTTCTCCTATTGTTGCTAGTTGATACCAGTCCACCTTATATGTTGCAGTCATTCATGGCAACATTCTATATGCTGGCACCTGAGTTTGCAGTGTAGTACCTTCTTACTCCATCATGTTCATTTGGTACTTTTGGGATCAATCTTTGATATCAGTGATCAATTTCATCCTTCAGCATCATTGACATTATTATATGTGATATTCATACATGTACTTATTCGATCGTGATCAGATGATCCATTATGTATTTTTCAGTATTCTATACTTGTATATATAGTGGGTCTACTTGTACTTGATATGTGAACATACTTTAATTTCTCTGAGCATGGGTATGCCTGCCTCAGATAATGTTTCTTTTTGATCTCCTTTTGTGGCTTGGCAAGATGAACTCTAGTGAAGTCCTTCTCAGTTTTTCACAGGTTTCCTTTCCATGCACTTACTTAATACATTTTGGCCATCATGTACTGTTATAGACATTTTTGTACCTTACAACATGAAGCATGAAATGTCCATAATCTAAGGGATCCAAAGTCCCTAAACATGTTGTTCCTACCCCTAGAGGAACAAGGCCAACAAACCACAACACTTAATAAAAGTTCTCCACCTGAAAACACTCAAAAACAAGGCAATTCTGGATCATGTCAACTGCTCCACTGAGCATCTGCGTTCAATGTCAACTGCTCCACTGTCTACCTACGTTGAATGTCAACTGCAAAGAAGGCTACCTGCACTGGGCGAGTTTGGACATGTGGCACAATCATTCCTCAAGGTGTCAATGCCCAGGAAGCTTCCAAAATGACACTTGGATCAGGGAATTCGACTGGTGATGAGTAAGAGGTTCTAGATCTCCAAGTGGAAGCAAGAACCTCCAAGTGGACTCAAGAACTGAAGAAGAACTGGAGTAGGAGAGGACACTAGTCACATCTCAGGCTGACTCATCCTCTCTCCAAACTCCTATATATGGATCTCTCTCCCATGAGATCCAGGGGGCTGGAATCTTGTGAATGTAAAGAATTGTTGTTGGTTTGAGTTTAGAACTATTGGGTGATTTGCTTTGAAGGAGGTGAAGAGGAGATTTCTTTCTGCTGGGAAGGTGATGCTGGATTGGGCCTCTTATGGTTGTATCACTTCCTGAACCTTACTTCTTCCATTAATAAAGCATTTGAGGTTCTTCTATATGCATGTGTCTCAATGGTGTATTGTTATACTTGTGTATTTGATTTATTCTAATCCTTGAATCAATTATGGATGTATGCTTCTTGTAGTTTCCCTCTCTTGCCATTTTGCAGGATCTTGGTGTAGCTGGGCCAGTGAAAGAGCAAGGAGCTGGGGGCAAGCAGCAAGGAGAGAAGATTGGATCAACCATTAGCGAAAGACATCGGTTAGTGGATCTCTTTCTCCCCTCTTTTACATCTCATAAAGAAGTAATCTCAGATAGCTTTGCTTTGATTGTTGCTAAGGAACTATCACCCTTAGAGTGGGATAGGGTCATTCCGTATTGGATACTTTTCCCAACAACAAATTGGCGACTCTGCTGGGGATCGTATCTTGTTGGTTGTTTGTGTTTTTGCTATTCATTTCCTAAACACAGGGAGTACCGAATCGAACTGCATTTGGATCTTTCAAATGCAAAGTAGAGGGCAGCTACTCTAGCTCAGTTTCTAGGCATGTTTATGATTTGAAGAGCTGATCCACAAGGACTCTGAACAGCTCTTAGTGATAGCTTTTCATCCTCCTTTGAATCATCCTTTAGTGTGTACTTGATTGGTAGCTTTGATTTGGCCAAAAACTGTTGATTTTTGAGCAATCTCTGACCCAGAACCAAGGGAAACGAGAGTTTTCCCTTTCAGCGCAGACACTGTGAAGGAAGTCTGCATTTCAACGCAGGTCCCGAAGGGGCTACCTGCGCTGAATGTCAAACTGACTGTGTTCTACTTGCGCTGAACCAGTTAGGCCTTATGCAACTGGGGTTCTCTGCTTTCTGTTGCCCTGTTTTCATCCCTGTTTTTGCAACCTGTTATCAGTCAATGTACCTATCTGAAACCACCTTTCTTTGCCACTATTCCACCTCGGTTGTATAAAGAAACTGTATTTTTTCTTTGTGTATTTCTTACATCATTTGCAGTTTCCCATAAAAAAAGTGAACTAGTCTTGCTGTGGCCTCTTAGATCTAGACCTGTGATAAGTGTCGTTTTGATCTTAAGAGTTAGTTTCTTTGTTGTTCATAGCTGATTTAGCTTTTTCTTTCGTCATATGGTTTGAATTTATGTATTTCTAGTGCTGAAACAAGTAAATCTTAAGGTGTCTTTTGATTTTGGACAAAAGCTTGTTTGCTTTCACTTGAAATTGAATTCAAAGTTATACAACAACTTTCTTTTTGTAGTAAATCAACATTAAGAAAGAGAAAAGAAATACCTGCATTGTGCATGTGCATTTTGACAGCTTGCATGTTGATTTAGGAAAAAGTGCATTAGTGTGTGCTCTATGATCTGTGTGAAAAGATGATGTCTTTCTTTTCCCTCAGTAGTTAAGATTTTCATAAGTTGAAAAGATTGAAAAAGCTTGCTTCTCATCTTTAGACTGCATTTAGGAGTTGTACCATACATCTCATGGTGATCCATAAAGGCAAACTGCTAAACAAGATCAACCTAAAATAAATTGAATTTACATAACAACGCTTTGAAACATAACGCAAACACATAGAGGTCTAAGCTAGAGACGTGTTCTGGCGTCGTTAAACATGATATCTTAGCGTTGAGTGGTTGGATGATTCCTCCACGGTGAAGCGATAAGTATCAATATGGACTTGTGCTCCCATGTACCGTCGTGTATATATTGGGAGACCCCTATAGGAACAAAGCCTTTATCCATAGGAAGCCGTGTCGGCCACCCTACTGATCGCAATGCAGTGAACATAGCATTCACAAAGATCGACCACCCGTACCATAAAACGTATTCTCTGGTTTTGCGAAAGGTTTGGCACACCCTCTGCCTAGATCTCCAGAGCAGTTTCTTTTAGCCTTTTTCAGACTCTATAACAGAAAAAGTCCATCCGAGCATTTGTCACTTCGGGCTCATTAAAACATCGAAGGAGACTAGAGTCATCGTTAGCTTTTTCTCGACTCTTTAAAACTGAAAAAGCAAGTTGTGTCTAAAGCGTCGTTAACAATTTATTTTAAACGGAACAATCACCCTTTATTCCTGCGTTGATCTTCAAAGTTAGTCTACCTTCATCACAAATTTCTTGTAGAATCGCTAGGAAATCTTTTGGATAGACTAAATATGTCTGAACAACCGTCGACATCCAGGACTGTGTCATCCGACACAGCAGCGGCAGAACCTCCTACTGCTACTCAAACGATGTTCGCTGGTATACCAACTGTCCTTGCAAATTGTCAACAACAAGCTGGATTCCAATCAGAGACTGTTCCAACGACATGGTTAGTTCCTATTTCTTCATCCGGATTATCATCTGGTATTTCTTATGTTGAAACTCAACAACTTGATCCAATGTGTCTTCAAAGGTCAATCTACCCTTTAAGCACTGGATTGCCACCATATGGAGGGCAGTATGATTTTTCATTGTTCCCCCCCGGAGAACAACCATATGGGAGTTTACAACAAAGTTCAGGCCAAACTGGAATTACATCCAGCAGATGGGTACCAATACTGCCTCAGCAACCAAGGGTTGCATATTCAATGCAACCAGTCCACCCTGTGTCGAATGTTGCCACTATACCTGGTATGTTGATTGCGTCGCAAGTACAAGCGCTACCTGTTGTATGTCAACCCCAAGTTTCTCAGGTTGCCATACAACAGCCTCTTGTCTCGACAACTCAATCACAACCTCCGGTTAGTGCCTCCTTATTTGAAGCGACTCAGGCTCAAACAAGTACTATGACTCCTCATCTTGGTCAATCATCCAGTATTGGACGACAGCAAATGGTCCAACAACCGGAGCTGGTTCAAACTCAACAACCGCAATTCCAGCAATCATTTCAAGGACCCGAGCAACAAGTCTTTGTAAGTAATGGGCAACCGTATAATAACGGTTATGCCCATCAAACTTGTCAAAGTTTCCAGCATCAAATACATTATGCTGGTATGTAAAGACCCACTGCTCAGGTGTTTCCATCTTATCCTGGGTATGCTCCGCCTAACCTGAATCAACAGTTGCCCTTTGTAGCAACTCTAGAATTACCAAATCTAAACCAGCTGACGAATGATCCAATTGCTTATGCCCCTTGGTGGCCAGCGATTCCGCATAAACTTCCATCGGACATTCCTAAATTCAATGGAAATCCAGGTGAGGACCCATCGAATCATGTCATGACTTTTCATCTGTGGTGTTCGTCAAACACCCTGAACGATGATTCGATAAGGCTTCGCCTTTTTCAAAGGACATTGACGGGTCCAGCGGCTAAATGGTATATTGAATTACCTAGAGCCTATTTCGACAATTTCAGTTCCCTAGCCACGACTTTCTTAACCCATTTTCAATTACTGATAAGGTATGAAACTGGAACGGAAATCTTAACCAACTTCAAGCAGACGACGGCCACACATATATCGGATCATATACATGAGTGGCGTCGTCGTCGCAGGATGGTAAAGACTTACGTTCCAGATCAGCTGTTAGCTGAATGGTTTATAAAGTCGTTACTTCCTGCCATAACGGAAGATGTGGCCAAGGGGGGAGTCGTAACGGAGGAGCAATTTATTGCTCGTGCACAATATCTAGACTTAGTATATACTCAGTCCGGCACGCTCTATGATAAAATACCTGACGCCCCGAGACCGGAATTTTCAATTCCTCCTCCTCCTAAATCAAACAATGACTCTCACGCTGGCGATGGCGTGATTGGAACGACAGACACGAAATCGACAAAGGCTACAAAAGCCCGTAAGATTTCCAGTCAAAATGCAAATGAGGAACTTCTTGCCTCGAAAGTAAATGCCGCGTCGACCGACAAAGGCAAACAACTGAAGCAACCAGGGGGCAAGAAGAAAAAGAAAGGGAGAAAAAGGAAACCCCCTGCAGGGTGTCATATATGCGATGAGGATCATTGGACGAGAGATTGTCCACATATAGCTGAAGTTAAGAAACTCTTTAAGAGTTCAAAAACCCCAGCAATATTGACTGATCCGTTTCCAAGCTCGGGAACCAAACTGGTTGCTAATCAAAATGCTTCCCGATCCCAAGTGCTTATGTTGTCTACCTCAAAGCAACAGAATGATGCTTTGACAAGGAATAAAGATTACGGGAATCCACAGCTGTTGAATAACAAGGCTAATGAACAACCTAGTAGTTCGACAACAACTTTGACCAAAGTTGTGCCACCCACCATTCCTAGACAAATGATAAAGTCGCCAAAGGGAGTAGTACACAAATCGACATTTAATCCTCGTGCCAAAGTAGCACAGAATTATAATATAGTAAAGGACCTGGCCCAATCGCCGTCCGCTATGTCGACACTTGAGGTACCGCAAAATTGCCTCTCCCAAGAGCAAGCTTTATTATCAGCAATAGGTGGGATTGGCCCAAGGGATTCCAATCTTGTGGCCTTTGATCATAAAGGATATGACCCTCAGTTACCAGCTCAACTAGCTTTCCTTATTCAAGTGAAAGCCCTCAACAAAACTGTTCATCGAACAATTATTGATGAGGGGGCATCTACATGTATCATGTCGATGAATTGTTGGAAGAATTTAGGCTCACCACCCTTGTCGAGATTGTCAACGACGTTAAAATCATTTGATGGACGATCATACACTCCATACAGGATTCTAAGTAACTTGCAAGTTGAACTAGGGGGCAAAACAGTAGAAATTGATGTTGAAGTAATTGATGGAAACCTCGATTACAACATCCTACTGGGAAGGCCCTGGATATATGCCATGGCTGCAGTTGTGTCGACCTACTTCAGGAAGATTGCATTTCCCTGTCAAGGAGGAATTACAGTCATCGACCAACACAATTTCCTCCCCGACAGTTCACAAGTTACGGGAAGCATTCCAATGATCCATGGAAGCAATCATTCACTTCAAAATATTGGAGTAGGTCTCCTAAAAGACCCTGCCTTAATGGGTACTTTTTCCCTACCACCTGCAAGTAATCTGGCGGAAGTGGCCACAATGGAAACCTACAATATGAAATCTTCTATATCTAATGGATTCAGAAGATTCCTAAAAATTTTGTCAGCGTGGATCATTGCCCTGATAGAAATACTGTAAATACAGTGAGCTCCGAGGATGGTTCTTATCTCATGTCAACCTCGTTAAAAAATGAAACAAGGAGTCATGAGGACGGTTCTTATCTTGTGTCAACCTCATTAAAAAATGAAACAAATCCCCTTTCTCAAAGGTAAACCTTCATTCCAACCACCGAGTTGAATGCAATGAAGCTTGGGGGGCATGCACCTCGATTTGCGTTATTATGCTGGGGGCATGCAAACTTATCTTTGAGCAAGTTTAGCAAGAGTTCATGCTCGTTAAAAAATAAATGCACCTGTGAGCAAGCTTCCCCCCAGAGTTCAAGCTCATCCAGAAAAAATGAACCGGTAAATAACCATTTGAGATCGTAAATTCATCAGCCATAAAAGCCTTGGTCGTGTTTGCACCGTCACCTCCACTTTTTATTTGGCCGATCATTCACCTCCACTTGATTGTTTACCTATTTTGAGGAACAGTTGCAAAGAGTGATTTCACCTAGCCATCCTTGTGACACTGCCGCGATTGGAAAATTCCAACCTGTACCTAGAATCTGCTGCTATCCCTGTTTATCACTCGTTCCTCAAAATACGAGTCTTCTTTGAGCTCTTTTCTTCTGACTCGTAAAATATGAAAAGTTTGCCGAGTTTTGGCCTTCCAGCTCATTAAAATGACCGGAAGAGCTATCCCTCCTCTAGATTTTAATCTTTTTGGACCTGAGGGATTATTGCACAAAAAGATCGAGCGCTTGTCTAGGTTCGGCTCGATAAAACTATCGAACATTCATCCCTTCTGTATTGTTTTATACTTTTTCGGACTTAAGGGATTAGATGACGAAAAAGGACCTTTGGAGTTAACTTTATGTACCTTTTCAGACTCTCTAAAAATGAAAAGGACCGAGTTGTCTTTGTCGCTAGACTCGTTAAAATGCATTAAATAGCGACAAACTTGTCTTTAGACGAGAACGAGTTTCCCTATCGCTAGGCTCGTTAAAACATAGCGATGGGCTTGCCCGAAGGGAAGGTTATAGGACAAGCATATGTTATCCTCCTCAAGCTTGACAAAAATAAAGAGGTACTGGTCAGAAATGACTGGGGAAAAATTGGGAGAACCTCAAAGCTTTAATGGTAGCAAGTCGCTCTTGAACATGACACTTTTCCTCCGTACCAAATCGGGTTGGGTTTTTTCATTCATTGGTCTCATCACCATGGTCTCGCCAAACCATCCACATTTGGGGTAATGCTACCGATCCATCGCATCAGTGTCGTTATATGTTCAAGAGATGTTGTTCAGAAAGAGTCAACCGTGTCCCATCCACTACCATTCATCATCTTTCATCCTTTCATGACCGCCACCCTGAATCATATTTCATAGATCGTTTTCACCTTCATCACAATCATTAGCTCCGTTCCGTGTCACTGATGTGGGATTCATTAAGGCCCTCCTTTGACGAATCGCTTCTTGTCGACTTCAGCTCATTATCCAGGAAGTTGATCTAGGAACAACCCCCTCAGTACTTTGAAGCTTGCATGCCTCAATGGCAAGTTTCTCACTTCCGGCGACAGGTATACATCAATGACCTTCGACCGAAAGATTTTGCGTGGTGTTCGACGCCGAGTCCGTTATTCACACCACGTGGATTGTACTGCCGTACCTTGAGGGTCATCATCATTATCGGTGATTCCTCTCATGCTTGTTAATAGTTTACATCATTGACTGGTAATCAAGCGATGTCTTTCCATGTTCGACTCCAAGAAATTCTCACATGGATCGACTTGTACTTATAGTGAAGATCGGACGAGTTTGAAGACCCCGGATCTAGTTTCGTCCATCCGGGCTGCGATATATATTCAGGAAATAAAGACATTGACATGTGCAGCAGATGATCATCCTACTCAAAGGATGATAATTTCAACAGAGAATTATCAGTCTACCATCAGACGATTGTCTGTTTCTATGTACAGAAAAATGTATTTATAAAGCTGAGCATGGGAATGCCCGCCTCAGCTAGATCATGAAAGCAGTATGAAAAATAATGTATTGTATTGTATCTTATTACAGGTCACCTCTCAGCGATTGAATGAACTTCGGATCCTCCTGATAAAGCATTTCACCCGATAAACGACCTCATACTTTAGGGGGCAACTGTTATAGACATTTTTGTGCCTTACAGCATGAAGCATGAAATGTCCATAATCTAAGGGATCCAAAGTCCCTAAACATGTTGTTCCTACCCCTAGAGGAACAAGGCTAGCAAACCACAACACTTAATAAAAGTTCTCCACCTGAAAACACTCAAAAACAACGCAATTCTGGATCATGTCAACTGCTCCACTGAGCATCTGCGCTGAATCTCAACTGCTCCACTGTCTACCTGCATTGAATGTCAACTGCAAAGAAGGCTACTTGCGCTGGGTGAGTTTGGACATGTGGCACAGTCATTCCTCAAGGTGTCAATTCCCAAGAAGCTTCCAAAATGACACTTGGATCAGGGAATTCGACTGGTGATGAGTAAGAGGTTCTAGATCTCCAAGTGGAAGCAAGAACCTCCAAGTGGATTCAAGAACTGAAGAAGAACTGGAGTAGGAGAGGACACTAGTCACATCTCAGGCTGACTCATCCTCTCTCCAAACTCCTATATATGGATCTCTCTCCCATGAGATCCAGGGGGCTAGAATCTTGTGAATGTAAAGAATTGCTGTTGGTTTGAGTTTAGAACTATTGGGTGATTTGCTTTGAAGGAGGTGAAGAGGAGATTTCTTTCTGCTGGGAAGGTGATGCTGGATTGGGCCTCTTATGGTTGTATCACTTCCTGAACCTTACTTCTTCCATTAATAAAGCATTTGAGGTTCTTCTATATGCATGTGTCTCAATGGTGTATTGTTATACTTGTGTATTTGATTTATTCTAATCCTTGAATCAATTATGGATGTATGCTTCTTGTAGTTTCCCTCTCTTGCCATTTTGCAGGATCTTGGTGTAGCTGGGCCAGTGAAAGAGCAAGGAGATGGGGGCAAGCAGTAAGGAGAGAAGATTGGATCAACCATTAGCGAAAGACATCGGTTAGTGGATCTCTTTCTCCCCTCTTTTACATCTCATAAAGAAGTAATCTCAGATAGCTTTACTTTGATTGTTGCTAAGGAACTATCACCCTTAGAGTGGGATAGGGTCATTCCGTATTGGATACTTTTCCCAACAACATGTACCCCTTCTAACCTCATATATTAAGGGGCATCTGTTATAGCTCCAAATCTCACTCTTGATGTTTGTGATGCTGCACTCATGGCCTAGGGCAACCCCTCCTTCCAGACCTGGCCCAAATACTTAAAAGGCAATGTTTTACTCCCATATGCGACATTGCCCTGAGATAAATGCGTGTGTACGCGGGTCTATGTATACCCAACCCGTGTATATGTCTTAAAACACTTAAAAAAATTAAATCTCCTTAATTTCAAGTGGATATCATGGGTTTTACCTATTTACTACCTATTAGTGCCCATGGCCCAACTGTTCCCAATGAATTCCCAACTAAAAAACTACTTTGGGAGAAGTATAAAAGGCTTCAATGGGAAGGCCTAAAGGAGGAGAGAATAGAGAGAAAAATCACTCTATTGAGATTATCCCTGGTCAGGTATGAATATCGTTTTGCTTCCAGCACTTCCCCCATTACAGGAAACCCTTGTTTCCTTGAGTTATGATGTCTTTTAACTAATTGAGATATCCTTGTGTGAGTCATGGAAGGAGCTTTTTGAAGACTTGGGATTGGACGAATCCATAGGACGGTTCCACTTGGAACCCGTGAGAGGAAAATTCAGGTGATATTGCTTCACTTTAGTTATCTGCAATAAAGAAACATTTGTCTTGTTCCCGAAATCAATCTTCTTCATGCTTATGATGTTGTTATTATGGTTTGCATATGAATAGTTGTTTCAATTGTATAACTAACTAGATTTCAATATGTTATGAAGTTAATTTCTATATGATGCTTGGTCCATATAATGCTATGCTTCTTTGAATTGATTGTTTAGCAAGTTTAAGGATCGAAAGGAGCTTCAAGAGGTTTTGGACCCTAGCTGGATCTACCTGAATGAAGGACCCCCAGGTGCACCTCTCTTTGTGTAGTTTGTTTATATTAGTATCATGGCTATGTGGAATGCTTGTTTTTCATTGTAGATAACCCCCACTTTGCTAGGGTATTGACCCAAAACCCTAGGGGACTTTGTCCCTCAAAAAACCTTCTCTCGTTCTCTAGCTTCTCCTGGAAGGGAGCTACAACCCCCTAGATCTTGTACTAGATGATATGTTTACTAGTACGAAGGTGCCGGCCTACA
Source organism: Pinus tabuliformis (assembly GCA_031772625.1). Classification (NCBI taxonomy): domain Eukaryota; kingdom Viridiplantae; phylum Streptophyta; class Pinopsida; order Pinales; family Pinaceae; genus Pinus; species Pinus tabuliformis. The sequence continues at coordinate 1,032,021,500 of CM062816.1, forward strand.
GAAGGCTACAACCTTCTATTTTCTTCCAGGGACCATGTTTCATAAATTTTCAAATTGGATCCATCAATAACATAATTGAAAAATAAAATACATCTGCATCAATCAATCTCCTTTGCATCAACCAAAACTAAATGAATCGATCACTTCTCAAAATGTTGTAACTAGAATACAGTAATAGTAACCAGAACCCAAAACATTACAACAACAAATAGAAGTAGCTAAAGCATATTTTATGAGGTATACGCTACTTTAATGTGTCAAACCTGTGTACATACGTTGTTTTCTTAATGCGAACCTACGTATAGATCTTCAAATCAAATTTAAGACGTATATGATGTTTTGATATGCAGAACCAACATGTATATGTGCCTTTGCTAAAGTGAACCTGCGTACATATTTGTAAATGATGATTTAAACTTTACAAAAATTCCAAAAATCAATTATACCTAGATATGTAAATGATGATTTAAACTTTACAACAATTCCAAACATCAATTATACCTAGATCATCATATTTATAGATTACAACATGCACCAATTATTCAGATAAAAGATCAAAAACCACACAAAGATACTTCTCTTCAAGCCTTAAGATCTTGACCCATCATTATATCTTATCCTTCATCAAGTGCTAAGGTTCATCCTTGATTCAGATCCAGCTATGCACCATAACCCAATAACCTGTATTTTGGATCTTGCTCTTCATCAGATATTCAATGCTTGAGTGCCTTTGCCTAATGGTCTTCTCCTCCTTTTATAATCTTAGGCCTTACTCAATACCATGGACCAAAACCACTTAGAACCAATTGCTTGGACCAAATACCTAGGGTCGACACTTCGGACAAGATACCTTGGACCAATACCATGGATCAGAATACCATGGACCAAAACTAAGTTTTCCAACATGTACGCACCTTTCCTTCCGTGAAAGTGTGTGTGTATGCTATAAGCACCTTTTGGTTTGCGAACCAGCATGTATACGTGGCTTGGGCAATGAGGAACCTACGTATATCTCTCTTCTTCATTCTGTGAGTCTGAACTGTGATCTGTCATCTGAATGAGTTTCCATCAAGGACAACACCTATGTCATAGTGTTAAATTTGTGTCATAATGCCAACAATCTCCCCCTTTGGACTTGATGGCAACCCCAAGTCACTCTCCCCCATTGTCATCAAGGGCAAAGGGTTATGCTCCCCTTGAGTAGATGTTGAACTCTGATATATTGAAATGTGCTGATTGAGCTCCATGCTTGAGTCCATGCTCCCCTTGAATATAAATAAAGTCTGCAAAAATATGTTCTAAAAGAAGAACATGACTCTATACATACATCATAAATGACCTTCCTATCACCAAGGACTCATACATACATCCATCTCCCAACCAAGTGGGGATATACCAAATGATTATACATGTCAAAACAAGAACATTACATTATCCATCCCATGCATAGTGGGGAAACAAAATAGGTTGTTTCATGACCTTGAGATTAAAAGATATACATGACATAGAGACCAAATATCTGAAACAAGACCATGATGGTTATCAGCAAATATCATCAGCAACATTTGTTAATCACCATCCAGACTAGCAACCATGATCTCCGACTGAACCTGTTCCACCCGAATCAAAAACAAGTGTGAATTTGTACCAATATTTTCTAAGATAATTCCAACAATGCATTATTAGAAGTATATGCTCCCCCTGAACTTGTGCCAGATGATCAATGTTAGACCCATATCAGACTCCTTTCATCCTGAGTCTGGCCCACTGTTTTTCTTCAAACCAACCTATACGTGACTATATCCACAGAAACCAGTGTATGTAAACAAATATGCTTCATGAAGCTCGTGTATAACGACTTTTCTTCAAAACGGATAGGTTTCAACAGAAAGATGACACATAAAATACTCCCAGCTTCTGTCTGAGATATTCAAATGTCTCTCTGGGTAGTGGTTTGGTGAATATATCAGAAACATGTTCTTTGAAGGGAACATACTCCAATTTGACCTTTTGTTCAAGCACTTCTTCATGTAGAAAATGATATTTGATGGGTATGTGCTTGGTCTTGGAATGCATGACTAGATTCTTTGAAATACTGATTACACTTGTATTATCACATAGAATGGAGATGGGTGGAGTACATGTGATTTGAATGTATTGAAATGTTTGCATCATCCAAAGGAGTTGTGTGTAGTAAGATGCAACAGCCACATATTCTACTTCAGCTGTAGATAATGCAACTGAACTTTATTTCTTGCTAATACAAGACACTGATTTGGAACCCATATAGAATGTACCACCACTAGTTCTTTTTCTATCATCAATGATTCCTACCCAAGCTACATCTGTATATGCATTAAGTGTAAGATCTGTATCTCTAGGATACTATAAACCAAAATTCTGTGTTCCTTGAAGATATTTGAAAATCCTTTTGACTGCCTAAAGGTGTGATTTCATTGGATTGGCTTGGAATCTTCGAACTATTCCCACTTCATGTACGATGTCTAGTCAGGTACCTGTTAGATAAAGAAGATTGCCAATCATGGATTTGTAGGTTGGTTGATGTACTGTTGTTGATTCATCATTTGAGCTGAGACTGCATCCTATTACCGTAGGGGCACATACTGGTTTAGAATCTTCCATGCCGTATTTTTTCAATATCTTCTTGAGATACTTGGTTTGTGATGGAAAAATACCATCTTTCTTTTGTTGAACTTGTAGACCAAGAAAATATGTGAGCTCACCAAGCAGGGACATTTCAAATTCTTGCTGCATTACCAAAGCAAAGTTTTGATTCATGGCTTCTTCATTGCTACCAAAAATGATATCATCAACATAGATGACAAGTATTAGCAAATTATTATTGTCAATAATTGTATATAGATTGCTATCAGCTGATCCTTTTGAAAAACCTTGTTTATGGAGGTATTTGTCAAGACAGTAATACCAGTCCCTTGGAGCTTGTTTTATACCATAGAGAGCCTTTCTGAGTCTGCATACAAGTTTTGGATCATTTCCAAGGATGAATCCATCTAGTTGCTCAATATATACTTCTTCTTCTAAGTCCCCATTAAGAAAGGCAGATTTTACAACCATTTGGTATACTTTGAATTTCCCAAAACTAGAAAGATCAAGGAACATTCTTATGGCTTCAAGTCTAGCAACAGGTGCAAAAAGTTTATGAAAAATATATACCTTCTTGTTGAGCATATCCTTTACAAACAAGTTTGGCCTTTTTTCTAATAACTTCACCATTTTCATTTAGCTTGTTTTTGAATATACATTTGGTTTCTATTCTTATCATGAGGTCTAGGAACTAATTCCCAAGTATTATTCTTTTCAATTTGCTCAAGTTCTTCATTCATGGCCTTGACCCAACATTCATATTTGCATGATTTATTTACATTTTGAGGTTCGATGGAGGAAAGTGATGCTAGATAGATTGAAACTTCTATCATAGTACTTCTTGTCTGCACACCTGCCTCTTTCTGTCCCAAAATTTGAGTCTCTGGATGATTTTTTTGAACATAACTAGATGGAGTCTTTTCTTCTACCCTTATCTCTTCTTCTGGTGCTTCATTGGTTTCTTCTCCAAAATTAGTTTGATTTGATGTGGAAGGATAATCCTCATCTTCTCCACAATATTTGGTTTTTACCTCTTTGGATTTTTCATGCTTCATCTACCACAACATCAATACTTTCAATAATTTTCCCAAGTATTTTATTATAACGTTTATATCCTTTACTTCGGGAAGAGTAACCAAGGAGAATGCCTTCATTTGCTCTGGGTTCAAACTTGCCATGTTTTTCATCAATCCTTTTGATATAACATTTGCTTCCAAAAACTCTGAAGTATTTTACTCTAGGAGTCTTACCATACCAAAGTTCATGTGGAGTTTGAGTGTTGTTTACTTGAACCTTTGCTTTGTTGAGAATAGTGATGACAGCGAATGCAGCTTCACCCCAGAAGGTTGCAGGAGTTACAGGCTCATCTAGCATAGCACAAGCCATTTGTTGAACAGTTCCATTCATCCTTTCTACCACTCCATTTTACTAAGGAGTCCTTGCAGTGGAGAATTGCCTTTTTATTCCATGTTCTTCACAAAAGTCAAATAATTCATCTGAGGTAAATTCCACTCCTCAATTAGATCTGAGACATTTGATTTTCTGATCTGATTCATTTTCAACCAGGGCTTTGCAGGCTTTGAATTTTTCAAATGCTTCATGTTTATGTTTTAGAAGCCCTATCTAATACATTCCGGAAAAATCATCAATGAACAATATAAAGTATTCCTCTCCACGAGGTGACTTTTTCCTTAATGGACCACATAAATTAGTGTGAACAAGTTCAAGAGGCTTACCAGCTGATCCTTCCTTTTCAAGGAATTGCAACGTGGTTTGCTTACCAAATTGACGTGATTTGAATATTGTATTTTCTGGAACGCTGATATCAGGAAGACCATGAACAACATGGAATTTGCTTGCTTTTTTTATTTGAGAGAAGCTTAGATGCTCCAATATTCTGTGCCATAGCAAGTGTTCATCATTTTTGCTTAGATAGGATTGTTGTTTTCCTCCCTTGAGTATATAAGTTGTTTGGATTTCTTATACCATTGATCACGGTTTCTCCTGTATCAAGCTCACGAACAACACATCCATTCGATTGAAATACTACTTCATTTCCTTGATCACACATTTGACTAACACTCAATAGGTTATGCTTTAGACCATCAACATACATAACATTCCCAGCTTTAACTTTTTCTTTTAATAGAACAAAACCTTTACCTTTTATGATAGTAGGAGTGTCATTTCCAAATCAGACCTTCTTTTCCTTTTCTAAGGCATTATATGACTGAAGTTTTTCTTTATCACCTGTCATGTGTTTCGAGCATCCACTATCGATGTACCACTGATTTTCTTGTCCTTCTACATATAGGGCTATACCACATATTTTTGTTTGTGGTTTTTTCTTTCTCCATATTTTGGGATTTAATGAAGCTTGCTCCTTCTCATGTGTTTGCCGAAATTTACTTCTGCATTCAAATTCTTTGTGACCAAAGTTGTTGCAGATAGGGAATTCTATTTCATTTTCAAGAAGAGAAAAATTATTGTAGGTTTGTTTCATGATCTCCATCACATTCCTTTGATTTCGTGCTTCTTTATTCATGTTGGTCTTGTAACCAACACATTGAGCAGCTTTGTGTCCAAAGATATGACATGAAAAACATTAGCCATTAAAGAAATTCCTGCGATTATCGAATCTACTGACCTGGTGATTGTAGTTTCTATTGATACTCATTCTTGAAGTAGATTGAGTATGATTTACCTGAGTTTTGTAGCTTCTGTTCATCCTTAAATCGGTTGAGCCTGATTTACCTGGTGATCTGCTTTATGCCTTTGTTGTCGATTGTCAAACTGTTCACTGCTCTTTACTGTATCAAGATAGCTTTTAGTGGAGGTTAATGGCTTTTGTGCTTGGGATGCTTCTTCAGTATATCCAAGACCTGTCTTTACCAGAGGAGAACATTGCACTTTAATAATTTCATTTAATGTTTCTGATCTTGTAGTAAATCTAAGATCGAGAGCTTTTGTTTTCTCAATATCCTTTCTTAGACCCACAATTTCACATTCTAGTTTTTCATTGTATTTTTCTCTTTTAGCAAGTTGGAATGTTTGAGTATCTATAATCATATTATTTTCTTCTAAACAAATTTTGAGATTAGAGATTTCTTCATAAAGGTAATCTTCATCTAAAGCATCCAAGAAATCATCATCTTCAAAAGCCATTATAAGTCTATAGTCATTACTATTTTCATCTTCATCACTATTTGATAAACCATCGCTATCTTCATGAGTATAGTAGATCTTCTTACTTACACTTTGTTTTCTATTCCATTTTGTTGATTCCTTACATTTATCAAGCTTATCTTTATGAGGACATTTGGTAGCATAATGACTGACTTTTCCACAAGCAAAACATTTGAAAGGTAATTTACCTATGAATCTCCTGGAACCTCGTTGAAGGTTCTTGACAAAGTTTGCTTCTTCCTTTCCTTCTGAAATATGTCTTGATTCATTGAGTTCTTCTCTTCTTGAAGCTTTTAATACGGCTTCTCTCATATCTGACGGACCTCCTTTTCTCATTTCGAAAGCAGTTAAGATTCCGTGTAGCTGTGTCATAATAATAGTCTGAATGTCCTGATTTTCTTCTATGGCAGATACTTTTGATTCAAACTTAGTAGACAAGGATCTTAAAACCTTTTCAACTAAAGTAACTTCTTGTATCTCTTCACCCAATTTCTTCACGCTATTAACAATCTCATCTATATGTAAGAAGTAACTAGTGATACTTTCATCATTATGCATTTTGAGAGTTTCATATTGAATTGTGAGAGATTGCAATTTTGCACGTTTTACCTGATTGTCTCCTTCATAGCTTACAACGATCTTGTCCCATATTTCTTTGGTGGTTTTGAGCTACATAACTTTGACAAATTCTAATTGTGGCAGACTCCCCAATAATGTATTGATATCCTTGGCATTGGTTTCATATTGCTTTTTACCTGTCATATCTGTAGGAATTGCTAATGGAAATGTATATCCTCCTTCCATGATTTCCTAGACATCTGTTCCAAGAGATTGAAGATAGGTTGTGGTTCTTACCTTCCAATAAATGAAGTTGATCCCATCAAAGATTGGTGGTCTAATGGATCCCTCTCTTTCGTAGTTATTCATGATGATAGATCTTCCTTCAAGCGATCAAGCTTCTTCTGAAGGACCTGCATTGATACCAATTGTTGGAAATAATACTGAGAGGAGGGGTGAATCAGTATTAGCAAGTCAATAATATTTCATTTCCATAATCATATTCATATACGCTACTTCAGTTAATGGAACTTGCGTGTATACACAATTGTATTTAAGGCAACTAGCGTATATCCTGCAAACTTATGATTCAGTTAATTTATCATATCTTGATCTTTAATCAATGCATCAGAACCATATAAACAATTACTAGGTGCAGTAAAACAGAACAAACAATCACACACACATGAACACAAGATATAAGGTGGAAACCCAATGTGGGTGAAAACAACCTGCTGCAATCATCTTTATCTTCTTTTAATAAGAAACTTCTTTTTACAATTTTTGTACTGGTGCAGTCTTATACCAGTACGCAAGGTTCTACCTGCAGAAGGCTACAACCTTCTCTCGTTCTCCAACTTCTCTTAGAAGGGAGCTACAACCCCTAGCCCTTGTACTAGCTGACATGTTTACTAGTACGTAGGTGTCGGCCTATACAAGGCTACAACCTTTTGTTTTCTTCTAGGGACCACGTTTCATAAATTTTCAGACTGGATCTGTCAATAACATCATTCAAACATCAAATACATCTACATTAATCAATCTCCTTTGCACCAACCAAAACTGAATCAATCAATCACTTCTCAGAATGTTGTAACTAGAATACAGTAATAGTAACTAGAACCTAAGCCAAAATCTAGAACACTGCAACAACAAACAGAAGTAGCTAAAGCATATTTTATGAGGTATACACTACTTCAATGTGTCGAACCTATGTACATATGTTGTTTTCTTAAGGAGAACCTGCGTATAGATTTGCAAATCAAATTTAAGATGTATATGTTGTTTTGATATGCAGAACCAACATGTATATGCGCCTTTGCTAAAGTGAACCTGCGTACAGATTTGTAAATGATCGTTTAAGCTTTACAACAATTCTAGACATCAGTTATACCCAAATCATCATATTTACAGATTACAACATGCACCAGTTATTCATATAAAAGATAAAAAAGCACACAAAGATACTTCTCTTCAAGCCTTAAGATCTTGACCCATCATTAGATCTTATCCTTCATCAAGCTCTAAGGTTCATCCTTGATTCAAATCCAGCTATGCACCATAACCTAATAACCTATATTCTTGATCTTGCTCTTCATCATATATTCAATGCTTGAGTTCCTTTGCCTAATGATCTTCTCCTCCTTTTATAGTCTTAGGCCTTACTTAATACCATGGACCAAAACCACTTAGAACCAATACCTTGAACCAAATACTCGGGGGCAACACTTCGGACAGGATACATTGGAACAATACCATGGATCAAAATACCATGGACCAAAACTAAGCTTTCCAACATGTATGTGCCTTTCATTCCGTGAAAGTGCTTGTGTATGCTATACACACCTTTAGGTCTGCGAACCCACGTGTATACGGGGCTTGGTCAATGAGGAACCTGTGTATACCTCTCTTTCCTCATTCTGTGAGTCTGAACTGTGATCTGTCATCTGAATGAGTTACCATCAAGGACAACACCTATGTCATAGTGCCAAATCTATGTCATAATGCAAACAATTGGGGTACTTCCCAGGCCTGACAGAAGTAGAGCAACACAGGAGATGAAACTAAAACTATGATAGTCTATTTTACTTTTGTATCTATATACCCCTCATCTCCAATTGAAACAACTCAGTTTGACTTGGCTTGGTATGTGTGATGTCAATAAAGATAATGGTATGTACTACATATTTAACTCAAGCTAAATGAAGAAGTTATGATAATCAATGAACTAAAAAATACTTCCACAAGAGTTAGGCTCACTTTGAATGAGACAATGTCCATATAAAGAGATAGATTTCTACCAGTGTGTTTCCAATATTGTGGCAACTACAACAACCCTCCAAGAATTTTCCTATGCTTTGATTTTTGAGGCTTCCTTCTTAACCACAGCAACTCATCTTACACTAATCTAGGTTTCCATGCTTCAAGTGAGACTTATCTTTCATTTTCTCTTGTGGTTGTTCAATTAGCCAATTCTTCTAAGTCACAAGTTGATCTCCCAACTTGGTCACACAACAATTTTGGGTTTGCCTCCAGAATCTACACAATCCGTGAAGGCAATCAGCGTTGATGATTAGAATTGCACAATTTAGATTAGTAGTCAACCTTGAGCTTAGACATTATGCAGTCATGGAAGGGAATAAACCTTGATCATTGGAATTGCACAGATCAAACTGGAATTTAGCCTTCAACTCAAAAATTGTGCAGTCATACAAGGTAGCCTAGCACTGAGCCTAGAAACTACACAACCCTCACTAAGATTAGAAACTGTGCATTGCACATTGAGCCGAAAAGTTTCCTAGTTCTCTAGAACTGTGTAGTATTATTGAGCAGTGTGCATGGAAATTTCCCCAAAAAGAAAGAAAACTAAAGAGAAAAATCATCCATAGGAAGTAGGGATCTATTATTAGTTTCATAAAGGTGACACATTTCTATTTTTAGAAGTTTCTGCCAAGTGTCTCTTTTGTCCTTGATCTGAGGCATGCATGTCATAAAAAATCATTTGATCAAATATAGCTAATAAACAACTCTAAAGATCATATGAGAATTCGATCTTGAAGCCCTAGCATTCCCAAGGAGATCAAGGAACATTCGGAGCAATGTCGTGGCTTTTATGGGTGAGTTTTTGTTTTATCACTATCTATCGCTTTTTTGTTGCTTTTTGTTGTTTTGATTGTGTGAGTGTTTTTTCACTTGTTTCTCTTCTTGGTTATTAGCATTTTAGCTTGATTTAGCTTGTATAATTGTTGTTCTAGTCTGTCATTTTCTTTTCAGAAGTGTCTCATTGATTTTCTTATTTTTTCACCAACGTTCGTCGTCTCGGTGAATATCCTCACATACTTGAGTTTCATTCTATTTTTTGAGTTTCTACACTTTTTTTCATCAATTTGTCCTCAATTAATAATATCTAGACTCAATCTTGAATTACCACTAATTTCTACTCATTTTTTATGGCTCCATTGGGAAGATATGCAGTTCCCTTTTCCAGATTTTGCCTTGCCCAGCTCGGCACTGCCCAATCGTAAGGCTCAACCTATCAACCTTGTGCCTAGGCTAAACTATGCATTGTGTATTCTAAAGACTTAGGATGCACCCTTGACTTTCGGTACTGTATAATTCATATTTCTCACTTCCTTTTAGTCCCTCGTGTAGGTGAAAATTCTGAAATCCCTCTCATTAAATTCCTAGATTGTTGCTTGATCATGTTGTGATGTTAGATTTGCAAGAGCTAAGGTTTTTTTGTCATGAATGTCCTTTCTGTCCCATAGGTACCACACTTGTGAAGAAGTTCTCTCCAATAGTCATTATTACCATATCACCAAAGAGAGCTACTTCAAGAGAGACCACTAAAACTACTATTGGGGAAGTAGTTGAGCAAGCGACAATTAACTTGGCAATATATGTGGACACTCAATTGTTCATAGAAAAGGAGTCAACACTAACATGGTAGAAAGTCTAGTAGCAGTAGGAAAAGAAGCAATCTAGTACAAGATCAAGAAAAGAGAATTATTTTGAAAAAATAGAGGGAGAACAAATATAAAAAGTGAAACCAAATTCAATCTTCATGCATGCAACTTTGCTGGCAAAAGAAAAAGGACACAGAGGATATAGAGAGAAGAGTGAAGGAATAGAGAAAAACATAACTTGCAGGTAGCAGAACTGAGATCAAAGAAAGCGCAACAAGAACAAGAAGAATAATGGGAGTTGAGGAGGAGGGAAGAAGAATATAAGAAAAAGGGTGTAGAAGAACAAAGTCAAGGCTCGATGACAAAGGAAAAAGAGCTGATACAAGTTGTAGAGTTGGAGCTACTAGCAACTGAGGAGGAAGGTGAACAGATGCGGGATCAGGAGTTCGCTCAGAAGATTAAGAAATTTATTGAAGCGACACAAATGTAGTTGGAACATGAACCACAACATGAATATGTTGAGCTAATGTCGAGAGCACCACAAGTCATCCCTTAGTTTCCACCACCTCCATCAACATAGCTAACCCTGAGAAAGAAAGGAGATTTTGTTCTCCTTGATGATGATCCAGTCATGGATGTGTACAATCTATCATTCAATGAATTCTAGAAGAGGATTGTACAAGCATGGAGGAAGCACTTTCTGAATGATCATGCATCACCTGCATTCATCAAGCAAAGGGTGATAGTGTCAAATATGGGAAGCATCCAACTGCCATTAATGAAGCCAGATTGGTCAATGAAGGGGCAACAAGATCAAATGTTTAGTATTTGATGGCCAAGAATGAGGAACTGGTGTAGAACATGCAAGCTATCAGGGAAGAGGAAGAACAACTCCGAGAAGAAGCATATAATTCAGTTTCTGCATTGGGGAGATGAGAGAAGCAATACAGTTTGAAGTATCAACACTTGGAGAAACCATGCAGAAGATCTATTACAAATTCCTCATCATGCATAAAGAAGTTTTCCATTTTCATGGCCTACATTAGTAGATCAAATATTTTGTTAAAACTCTTAAAAAAATACATGATGTTATCGCTTATGTACAAGAGTGGAAAATGTGGTACAAAGTGGCCCCGCTTGACTTAGTAAATAAAATGAAGCCACAAGAAAAGTTGGAGAAAGTGAAGGTTAGAACATTGTTTCAAAACAACTAGAAGCTTTCGACATTCATTGGACCCACAAAGGTCTCATATGTGTGGTTGTACAATAGTTTGGATGTGTTGGTGAGAACACTCCAGATCCCATCAATTGGTTCCCTCACCAACGCTAAACCAAAGAATGAAGTCTGATAGGAGATTGAACAGTACTTTGAGTAGCTAATATAGGATTCCACTAGGGAACTATTGGATCTGAGCACACAAAACATGAAGAAGTTCATCAGTGGTCCTATAAAATTCAAAACAATGTTGTTCATGCTTCAGAATGAGTTGGACATAGGTTCCAAGACAATGTACCTAGATTCCATGGAAGCTAGAGTCCTCTTCCAACAAGACAACATTAAGAAGTTTGGGGACACCATCACACGCTACCATTCTTGGCACCAATATGTGACTGAGAAGTACCAAGTTGAGGTTGTTGAGCTGGACTTCCCCTAAATTCTAGAGTTATAGTGTTATGTCTTGTTAGAGTGTCCCTAAACTATTTTGTCTTATATGGGTACAAGTGGAAGATGTAATATTACTTTTAATTAAGTTGTAAGTGAAATTCCAAGTGTCAATATTGGAATATGAAAATTCATCATGTAATGTAATGTTTTATTTTGTGAATAAGTTGAAGAGTTGTTGTCACTCACTGCGAAAAGTGTTTTCAAGTTTCCAAGAGTGCAAAGAGCATAAACATTGCAGCCACCTTCCAAGCCAAAGAATCTCTCAAAGCTAAATCAAACCCTCTTCATTGGTTATTTATCGGAATAAGCTTTCCAATGATATATGGAACTACTCAAATGGACCCCAAAATCAAAAGATATGTCTTGCTGTAGTTCAGGGGTTTTGTTGCCTAGGGAGAAGAAAATATCTGAGGTCTGGGAGCATATCAGAAATCACAATTAGGGTTTTCTGAAAGCAGCAGTAGGTGGGGTAGAGAAAACTAGCGGCCAGTGATCATTGATAGCAGAGATCAGAGGTTTGGGAGCATGTTACAAATTGCAATATCGGTGATTCAGGTGCACGACATTCAACACTTTAGATGATAAAGGTATGATATCGCAATTCTCATACTGGAGAAAACTTGTGATTAGCAATCGCTGATATAGGTGATTGGTGATCACAAATCAGAGGTCATAGAATATTGGTAGTTATGGAATATCATTGATTCTGGATAGGAAAGAGTTTGAAAAGTTGTGAAATGGTACTCATATAGTGTAAAATCACCACGAAAAGCAAAAAAAATTACAAAGGAAATCAACGAAAAACAAAGGGCAGGCGGGCCTTCTCATTCTCCTCCAGGGGGCCACATGGAAGAATACTATTGGTCTTGATAAAGCCACGTGACATCCGAATTCATCATGATGTGGCAGTATAGAGGACACATCACATGCAGATCAGACATTTTCAACGGTCCTATCAGGGAATATTCGGGAAACACGTGTCACCACTCAGGAAGCAACATGTGGCATTGATGAAATCATCAATAAAAAATCAGTGATCAGAGATAGTAGCACATTGTGCATCACAAGGAATTCCCTGATTGCGAACCACCGATGAAGGGGATCTGATAAGGTGGCTAGTCTGTCGTCACATAAAGAGTTAAAGATCCAAGGGCTAAGGTTGGACACAGAGGGCTAATCGACGATCGGTGAAATTGAAATGTTGCAACTCCAAGTCAAAATCCTTGATTGAAAATCACTGATAAGGGAGCCTTAAATTTAAGAGTTGGCCCACAGTCAATGGGATCTGAAAGAACCAAGGATCTGGGGCTCAGGAAAAACACAGATAGATATCGATAATCAGCAAATTTGGATTTCGCAACACTGTGGAGTTTGTGATATAGGACTTGTTATAGACATTTTTGTGCCTTACAGCATGAAGCATGGAATGTCAATAATCTAAGGGATCCAAAGTCCCTAAACATGTTGTTCCTACCCCTAGAGGAACAAGGTCAAGAAACCACAACACTAAATATCAGTTCTCCACCTGAAAACACTCAAAAACAAGCTAATTCTGGATCATGTCAGCTGCTCCACTGAGCATCTGCGCTGAATGTCAACTGCTCCACTGTGTACCTGCGCTGAATTTCAACTGCAAAGAAGGCTACCTACGTTGGGCGAGTTTGGCCAAGTGGCACAGTCATTCCTCAAGGTGTCAATGCCCAGGAAGCTTCCAAAATGTCACTTGGATCAGGGAATTCGACTGGTGATGAGTAAGAGGGTCTAGATCTCCAAGTGGAAGCAAGAACCTCCAAGTGGACTCAAGAACTGAAGAATAACTGAAGTGGGAGAGGACACTAGTCAGCTTCATGCCAGCTACAAGCTCACTCATCCTTTCTCCAAAACTCCTATATATAGAGCTCTCTCATGAGGTCTAAGGAGGCTGGAATCTGGGGAATGTAAGGAAGTGCTGTTGGTTTGAGTATAGAACTATTGGGTGATTTGCTTGAAGGAGGTGAAGAGGAGATTTCTTTCTGCTGGGAGGTGATGCTGGATTGGGCCTTTTATGGTTGTATTGCTTCCTGAACTTTACTTCTTCCATTAATAAAGCATTTGAGGTTCTTCTATATGCATGTGTCTCAATGATGTGTTGTTATACTTGTGTATTTGATTTATTCTAATCCTTGAATCAATTATGAATGTATGCTTCTTGTAGTTTCCCTCTCTTGTTATTTTGCAGGATCTTGGTGTAGCTGGGTCAGTGAAAGAGCAAGGAGCTGGGAGCAAGCAGCAAAGAGAGAAGATTGGATCAATCATTAGCGGAAGACATCGGTTAGTGGATCTCTTCCTCCTCTCTCTTACATCTCATAAAGAAGTAATCTCGAATAGCTTTGCTTTGATTGTTGCTGAGGTACTATCACCCTTAGAGTGGGATAGGGTCATTCCGTATTGGATACTTTTCCCAACAACAAATTGGCGACTCCGCTGGGGATCGTATCTTGTTGGTTGTTTGTGTTTTTTCTATTCATTTCATAAACACAGGGAGTACCGAATCGAACTGCATTTGGATCTTTCAAATGCAAAGTAGAGGGCAGCTACTCTAGCCCAGTTTCTGGGCGAGTTTATGATTTGAAGAGCTGATCCACAAGGACTCTAAATAGCTCTTAGTGATAGCTTTTCATCCTCCTTTTCATCCTTTAGTGTGTACTTGACTGATAGCTTCTGATTTGGACAAAAACTGTGAATTTTTGAGCAATCTGTGACCCGGAAACTGAGAAAAACGAAAGTTTATCTCTTCAGTGCAGGCACTGTGAAGGCAGTTTGCATTTCAGCGCAGTTCCCGAAGGGGCTACCTGCGCTGAAGGTCAAACTGCCAGTGTACTACCTGCGCTGAACCAGTTTTGCCTAGTGCTGCTGGGGTTCCCTCCTGTTTATTGCCCTGTTTTCATCCTTGTTTTTGCAGCCAGTTACCAGTCTATGTACCTATCTGAAACCAACTTTCCTTGCCACTATTCCGCCTCGGTTGTATAAAGAAACTGTGTTTGTTCTTTGTGTATTTCTTATATCATTTACAGTTTCCCATAACGAAAGTGAACTAGTCTTGCTGTGGCCTCTTAGATCTAGACCTGTGATAAGTGTCGTTTTGATCTTAAGAGTTAGTTTGTTTGCTGTTCATAGCTGATTGAGCTTTTGCTTTCGTCATATGGTTTGAATTTGTATATTTCTAGTGTCGAAACAAGTAAATCTTAAGGTGTCTTTTGATTTTGGACAAGCTTGTTTGCTTTCACTTGAAATTGAATTCAAAGTTATACAACAGCTTTCTTTTTGTATTACACCAACATTAAGAAAGAGAAAAGAAATACCTGCATTGTGCATGTACATTTTGACAGTTTGCATGTTGATTTAGGGAAAAGTGCATTAGTGTGTGCTCTATGATCTGTGTGAAAAGATGATGTCTTTCTTTTCCTTCAGTAGTTAAGATTTTCAAAGTTGAAAGATTGAAAAGCTTGCTTATCATCTTAGACTGCATTTAGGAGTGTTACTATACATCTCGTGGTGATCCATAAAGGCAAACTGCTAAACAAGATCAACCTTAAAATAAATTGAATTTACATAACAACGCATTGAAACATAACGCAAACACATAGAGGTCTAAGCTAGAGACGTGTTCCGGCGTCGTTAAACGTGATATCTTAGCGTTGAGTGGTTGGGTGATTCCTCCACGGTGAAGCGATAAGTATCAATACGGACTTGTGCTCCCACGTACCGTCGCGTATATATTGGGAGACCCCTATAGGAACAAAGCCTTTATCCATAGGAAGCCGTGTCGGCCGCCCTACTGATCGCAATGCAGTGAACACAGCATTCACGAAGATCGACCACTCGTACCGTAAAACGTATTCTGTGGTTTTGCGAAAAGTTTGGCACACCCTCTGCCTAGAACTCCAGAGCAGTTTCTTTTGGCCTTTTTCAAACTCTATAACTGAAAAAGTCCAACCGAGCATTTGTCACTTCGAGCTCGTTAAAACATCGAAGGAGACTAGAGTCATCTTTAGCTTTTTCTCGACTCTTAAAAAGTGAAAAAGCAAGTTGTGTCTAAAGCGTCGTTATAAAATTTATTTTAAACGGAACATAATCACCTCCTATTCCTGCGTTGATCTGTAGGTTGAGAACATGGAACGCCCCAACCAAGGAATTCCACATGATGGAAATCCTAGTCCTTTCTCCTCTTGGGGAGAAGTTGGTGCGCCCCACATGGCCACATTGTCGCTTCCAGGACTGACAATTGGCCTGCCTATTTGGCTATTCTCAACCAATGTAGTTCAGAACACCATGGTTCCTGAACAGTCGAGTCAACAGTTAGATCAGTCTAGAGCTGCACACCAGCCTTCAACTTCCTATAACTCTTCCTCCAATCCTTCATCTTTGCAAGGTAGAGCCGGCAAAAGCCAAGCTCCCATGGAGAAGAAGGAGAAGAAGAAGAGAGAAAAGAAGAAGAAGGAGCCTAAGGCGACTGGGGGCAAGCAAAAGACATCTGACAAAAATCCACACACAGCACAGACCGGGCCTAAATCGCCATGTGTCATATGTAGAGGAGACCACTTCCATAGAGATTGTCCCTGTATTCCCCGGATACTAAGGGACTAGTCCCCTCGTTTGCACAATTCGGGAGCATCAACCTCTGATAGCCATGTTGAATGCTTACCGTCAACCAGCGAAAGTGAAGGTTCAAGACAAAGAGGGGGAGCAAGATCCCCCTGCAGACTGTGTGAAGGCAATCATGCCATCCACCGTTGTCCCTTCTTAGACGAAGCGAAGAGAGTTTTGGAAGATCGCCCGGTTTCACCGTTGAGACTTCCTCCTGGATACAAAAAACTCATGCCAAGTCCTTCGTTGGTTGAAAATACAGCTGGCCCGCTCAAGTGGTCAGCTGAAGCGTCAGTCATTGAGAATGAACCTACTGAATCTAGACCGGACGAAAGTCCAAAGGTCGAAACGGCAGTTGACCCGGTTCTTCCTTCAGAGGTTTCATCCTCAAATAACACCGTCACTGAAGATTCATCTTCAAATGACACCCTCACCGAAGAGAATAAGGATGACACCATCCAGATTCTTTTCATCAACACCGACTCTGATGAGCATCAGGGCAATGCGCCCATTCCTTTATCGCAGGAAGGAACATCGTCAGGGTCATATCCGGCCGTGTATTCGGTCCCACCGCCAAGCAACCTGGTTGTGTCCTTTGATTGGAACCAACTAGGCAGACCCCGGTTGCCAGCCAGTGTACCATTCAGAATCATAGTCCAAATTTATAGAATGGTAATGGCTGGAACTATCATTGATGAAGGGGCATCTGTGAGTATCCTTTCCTCTATTGCTTGGAAAGCACTGGGTTCCCCGGAGCTTTTGCCTGAGATAAGAAATCTCTCGGGTTTTGATAAAGGAATGAGTCGACCATTAGGGATCCTCCCCAATGTGCCTGTTACATTGAAAGGGAAGACCGTTCTAATGAACGTGATGGTCGTTCGAGGACCCTTGGATTATAACCTACTCCTTGGACGAGACTATATATATTGCATGGGAGCAATAGTCTCCTCACTCTTTAGAGTAATGTGTTTTCCACACGAAGGAAGAATGGTCAAGCTCGTAGACCAACTTTCATTTCCGGGATCACGCATCGCAAATAGTCACATACCAACCCTCAATGGTCTATTTACTCAAGAAATGTCTCCACCCCCAGTCCTCCTTCCTGATGAGTGCGAGTGATTCGGAAAGATGGGACTGGAACCCAGGGGGCATGCATCCTGGTCTGCTTCGGGCAGAGGAAACCTTGGGTATAAAGCAGAATTTCCGCGAAAGAATATGACTAGTCCGTACCCCGTCCGTGGATGGAAGAGGGGTTGTTCTAGAACAGGATTCTTTTGTTAAGGTTACTTGTTTGACAAAGGTCATTCACCATTGTCTACTTCGGTAGACAGTGCCGAGGAGATGTTTTCGTTTGATGGTGTTAACAAAACAATCTTTGGGTAACCAGAAAGAGGCAAGCCTCACCCTTTAAAACAAATGTTTTGACGGATAAGTAGGGGCAGCCTTGAAATTTTACTTTATACCTGGGGGCATGCAAACCTTTTGGAGTGCAAGCAAGGGACGACTATTTATTTTTTAAATTTTTAGGTCCTCCCTTTAAACCTGTAGGTCTAACCCTTTAAACTCGTAGGATTAGCCGTTTCCGAACTTGCATAAAGAAAGGATGAGAAGGAGCATAGCTTCGTGAGATAAAGCTCCATAAAAAATAGCTATCTCACAGGAGACATCCTTATCTTATGACTGGTATTTCGAGCAGTTTTACCGCGGAATTTATGCTCGTTAAAAAATAGAAAAGCGAGATCCGAGCAGTTTTAGCACATAGTTCATGCTCGTTAAAAAATAAACATAAGATTGAGCATTCAAGCTCATTAAAAAATGAACATACCTCGGTAAATAATCTCTGTGATCGTAAATTTATTAGCTGTAAAAAGCCTTGGTCGTGTTTGCACCTGCCACCTCCATTCCATTTGGCCAATCGTTCACCTCCATATGATTGTTTACCTATTTTGAGGAACAGCTGCGAAGAGTGATTTCACTTAGCCATCCTTGTGACACTGCCGTGATTGGAAAATTTCAACCTGTACCTGGAATCTGCCGCTATCCCTGTTTATCACTCGTTCCTCAAAAGACGAGTCTTCTTTGAGCTCTTTTCATCTGACTCGTAAAATATGAAAAGTTTGCCGAGTTTTGGCCTTCCAGCTCGTTAAAGTGACCGGAAGAGCTATCCCTCCTCTAGATTTTAATCTTTTTGGACCTGAGGGATTATTACACAAAAAGGTCGAGCGCTTGTTTTATTCGGCTCGTTAAAGTTATCGAAAACTCATCCCTTCTGTATTTTTTTATACTTTTTCGGACTTAAGGGATTAGATGACGAAAAAGGAATTTTGGAGTTAACTTTCTGTACCTTTTCAGACTCTCTAAAAATGAAAAGGACCGAGTTTTCCTTGTCGTTAGACTCGTTAAAATGATTAAATAGCGACAAACTTGTCTTTAGACGAGAACGAGTTTCCCTATCGCTAGGCTCGTTAAAACATAGCGATGGGCTTGCCCGAAGGGCAGGTTATAGAACAAGCATATGTTATCCTCCTCAAGCTTGACAAAAATAAAGAGGTACTGGTCAGAAATGACTGGGGAAAAATTGGGAGAACCTCAAAGCTTTAATGGTAGCAAGTCGCTCTTGAACATGACACTTTTCCTCCGTATCACATCGGGTTGGGTTGTTTCATTCGCCGGTCTCATCGCCATGGTCTTCGCCAAACCATCCACATTTGGGGTAATGCTACCAATCCATTGCATCAGTGTCGTTATATGTTCAAGAGATGTTGTTCAGAAAGAGTCAACCGTGTCCCATCCACTGCCATACATTATCCTTCATCCACCCATGATCGCCACCCTGAATCATATTTCACAGATTGTTTTCACCTCCACTAAAATCATTAGCTCCGTTCTGTGTCACTGATGTGGGATTCATTAAGGCCCTCCTTTGACGGATCGCTTCTTGTCGACTTCAGCTCATTATCCAAGAAGTTGATCTAGGAACAACCCCTTCAGTACTTTGAAGCTTGCATGCCTCAATGGCAAGTTTCTCACTTCCGGCGACAGGTATACATCAATGACCTTCGACCAGAAGATTTTGCGTGGTGTTCGACGCCAAGTCCTTTATTCACACCACGTGAATTGTACTGCAGTACCTTGAGGGTCATTATCATTATCGGTGATTCCTCTCGCGCTTGTTAACGGTTTTCATTATTGACCGGTAATCAAGCGATATCTTTCCATGTTCGACTTCAGCACAATTCTCACATGGATCGACTTGTACTTAGAGTGAAGATCGAACGAGTTTGAAGACCCCGGATCTAGTTTCATCCATCCGGGCTGCGATATATATTCAGGAAATATAAAGACATTTGACATGTACATCATTGCAGCAGATGATCATCCTACTCAAAGGATGATAATTTCAGCAGAGAAATATCAGTCTACCATCAGACGATCGTCTGTTCTATGTACCAAAATGAATTTATAAAGCTGAGCATGGGAATGCCCGACTCAGCTAGATCATGAAAGCAGAATGAAAAATAATGTATTGTATTGTATTTTATTACAGGTCACCTCTCAGCGATTGAATGAACTTCGGATCCTCCTGATAAAGCATTTCACCCGATAAACGACCTCATACTTTAGGGGGCAACTGTTATAGACATTTTTGTGCCTTACAGCATGAAGCATGGAATGTCAATAATCTAAGGGATCCAAAGTCCCTAAACATGTTGTTCCTACCCCTAGAGGAACAAGGTCAGCAAACCACAACACTAAATATCAGTTCTCCACCTGAAAACACTCAAAAACAGGCTAATTCTGGATCATGTCAGCTGCTCCACTGAGCATCTGCGCTGAATGTCAACTACTCCACTGTGTACCTGCGCTGAATGTCAACTGCAAAGAAGGCTACCTGCGCTGGGCGAGTTTGGCCAAGTGGCACAGTCATTCCTCAAGGTGTCAATGCCCAGGAAGCTTCCAAAATGACACTTGGATCAGGGAATTCGACTGGTGATGAGTAAGAGGGTCTAGATCTCCAAGTGGAAGCAAGAACCTCCAACTGGACTCAAGAACTGAAGAATAACTGAAGTGGGAGAGGACACTAGTCAGCTTCATGCCAGCTACAAGCTGACTCATCCTTTCTCCAAAACTCCTATATATAGAGCTCTCTCATGAGGTCTAAGGAGGCTGGAATCTGGGGAATGTAAGGAAGTGTTGTTGGTTTGAGTATAGAACTATTGGGTGATTTGCTTGAAGGAGGTGAAGAGGAGATTTCTTTCTGCTGGGAGGTGATGCTGGATTGGGCCTTTTATGGTTGTATTGCTTCCTGAACTTTACTTCTTCCATTAATAAAGCATTTGAGGTTCTTCTATATGCATGTGTCTCAATGATGTGTTGTTATACTTGTGTATTTGATTTATTCTAATCCTTGAATCAATTATGAATGTATGCTTCTTGTAGTTTCCCTCTCTTGTTATTTTGCAGGATCTTGGTGTAGCTGGGTCAGTGAAAGAGCAAGGAGCTGGGAGCAAGCAGCAAAGAGAGAAGATTGGATCAATCATTAGCGGAAGACATCGGTTAGTGGATCTCTTCCTCCTCTCTCTTACATCTCATAAAGAAGTAATCTCGAATAGCTTTGCTTTGATTGTTGCTGAGGTACTATCACCCTTAGAGTGGGATAGGGTCATTCCGTATTGGATACTTTTCCCAACAACAGGACTCCTCTGATATTGCACTATGGTGAGAGTATTGGGCATATTAGGCTCTCATTGTGTAACACATGGAAGGCTAAAGGGATGGATGAGTTGGAAATTGTGCTTAGGACATGTTATGGCCATCATGGGTGATCGCTCCCGGTTCCTGTAAGCGAAGAATTAAAGTTGTTAAGACTGAAAATGATAGGCAGATTGGACAGATCATTGAGGTAGAGACATGGCCTGAGTAGAGGCCATAATAGGGGCATCTAGGAGATATTTTCCTCCCATTATCATTTTGTTTTCCATTTTCTTTTTATTTTTGTAATTTCTATATTTCCAAGAATTAAATCAAATCCTAATGTAATCATTTTAGACAGTCAAGCCTTCGCACACCGAGACAACTGGCCTATCAGAGAGTTGGAGCTCAAGATAGGATATTTTTTAATTGTTAATTCCATCTCCCCCTCTTCTTATAAATAGGGGGAAGAAACACTTAAATGGGTTTCTGAATTCTGCACCCACAAAGGTCCAAATTATTTGATTCTATTTAGGTTCTAATTGGTTGTTCATGAGGGACTCTTTCAATGTGTGGCTAAATGAAATGGACTAGTATGTTGGACTTGTTTTGGATTAATGAAACTCTTTGGTGATTCCAATCATATCAATGTGCATTATGTTTCTGCTTCTATAAATTTCATTGCATATATGTTTTCCTTTCTCTGAAATTGTGTAATGAATTTGTCGGTCTCATCATCTAATGGTTATATGTGTGTTTCTAAATAAGTTAAAAATACATGTGTATATTATAGATTTACTGGTGTTATTCAATAGCCTACAATACCTATAATAATTACAAATTTACTTGTGTTATTGGATTAACATGTAGTACCTTTATGAGCACAGATTTACTTATGTTGTTTGGTGATAAATGTACCCATGAGGAATAGATCTTGGGACCCTAATTAGCACTCCACAATTCTTGTCATTCCATGTCTTCTTCATTCCATCCTTGTTCTAGAACATATTCTCTTAGGATTATGTCTTGTCTATAACACTATGTATATATTCCCTTCCTTGATATCCTCCTCTTCACCTTTACTACAACTTGAATATTAAGCTACTTGTTGTTGTGTGTTGGCCACCAGAATAAGACATTTCTCTTTGAAGTTACCCTAATTTACCCCCTACACATTAGGATCCATGTATTGGCATGAGTTTACCTTACTGAAGGGTTATTTAACCAAGCACCTTTTATTATCTTTTTAACTACGTGACAATTTGAGTGCAACAAAAACACCACTGACAATCTTCCACGCACTCCTCTATTCAAGATTTCCTAGGCACTGGTATACAATCAACCTAGAGGTTGTCTCTAGGAATCTTTTTATATCTCCTGAATCACTTGTGTCGTAGGTTCTAGAAAAAGCGACAATATATTTCTCGCGTTGTTTCTAGGGAACAGATTAGAATATTTTTCCCTGGGTATGACAAATCTTTACATTCCCTCTATTAGGTGAGAAAGGGAGGTGTGGGTTGAATATATCTCATCTTGGTGACTCCACTGTTTCAATTTTATGGTAAACATCCTGGCAAATCCACTGTCCATATCTCGATTTGATCATCGTCACTTTCAAGAAGCCTCATACTCACTTTGACGCTAAATCAGCCGAAAGCTTTTCCTACCTTTGAACCTGAAATCACTCACCTAGGGGATTTCAAAATGGCCATTTTTGCATTCCTGGCCAGCCAATTTGCCCCTATAATTTTTCTTCTATTGCTAGTTATCCCAATGATGTCCCTTCATTTCATGAATGGAATAAATATTTGCCTATATTCAGTGGAAACATAGATAGAAGGTGTTATCACCAAAAAAATTATCATCTAGCCTAATTTACTAGATGGATCAAAGTACACCACTTAAAGCCAATTTTACCATAGTAAAATTGGTTTCGCTGTGAGAAATTACTTAATAAACCACCTTTGTTAAGTAATTTATAGTTAAACCTAGGAAGAATAATTAAATAAATCATTATTTATCTGATTTTCTTCTAGGAATAATTAACTAAACCATTTTTTTATTATTATTCCTTGTCAAATTTGACCAAATCATGAAAAATAAACAAATAAATCATTATTTTTCTTATTTTTCTCTAAGAATAATTAACTAATCACTAATTAATATTATTCTTTGTTAAATTTGACTAAATCCCTTATAAATAATTAAACAAATCCCTATTTGTTTATTATTCCTTAACTAATTCATTGAGATAGTAAATAAATCATTTATTTATTTATTATTTCTAAATAAAAGTTTAAATACTTTTTCCCTCCTAAACAAATATAATGAAATATTCCAAGTAGTTATTCCAAGAATGGGATCAATAACATTTTATTATTTCTCCTTATTCAAGGATAACTCAAAATTTTGTTATAAATAGAAGGGTTTTCCATTCATTATTCACTTTTGATTATTTTCATTATTTCACTCACTATTGCAACTCTAATTATTTTCATTGTCGCATACCATATTCTTATTGGGTTTATGCATTATAGAGGAGAGAGACTCTATAGAAGCTTAAGAGATTTGAGGATAGCCAAGAACCCATCCCATAGAGGGGGACTGGTAACATTTATCTATTATCTTCACAGGCATTATTATAAAATTATTCTTTACATATTTGGTTTCCATTCGGTAATTGGGGTTATTACTCTTTCTTTTGTTGTTTAACTATGACTATGGCATAGATCCAGACTTTGGCAGGTTTTGTTTCTATCGATTTCCACAGATCTACAATGTTTAGTAGCCATTTATATTGTTCAGATTGTTTGTCATCCACAATATTCAGTGGGTTATTTTCATACATCATTGAGAAGGAAACACTACAACAAAATTGGCGACTCTGCTGGGGAATCATTTTGACTCATAAACCTGGGTCTCCAATACAAAATTGGTGACTCCATTGGGTTTTTATACCTCAGATCCAAAAACCTGGGTGACCTTTGGTTTTTAGCTTAGGGTTTCTTGTTTTTCAATTATCTTAATGTTTCCTAGTTTTTTAACCCTATAACTGATAAATTTCTAACTTTCGCAAGCTTTCTAGTCATTTTCGCAAGTCACTAGAACTAGATGCAGCAAAGGTGACACTTTTTTCTGAGATTTTCCAATCAGGATCCTCAGAACAAAAATCACAGTTTTTAACCCAAAAAGTGTGATTTCAGCAGAAAACAAGTTAGTACCTGCGATTTCTGGGTTTTAGGGTTTTTCTCATATATATTTTTAGGTTTTGTAGTGAGTTGTCTACTCGGTGTCTGACCCTTGTCTCATCCTGCTTAGGCCCTGATCCACTCTAATTTACTCATCACAATCAAATTTAACCTCCCCTATGGCTTCTAGTACACTTCCACCTTTTTAAGAGGAGTTTAGCTAAGTGAGAAGTCTGAGTTTCTGTAGTGCTTCCAACCACATTTTCCAAAGCTATAACCATTTGTTTCAGATCTGTCAATATAGGTTTCTACCATACATACTTTCACATTTAAACTTGTTTGGTCATTCCCTTAGGGTCCCATCAGTTACCCTAGGTGTTTCACCCATCTCCCTATCTTTTTGCAGTGATCTTCCCCTCTATTTTTTTGCTATTTGCTACACCACTTTCTAGCAGCTTAGAGTCACTTGGTCCCATTCACACTGACATTCAGATCTCTTGACCGTTTTAGTGTATTTCCCATTGGTTTAGCCACCAAGTAGTACAGTGTTTTCAAACACAGTTTGGGTGGGGTTTAGTTAATTGTTTTGCTGTTCATTTTCTGTTATTTATTTCAGTTTGTTTGTAGCAAGCTTTTTTCTTTTTTACAAATAATATTTGGGCTTAATCAATTAATACACTTGCACACACAAGCACACCTTAAGCGAATGGCGGTTGGTTTTGCAATACCAAGCCAAGACTTAACATAATCAATTTATCTCACCGCATTAGAGACAAAATATATATTGTTGATCTCCCTTCACCATTTTTGTGTTTTGTGTGTCCTTCCATCATTGCTCCACCAATACATGTGTCGCAGAGACTACTAGGTGTTATAGACATTTTTGTGCCTTACAACTCTAAGCATGAAATTTCTATAAACCAAGGGATCCTAAGTCCCTAAAAGTGTTTTTCCTACCCCTAGAGGAACAAGGTCAACCAATTACAGCTTCTCCCAGAAGTTCTCCACTAGAAACTGCTCAGAATCAGTCAAATCAGGATAATTTCAGTTGCTCCACTAGCTAGATGCGTTGCATAGCACCCCAATACACTAGCTAGGTGCGTTGCAACGCACCTAAATGCACTACCAGGGTGCGCTAAGCGGGAAATGACAAATGGCAGTGTCATTCCGCGAGGTGGACAGACAATGGAAGCTTCCAGAATATTCCCCAATGACACTTGCCTCACTGACTTCGACCAAGGATGAGTAAGAGGCTCTCAGTCTCCAAGTGGAAGCAAGAACTCACAGAGAGAAGCCACAAGTCAAATCATAAGCTGACTCATCCTCTTTGCATACATCTATATATGGATCCCTCATCCCAGAGATCCAGAGGCTGGAATTTTGTACTTTGCAGAGAATTGCTGTTGGTTTTGAGATAGAGATCAGTGCATTGGGTGATTTATGCTTTGTTGGAGGTGAAGAAGGGATTCCTTTGCTGGGAGGTAGATGCTGGATCGGGACTCACTTGGTTGTATCTCCTCCTGGATCTTCTTGTTATATCAATAAAACTATTCGAGTTTCTCCTACATGCTTGTCTATCAATGATGTTTTGTTATATTTTCATGTTTAGCTTAAATCTGATCCTAAGCTATTTATGAATGTAAATCTATGTCTTTGTGTAGTTTTCCTCTTCTGTGATCTTGCAGGAACTTGGTGAAGCTGGGCAAGTAAGGGAGCAGGTAGCTGGAAGCTGTCAAAGAGAAGAGAGATTCGATCAAAGGACTAGTGAAAGACACAGGTTGGTTCATCCTATTCCTTTTCGTTTACAATTCATAAAGAAGAATATGAAAGTAGTTTTCCTTGTTTGTTGCTAAGGCACTATCACACCTTAGTGGGATAGGGGCATTCTGAGTAGACACTTTTCCCAACAACAAAATGGTGACTGCACTGGGGATAGTGTCTAGTTAGTTTGTTTGTGTTTCTCTTGTTGTTTGTTTCATAAACACAGAAGTGGCAATCGAACTGTATTTGCCATTATCAAATGCAAAGTAGACACCTGCTACTTCGATCCACTCACTGGATTTGTTTATGATTTGAACAGCTGATCCACAAATGATCTGATTGCCCTTTTTGATAGCTCTTAGTCCTCCTTTAAATCATCCCTCTGATTGTACCTTACTGATTGCTTTTACTCGGCCAAAATCCATAGATTAAACTGCAAACCGTGACCCAGAACCCGGATAGAAGTCTCGTTTCTGCCCCAGCGCAGGCTCTGTGAAGAGGTTCTGAATTTCAACGAAGGTCCCAAGAGGGCTACCTGCACTGCAATTCAGCTTCTCTGTGCAACAGGTGCGCTGATCAGCCTTTGCCCTGTGCAGCTGAGGTTCTTTGCTTCATTTTGTCCAGTTTTATCTCTGATTTTTGTAGCCTGTTATAAGTGTGTGTACCTGTCTGAAAACTCCTTTTCTTTGCCTTAATTTTGCCTCCTTTGAACAAAAAGACTGTAGATTTTCTTTGTGTGTTTGTTACATCATTTACAGTTTTCCATTGAAAAGTAGAATAGTCATACTGTCGTCCTTGGATTTAGATCTGTCGTAAGTGTCGATTTTGATCTTAGGAGAAAGGTTGTTTGCTGTTGGCAGTTGATTATACCTTTTACTTTTACCTTTGGTTTGAATTTTTCACTTTCTAGTGTCGAAACAAGTGTTTATTTCAAAATCATAGAGTGTCGTAATCTTCTCTACCTTTTTGATTTCGGAAAGAAGCTTGTTTATGTTTTTCACTTGAAAGAAAATTCATATTTGTACATCAACTTTCTTTTTAGGCATCAATATTAAGAAAGTGAAAAAAAATACATGCATATGTGCATTTGCATATTGATAGTTTGTATGGCTTGATTTAGGAAAAGTGAATTTATAGTGTGCTCTTTGCTCTTTGAGAAAAGATTGTGTCTTTCTTTTCCCCTTGTAGCTAGGATTTTCATTGTTGAAAAGAGATAAAAGCTTGCTTATCATCTTTATATTGCATTTAGGAATCACATCTACATCTCGTGGTGATCCCAAAAGGCAAACTTCTAAGAAAGATCAACTTAAAATAAATTGAATGAATCTAACAACGCATTGGAACTTAACGCACAACATAGAGGTCTAGGCTAGAGAAGTGTTCCGGCGTCGTAAAACCTGGTAACTGTTGTCCTCACTGATGGTTGGGTGATTCCTCCACTGTGAGACGATAAGTGCCAGTACGGACTTGTGCTCCCACGTACCGTCGAGTATATATTGGGAGACCCCTATAGGCTTAAAACCTTTTATCCATAGGAAGCCGTGTTGGCCGCCCTACTGGTCGCAATGCATCGAACACAACATTCGGGAAGATTGACTGTCGTACCATAAAAAGTGTTCTGCAGTTTTGTGATTGGTTTGGCACACCCTCTACCTAGATCTCTAGAGCAGTCCCTTTCGTTCCTTTTCAGACTCCTTAACGGAAAAGTTCCATCTGAGCACTTGTCAGTTCAGGCTCATTAAAAATCAAAGGAGACTAGAGTCATCTTTGTTTTTTCTCGACTCTTTAAAATTGAAAAAACAAGTTGTGTCCAAGCATCGTAAAATTTATTTTAAATGGAATATTTATACCCTTTTCCTACGTTGATCTTAGGTTGAGAAAATGGAGTCTACCAATCAAGGAATTCCCCTTGGTGGAAATCCTAGTCCCTTCTCCTCTTGGGGAGATGTTGGTGCACCCCATATGGCCACATTGTCGCTTCCAGGACTGACAATTGGCTTGCCAGTCTGGCTCTTCTCAGCCAATGTCGTTCAGAACACCACTATTCCTGAACAATCGAATCAGCGGTTAGACCAGTCGAGAGTTACCCACCAACCTTCTACTTCCTCTAATTCTTCCTCTCCTCCTTCCTCTTCGCTTGATGGGGCTGACAAAGCCAAAAGTCAAGTTCCTAAGCAGAAGAAGGAAAAGAAGAAGAAAGAGAAAAAGAAGAAGGAGCCAAAAGCGAATGGGGGCAAACGAGTGTCGTCTAACGAAAATCCACACACTGCACCGACCAGGCCTAAATCGCCATGTGTCATTTGCAAGGGAGACCACTTTCACAGAGATTGTCCTTGCGTCCCTCGGATACTAAGGGACTGGTCTCCCCGTTTGCACAATCCGGTGTCATCAACCTCTGATGGCCATGTTGAAAGCACACCGTCAACTAGCGAAAGTGAAGCCCCAGGACAAAAAGGGAGAACTAGATCTCCCTGTAAACTGTGCAAAGGCGATCACGCCATTCACCATTGTCCCTTCTTAGACGAAGCTAAAAGAGTTTTGGATGATCGTCTGGTTTCACCGTTACGACTTCCTCCTGGATATAAAAAACTCTTGTCGAGTCCTTCGTTAGTTGAGAATCCAGCTAGCCCGCTCAAGTGGTCAGCTGAAGCGCTTGTCATTGAAGATGGACCAGCTGAATCCATACCCGATGAAAGTCAAAAGGTCGAGGCGGCAGTCGATCCGATCTTGCCTTCAGAGGTTTTATCTTCGAATGACACAGTCACTGGAGAGAACAAGGATGACACCGTCCAAATTCTCTTCATCAACACAGACTCTGACGAACATGGGGGCAACCTACCCATTTCTTTATCGCAGGAAGGAAGTTCGTCAGAGCCATACCCGGCCGTCTACTCGGTCCCACCTCCAAGCAACCTAGTTGTCTCCTTCAACTGGAATCAACTAGGCAGACCCCATTTACCAGCAAGCATACCATTCAGAATTATCGTCCAAATATATAGAATGGTCATGGATGGTACCATCATAGATGAGGGGGCTTCTGTGAGTATCCTTTCCTCTACTGCTTGGAAAGCACTTGGTTCGCCATCGCTTTTGCCTGAGATGAGAAATCTGGTAGGCTTTGATAAAGGAACCAGTTGACCTTTAGGGATCCTCCCCAATGTGCCCATAACATTGAAAGGGAAGACAGTTCAAATGAACGTAATGGTCATTCAAGAACCCTTGGATTATAACCTACTCCTTGGACGAGACTATATTTATTGCATGGGAGCCATCGTCTCCTCACTCTTTAGAGTAATGTGTTTTCCGCACGAAGGAAGAGTGGTCAAGCTCGTGGACCAGCTTTCATTTCCTGGATCACGCATCGCAAATAGTCGTATACCATCCCTAAATGGTCTCTTCACGCAAGAAATGTCTCAACCCACGGTCCGTCCTCCCGATGAGCGCGAGTAATTCGGAGGGATATGATTGGTACCCAGGGGGCATGCGTCCCGGTCTGCTTCGGCAGGAAAACTTCGGGTATAGGGTAGGTTTCCGAGGGAGAATATGACTAGTCTGTACCCTGTCCGTCAGTGGAAGAGGGGTTATTCTAGAATAAGATTCTCTTGTCAAAGTTATGTGTGCGGTGCTTGTTGTCACTCACCTTTGTTTATCTCGGTAGACATCGCCGAGGAAGTGTTTCATTTGTAACGTGAATGAGACAATCTTTGGTAACCTGAAAGAGGTAGGCCTTTCCTGATAGAACAAATGTTTTGTCTGCAAATTGATGGGTAACCTTGAAATCGTATTTTATACCTGGGGGCATGCAAACCTTTTGGAGTGCAAGCAAGGGGCGGCTATTTATTTTTTAAATTTTTAGGTCCTCCCTTTAAACCCGTAGGCTAACCATTTAAACTCGTAGGATTAGTCGTTTCCTAACTTGCATAAAGAAAGGATGTGGGGAAAAAATATAAATGTTGCCGTTTTATATGAGACATTCTTATCATATGACTGGATTATCGAGCAGTTTTAGCACATAGTTCAAGCTCGTTAAAAAATAAACATAAGACCGAGCAAGTGTTTCAATCCGCGTTTAAGCTCGTTAAAAAATGAACTATCCTTTGGTAAATAACCACCGTGAATGTAACATTATCAGCCATTAAAGCCTTGGTCGTGTTTGCACCGTCACCTCCACTTTTCATTTGCCGATCATTCACCTCCATTTGATTGTTTACCCATTTTGAGGAACAGCTGCGAAGAGTGATTTCACCAGCCATCCTTGTGACACTGCCGTGCTTGGAAAATTCCAACCCTTACCTGGAATCAGCTGCTACCCATTTTATCACTCGTTCCTCAAAAGACGAGTCTTCTTTAAGCTCTTTTCATCTGACTCGTAAAACATGAAAGGATTGCCGATTTTTGGCCTTCTAGCTCGTTAAAGCGACCGGAAGTGCTATCCCTCCTCTAGATTTCAATCTTTTTGGACCTGAGGGATTATTGCACAAAACGATCGAGCGCTTGTGTTGTTCGGCTCGTTAAAACTATCGAAAATTCATCCCTTCTGTATTGTTTTATACTTTTTCGGACTTAAGGGATTAGATGACAAAAAAGGAATTTCAGAGTTACCTTTACGTGCCTTTTCAAACTCTCTAAAAATGAAAAGGACCGAGTTATCTTTGTCGTTAAACTCGTTAAAAACATTAATAGCGACAAACTTGTCTTTAGACGAGAACGAGTTTCACTATCGGTAGGATCGTTAAAACATAGCGATGGGTTTGCCCAAAGGGAAAATTATAGAACAAGCATATGTTATCCTCCTCAAGCTTAACAAAAATAAAGAGGTACTGGTCAGCAATGACTGGGGAAAATTGGGAAGAAACTCAAAGAATCTTTATTGGCAGCAAGTCGCTCTTGAACATGACACTTCCACTCCATGCCTGAGTCGGGTTGGGTTGTTTCATTCACCGGTCACATCACCATGGTCACGCCATACCATCCACATTTGGGGTAAATGCTACTAATCCATCACATAAGTGTCGCCGACATGTTCAAGGGAAGTCATCCAGAGAAGTCACCCGTGTTCCATCCACTACCATACATTATACTTCATTCCTTCATGACCGCCATCCTGAACCATATATCATCAGATCGTTTTCACCTCCATCAAAATCATTTGCTCCGTTCCGTGTCATTGATTTTGGATTCATCAAGGCCCTCCTTTGACGGATCGCTTCTTGTCGACATCATCTCATTATCCGAGAGGTTGATCTAGGAACACCCCATTCAGTACTTTGAAGCTTGCATGCCTCAATGGCAAGTTTCTCACTTCCGGCGACAGGTATACATCAATGACCTTCGACTGAAAGATTTTGCGTGGTGTTTGATGCCAAGTCCTTTATTCACACCACGTGAATTGTACTGCAGTACCTTGAGGGTCATCATCCTTATCGGTGATTCCTCTCGCGCTTGTTAACAGTTTACATCATCGACTGGTAATCAAGCGATGTCTTTCCATGTTCGACTTCAAAACATTTCTCACATGGATCGACTTGTACTTCGAATGAAGATCGGACGAGATTGAAGACCCCGGATCTAGTTTCATCCATCTAGGCTGCGATATATATTCAGGAAAAATAAAAACATTGACATGTACAGCATTGCAGCACAGATAATCATCCTACCAAAAGGATGATGACTTCATCAGAATCATCAGTCTACCATCAGACGATTGTCTGTCCTATGTACATAAAAATGAATTTATAAAGCTGAGCATGGGAATGCCCGCCTCAGCTAGATCATGAAAACAGTATGAAGATAATGTATTGTATTGTATCTTATTACAGGTCTCCTCCCAGCATTTAAAGAACTTCGGATCCTCCTAATAAAGCATTTCACCTGATAAACGGCATCATACTTTAGGGGGCAGCTGTTATAGACATTTTTGTGCCTTACAGCTCTAAGCATGAAATGTCCATAAACCAAGGGATCCTAAGTCCCTAAAAGTGTTGTTCCTACCCCCTAGAGGAACAAGGTCAAGCAATTACAACTTCTCCCAGAAGTTCTCCACCAGAAACTGCTCAGAATCAGTGAAATCAGGATCATTTCAGCTGCTCCACAAGCTAGCTACGTTGCATAGCACCCCAGTACACTAGTTAGGTGTGTTGCAACGCACCTAAATACACTACCAGGGTGCGCTGAGCGGGAAATGACAAATGGCAGTGTCATTCCACGAGGTGGACAGACAATGGAAGCTTCCATAATCTTCCCCAATGACACTTGCCTCACTGAGTTCGACCAAGGATGAGTAAGAGGCTCTCAGTCTCCAAGTGGAAGCAAGAACTGACAAAGAGAAGCCACAAGTCAAATCATAAGCTGACTCATCCTCTTTGCATACATCTATATATGGATCCCTCATCCCAGAGATCCAGAGGCTGGAATTTTGTACTTTGCAGAGAATTGTTGTTGGTTTTGAGATAGAGATCAGTGCATTGGGTGATTTATGCTTTGTTGGAGGTGAAGAAGGGATTCCTTTGCTTGGAGGTAGATGCTGGATCGGGACTCACTTGGTTGTATCTCCTCTTGGATCTTCTTGTTATATCAATAAAACTATTTGAGTTTCTCCTGCATGCTTGTGTATCAATGATGTTTTGTTATATTTTCATGTTTAGCTTAAATCTGATCCTAAGCTATTTATGAATGTAAATCTATTTCTTTGTGTAGTTTTCCTCTTCTGTGATCTTGCAGGAACTTGGTGGAGCTGGGCAAGTAAGGGAGCAGGTAGCTGGAAGCTGTCAAAGAGAAGAGAGATTGGATCAAAGGACTAGCGAAAGACACAGGTTGGTTCATCCTATTCCTTTTCGTTTACAATTCATAAAGAAGAATACGAAAGTAGTTTTCCTTGTTTGTTGCTAAGGCACTATCACACCTTAGTGGGATAGGGGCGTTTTGAGTAGACACTTTGTTATAGACATTTTTGTGCCTCGCAGCATGGAGCATGAAATGTCAATAATTACAGGGATCCTCAGTCCCTAAACATGTTGTTCTTACCCCTAGAAGAACAAGGTCAGCAAACCACATCACTTCCCATCAGTTCTCCACCTGAAAACACTCAAAAACAGGCTATTTTTGGATCATGTCAGCTGCTCCACTGAGCATCTGCGCTGGAATGCAACTGCTCCTCCTTGTACCTGTGCTGAAAGTCAAATCTAATGAAGGCTACCTGCGCTGGGCGAGATTGGCCAAGTGGCACAGTCATTCTGCAAGGTGTCAATTGCCCACGAAGCTTCCAAACTGACACTTGGTTCAAGGGATTCGCCCTGTGATGAGTAAGAGGTACTTGATCTCCATGTGTAAGCAAGGATCTCCAAGTGGACTCAAGAACTGAAGTTTAACTGAAGAGGGAGAGGACACAAGGCAGCTTTATGTTAGTCTCAAGCTGACTCATCCTTTCTTCTTCTATCCTATATATAGAGCTCTTCTATGAGGTCTAAGGAGGCTGGAATTTTGTGCAAAGCAAGGAAGTGCTGTTGGTTTACAGTTAGAGCTATTGGGTGATTGCTTTTATAGAGGTGAAGAGGAGATTTCTTGCTGCTGGGGAGGTGCTGCTGGATTGGAGCCATTGATGGTTGTAACCTTCTCAGAACCCTTTTACTTCTATCAATAAAGCTTTGAATGTTCTCCTATATACTTGTATTGCATTGATGTATTGTATTTACTTGTATATCTGATTCACTCTAATCCATGCATTAGTTATGAGTACATGTTTCTTGTAGTTTTCCCTCTCTTGTTTGTGCAGGATCTTGGTGTAGCTGGACCGGCAAAGGGAGCAAGGAGCTGGGAACAAGAGACAAAGAGAGAGGACAGGATCGACAAAAGCGAAAGACACCGGTTGGTCAATCTTTTCTTCCTTCTCTGTACTTTCATAAAGGAAAATATCAAAGCTTTACTTTCAGTTGTTACTAAGGACTGTCACCCTTAGAGTAGGGATAGGGTCATCCGAGTCGGATACTTTTCCCCACAACAAACTGGCGACTCCGCTGGGGAGCCAAGTATCTTGTTGGTGTTTTTAGTATCTTTTCTATTCATTTCCTGAACCAAAGAGTACCGAATCGAAAAGCTTTTGACTATATCAAAAGCGAAGTAGAGGGGCTGCTACTCTTGCTCATTTTTTGAGCAGATTCATGATTTGAAGAGCTGATCTACAAAAGACTCTTGTACTCTTTGTGATAGCTTTTCATCCTCTTGATCATCCCTTAGCTTGTACTTGACCTATAGCTTTTTATTTCAGCAAAAACAGTGCATTTTTGAGCTTTTTATGACCCGGAAATCCTTGTAAACGCAACTCTCGTGTCTCAGTGCAGGCTGTCCACAGGCAGTCTGCATTCCAGCGCAGGTACTCCCTTCGGGAACTGCACTGAGAGTCAATTTGACAGACCAGAGCCTGCGCTGATCCAGTTAGGCTATGTCTTCCTGAGGTTTCCCATTGTGTCTGAGCCCTGTTTTCACTGTTATTTTGTTGCTGATTGCTTGTCATTGTACTTGCTGTAAACCAACTTTCCTTGACATTATTCCGCCTCAGTTGTGTGATGAAACTGTGATTGTTCTTTCAGTATTTCTTACTTCAGTTACAGTTTCCCATTGTGAAAAGCAAACCAGTATAGCTGTGGCCTCTTAGATCCTGAACTGTAAAAGTGTCTTTGTGGTCTTAAGAGCTAGTTTTATTACTGTTCATGGCTGTTTGAGTTTGTTTGTTTTTCATTTTGTGGTTTGAATCTATACATTTCCAGTGTCTAAACAAGTCGATCTTAAGGTGTCGTTTGATTTTGGACAAGCTTGTTTACTTTCGCTTGAAATTAGATTCAAAGTTATACAACAGTTTCCTTTTTGTCTTACATCAACATTAAGGATAAAGAAAAGAAATATCTGCATTGTGCATGTGCATTATTGACAGTTTGTATGTTGATTTAGGGAAAAGTGCATTTAGTGTGTGTTCTATGATCTGTGTGAAAAGTTGATGTCTTTCTTTTCCCTCAGTAGATTAAGGTTTTCAAAGTTGAAAGATTGAAAAGTTTTGCTT
Source organism: Pinus tabuliformis (assembly GCA_031772625.1). Classification (NCBI taxonomy): domain Eukaryota; kingdom Viridiplantae; phylum Streptophyta; class Pinopsida; order Pinales; family Pinaceae; genus Pinus; species Pinus tabuliformis. The sequence continues at coordinate 1,032,056,759 of CM062816.1, forward strand.
CTCATCTTAGATTGCATTTAGGAAGTTGTATATATACATCTCGTGGTGATCCTTAAAGGCAAACTGCTAAGCAAGATCAACATTAAAATAAATCCAATTTACATAAAAACGCTTTGTAACATAACGCAAACATCTAGAGGTCTAGGTAGAGACGTGTTCCGGCGTCGTTAAACGTAGTGACTGTCGATCTCTACGAAGGTGGGTGATTCCTCCTGAGGGACGATAGCACTAATACGGACTTGTGCTCCCGCGTACCGTCGCGTATATTGGGAGACCCCTATAGGCATTTATCCTTTATCCTTAGGAAGCCGTGTCGACCGCCCTACTGATCGCGATGCAGTGAACACAGCATTCACGAAGATCGACCACCCGTACCGTAAAACGTATTCTGTGGTTTCGCGAAAGGTTTGGCACACCCTCTGCCTAGATCTCCAGAGCAGTTTCTTTTAGCCTTTTTCAAACTCTATAACTGAAAAAGTCCAACCAAGCATTTGTCACTTCGGGCTCGTTAAAACATCGAAGGCGACTAGAGTCATCTTTAGCTTTTTCTCGACTCTTAAAACATGAAAAAGCAAGTTTGTGTCTGAAAGCGTCGTTAATAAAATTTATTTTAAGCGGAACAAAATCACCTGTTATTCCCACGTTGATCTTTCAGTTGAAAAGTATGGAGCCCACCAACCAAGGAGGCAACCTTGGCGGAAGTCCAAATCCCTTCTCCTCTTGGGGAGATGTTGGTGCGCCTCATATGGCAACATTGTCACTTCCAGGATTGACAATCGGCCTCCCTGTATGGCTCTTTTCAACTAATGTAGTCCAGATCGCCACTAATCCTGAGCAGTCAAATCAACAGTCAGAACAGTCTAGAACTACCCACCAGCCTTCCACTTCTTACAATACTTCCTCTGATCCTTCCTCTTCGCAAGGTAGAGTTGGCAAAAGTCAGCCTCCCAAGGAGAAGAAGGAAAAGAAGAAGAGAGAAAAGAAGCAGAAGGGGCCTATGGCGAAGGCGACTGGGGGCAAGAAAAAGACAGCTGACAAAAACCCACACACTGCATCGACCGGGCCTAAATCGCCATGTGTCATTTGCAAAGGGACCCACTTCCATCGTGATTGTCCTTGTATTCCTCGGATACTAAGGGACTGGTCCCCCAGGTTGCACAATCCGGTAGCATCAACCTCTGGTAGTCATGTTGATTGCAGTCCATCAACTAGCGAGAGTGAAGGACGAAAAGGGAGACCAAGATCACCCTGTATGTTGTGTGAAGGCGATCACGCCATTCACCGATGTCCATTCTTAGATGAGGCGAAGAGAGTTTTGGAAGATCGTCCGGTATCACCGTTACGACTTCCTCCTGGATACCAAAAACTCGTGCCTAATCCCTCGATAGTTGAAAATCCAGCTGGCCCGCTCAAGTGGTCGGCTGAAGCGTCAGTCACTGAAAATGAACCTACTGAATCCAGACCGGACGAAAGTCCAAAGGTCGATACGGCAGTTGACCCGGTTCTACCTTCAGAAGTTTCATCTTCAAATGACATCGTCGCCGAAGAGTCATCTTCATGCGACACCCTCACTGAAGAGAATAAGGATGACACCATCCAGGTTCTTTTCATCAGCACCGACTCTGATGAGCGTCAGGGCAATGCGCCCATTCCTTTATCGCAGGAAGGAACATCATCAGGGTCATATCCGGCCGTATATTCGGTCCCACCACCAAGCAACCTGGTTGTATCCTTTGATTGGAATCAACTAGGCAGACCCCGGTTACCAGCCAGTGTACCATTCAAAATCATTGTCCAGATCTATAGAATGATCATGGCTAGTACTATCATTGATGAAGGGGCGTCTGTGAGTATCCTTTCCTCTGTTGCTTGGAAAGCACTGGGTTCCCCGGCGCTTTTACCTGAGTTAAGAAATCTCTCGGGTTTTGATAAAGGAACCAGTCGACCATTAGGAATCCTCCCCAATGTGCCTGTTACATTGAAAGGGAAGACCGTTAATTTGAACGTGATGGTCGTCCAACGACCCTTGGATTATAACCTACTCCTTGGACGTGACTATATTTATTGCATGGGAGCGATAGTCTCCTCACTCTTTAGAGTAATGTGTTTTCCACACGAAGGAAGGATGGTCAAGCTCATAGACCAACTTTCATTTCCGGGATCTCGCATCGCAAATAGTCAAATACCATTCCTAAATGGCCTGTTCACACAAGATTCGCCTCCACCCCCAGTCCTCCTTCCCGATGAGTGCGAGTGATTCGGAAAGAAAGACTGGAACCCAGGGGGCATGCACCCTGGTCTGCTTCGGACAGAAGAAACCCCGGGTATAGGTAGAATTTCCGCAGAAGAATATGACTAGTCCGTACCGCGTCCGTGGATGGAAGAGGGGTTGTTCTGGAATAGTATTCTTTTGTTAAAGTTATGTGTTTGGCAAAAGAGTCATTCACCTTTGTCTAAAGAGGTGGGCACTGCCCAAGTAGGAATTCCCTTATTGCAACAAGCAGTAACCATCTTTGGGGAAAAGCAAGCCTCACCCATTAAAACAAATGTTTTGAAGGATAAGTAGGGGCAGCCTCCAAAGAAGGAGATTCTGTTGTTGTGACAGAGGGTAACCATCTTTGAGTAACCCAATGATAGACATCGCCGAAGAAAGAGATTGATTTGCGGCAGCAAATAGAACCCTCTTCGGATAATAAGAAAGAGACAAGCCTCCCTCAATAATACCAATGTTTTGTCTTTGAGTAGTGTTCTTCTCTTGTCACAAATAGCTGTTCGTTAAAAGTTGGGCCGACGGGAAGACTGAGTACCGCGTAAGACCCCTTAGAATAACGAGAAGACTAGTATCGTTAACATTAGATTGGCAAGATGACAAGTAGCTGTGAACACCCTGTTACACTAAAAAATGTCACCATGACTATTTACAGTTAGTATGGCTCAAATCAACAGTCATGCTACCCTCTTAGGCAAGTCTTATGCCTCTGCTATCCATCTCAAACTCAAAGAAGAGAGAAAGTCTTGTAAAAAATATGTTTATCTCTGGGGTCGCAGGTTCTCTCTAGCCTTACCTGCGGGGACGCTCACCATGTTCACAACAGCTGCGTCCATGGACGCTCTGTATGTTAAGGGACAGGTGCGTCCTCCTGTAAAAGGCAAAATGCGCGAGTTTCATCTTAAAAAAGTTACTTGTGGTTACTTCTAGAACCTTCTAGAGGTCGGTTTGATGAAATGGATGCGCCTCCAGTTGGTTCATGTATCTCTATTAAGAGGGAACTTATCCCATCAATAAGGGAGCTATCCCACCCAAAGAGGGGGATTATCCCATTGATGGTGGACCTGAATAACCTCTTTACAGCACTATAAATAAAGACATTGAGCCAAAGGGAGGGGAGGTTGGAGCTATACATTTTCTTTGGGTAAATGCTGCAGGATTTAGGTCTTCCATTTAGAACCTTTGTGAGGAGAGATTGTCTTTGCTTGATTCTACTTGGAAGTGGGTGAGCTTTGTCAAAGTAGAGGAAAACCCTTGATGGACCCTGGGAGGAACTTGCACAACACCAAGGCCAGGTTGTAAGAGTTTCTTTGTTTCGTTATTAATACAAACTGGTTTATTTTTCTCAATAGCTTGTGTTAATGAGTTATTTCATGTGTTCCTTGGTCTGCATGTTGAATATATGTTTTATTGTATGAAATGCAAGTGCTTGGTAATTGTTTGATTGTTTGTGGTTGCAGGAATTGACTTGAAGGAGGAGCTCATCCGGATCGTCAAGAACGGACTGTTTCCGTGTGACAAATTGGCGACTCCACTGGGGAATCCATTAATGTGAAAGTCTTTTCCTTTGTGTGAACTTTGCTCTGAGAAAATCATTTTCATTTTCTGGTTTTTGACTGTGAGAATTAGTATTTGGGTGGCTTAGCTTTAGATTTAGTTAGATTTGGTTTTTCTTAACTTTTCCAGAAGGACGCACCCTCTGAGTACTGCACAGTGCGTCTTTGGACGCGCTGTTGCCGTTTGCACAGAGCGGGCCCGCGCCTGTTCTAACGGGTTGCCTGCGTCTTCCTGTAAAAATTTAGGAAAACTCCATTTTTGCTTTAATTGCTTTTAGATTTTGGTTTTTCTTAGTGTTTTCTGCCCAGATCCTTTAGTACCCTGTCAAAAATTTTCACCTGAACTTGTTTCATTAGCATTCCTGCTTTTAGCTTTCATCAATTGGGTGTTTTGAGTCTCTTTTTTGAGAAATTCTTAATTTGATTTCCTTTGGTCATTACTTGGAGGTTTCTCTCAGTCTTTTCACAATTTTGCATCTTTTTGCTTTTGTTTTTGCAAAAAAAATTTCCCCTCATTCGCCGGGGGGGGCTAAATTGTGTATGAGTGTTAATCGCCTTTGAGTGTTTTTATGTTTTGATCTTTGGAACTCTCACCCAATTTTCTTGACTTGCACTTGATTGGTTCTTAGATTACATTAGAATCATCTTGTGTTTGAGAATTCTCTTGCATAGATCACATTTGCATAATTAGAGTTCTCAGTTTCAGAATATGAATGAAAAATGTGCATAGATTACATTTGCATACTTTTCATGTGAATTGTGCATAGATTACGATTGCATAGTTTACATTCTGAAAAATCAATCGTAGATTTAGATCAGCTTTCTTTGATTTGAATTTACACAAAAAAAAAAAAAAATTGGTTTGGAATTGATTTGCATTAGTTTTTCTTCATGAAATTAGTGCATTAGAGAATTTGTTAAATTTTCTCTTAATGATCAATTTTTTGCATTGTTGGAAGTGAATGGAAACTCTCTCCTTACTCTAGTTAGGATTCATCGAATTGAAAGGATTGCATTATCATATTCGATTGCATTCAGTTGAGTTGGGTCATAACACCATTGGTTTCATATCCATTTACCCATTTGAGTAATAACAGCCTTAATAACACAGCGCTTAATTAAAATTCATCTAGTAATTTTTACATTTCTAGGGCTCTGAAACACCAACATAGCTTAGGCTAGGGTCTTGGAGTAGGTGAGTACTTAACTCTCCAAGACTACAAAACCAAACAGATAGTTTATCTTGAGTAGAATAAATCCAATTGTTTCAATTGCACTCTGGGAAAGCTCCTCTTAAAGGAGAAGCACGAGCTCGTGTCCGAACCAGTGAGGGGATCATTCCCCCCTCGTTGGGAACGACGCCAGACAGTACGTATTACAAACGGTAAACCTCGGATTAACCATTGTCGAGGAGCCAGGGGTCACTTATCGGTAAACCTTGGATTGTTGTCAAGGAGCCAGTAAGGGGATTGAGCTTGCTACTCTGCCCTTGCGTGCTGTCGGAGTTTAGACTGTTCCCCTAGGTGTATTTGTTACTGTTGGTGACCTTAGTGACCATAATCTTAAGGGTTCTACCAAGGTGACGGTGGAGGGAAGGTCCCACTGTACCTGGAGCAGACGTCGGTTATACTCACTTGGATTTTCCGGGGGGTTCACTTCACTTCGAGACGGTTAAAGTGGAGGAACTTGGTCCGGTCTATTCATTAAGCAGGTTGCCGGGGTAACTGTTCCACCCACCACTTCTGTACTGAATTCGGCGAGGTTGGGCTTCATCACCAACTAGTGTTTTCGGTCCGGAGAGCTTACTGTTTGTGTGTGATTTGACTCCTAGATTTGATAGCGCGTGTTAATTTGTTTGTTTTTACTTTTAGAGACCATAGGTGTGAATTGTGAATTTTAGTTGTTAAGTGTGAATTGTGAATTGTTAATTTTAGTTTTAAATTGTTAATAAAATTCACTGAAGTTGAATATAATGGCAAATGTTCCGGAATTTATCAACCTAGGAACCCCTCCTAATGAGAATCCTAGTACTTTTCCTTATTTTGGAAATGTTGGTCCTCCTTATATGGCTACTTTGTCATTACCTGGATTTACAATAGGTTTACCAATATGGTTATTTTCAACTTCGTTGGCCCAAAATAATCCAATTGTTCCATCTCAACCGAATGCTTCACCTCAACAGAGTTCACCATCTCAACATCACCAACCTTCTGTTGACCCTTTACCTTCTTCGCCTAATTTTTCTTCCTCCATTTCTTCCTCTTCGCCTGGTAAAAGCCTTGATGCTAGTAACCAGGAGGCTAAGAAGAAGAAGAAAGGGAAGAAGAAGAAGAAGAAGAAGAAGAAGAAGCAAGATAAGAAAGAAGTCAACCAGCCAACCATGACTGTAAGTGTTAGTTGTGTTGAGGAAAACTCTGACATGCATCGTAAACCCAAATACCCTTGCAGGCTATGTAAGGGTGACCACTTCCTTGTCAATTGTCCTGGTATTCCAAAGGTCTTGGAAGTATGGTCAGAAAAATCTCATCAACTTTCCATTGATCCATCAACCAGTGATAGTCAGGTTCTTGGGAAAAAGGGTAAAGTTAGGTTTCCTTGTAAGTTATGCAAAGGGAGTCATCAAACTCACATTTGCCCTCACATGGATGAAGCGTCAACATTGTTGGAAAACCTTACTATTCCACAGCAAGAATTTCCAACTGGTTACCGTAAACTTTCTCCCAACCTACCGTCAACTGACGGAGTGATTGATCTAAATTCAAGTACAGTCGATCACACTCTCCCATTGGAGAGTGAAACTCATGTCACTCAGGTTGGTGATCCATTAGTTGATCAAGTGGTCGATTCAATTTCACATTCGGTCGATCACACTCTCCTTTTCGAGAGTAAATTTCATGCCGCTGATGTTCTTCTTGTTACATCGGATTCTTCTATGCTGGGGGGCATTTCACCTATTTCTACAGAACCCCCTCCAAGTACTGAGGTCTTTTCCTTTGATTGGAATAGACTGACAGAACCTCGTCTTCCTTCCTCCATCCCTTTCCAAATCATTGTCAAGGCTGGTGGTAGGGACATACATCGTACACAGGTAGATGAAGGTGCTTCTGTTAGTATTTTATCCTCAGCTGTTTGGAAAACTTTGGGTTCCCCTCAGCTTGCACCTATTACGCAGAATCTGAAAGCTTTTAACAGAACAATTAGTGAACCTTTAGGGATCCTTCCTAAGTTTTCTATTACCTTGGAAGGTAAAACTGTCTGTATTGATCTTATGGTAGTTCGAGGTCCCTTGGATTTCAATTTACTCCTTGGGCGAGACTATGTTTATGCAATGAAAGCTGTCGTATCGACACTCTTTCGCGTGATGTCTTTCCCTCACAATGGCAGTATTGTGACTGTAGACCAGCTTTCGTTCCCTAGTCTTTTTTCAACTACCAATAATATGACACCCTTAAATGTTCCTGATTCTAAAGTGGTATCTACCCTGCCACGGGTTAATTATGTGGCAACCGGTCCCATGATTTCAGTTACCGATGTAAGTGAGCCTCTCACTGTTTGCTCATCTTCCTTTGATTTAGCTCAGGTAATTGACATGGAAAACTCTATGGGATTACTTGAACACGATGTTCTTATCCCTTTTGAGTCCCTTGACATGTGTTCCTTCCCAAGAAGTATTCTTCCTTCGGATGAAGACCTCTTGGAAGCCATGATCAAGGTGTATCCATTGACATGTCTTTCCTCCAGTTGGAAGCCATGATCAATGTTACGAGGATAGTTCTTTTACTGAGTCAACCTCGTTAAATAATGAATCAGGTACGAGGATAGTTTATTCCTCTCTCAACCTCGTTAAAAAATGAAATTGGATAGTACGAGGAAAGTTCCTTTTACTGTGTCGACCTCGTTAAAAAATGAATCAGTGGGGGTGAGGATAGTTTCTTCTAGTCTCAACCTCGTTAAAAAATGAAACTGGACGTCATGAGCATAGTTCCTTGTCTTGTGTCAAGCTCATTAAAAAATGAAACAAGGAGCTATGAGGATAGTTTGTTCCTCTCTCAACCTCGTTAAAAAATGAAATTGGATGTTATGAGGACAGTTCTTTTACTGAGTCAACCTCATTAAAAAATGAATCAGCTAGTTTTTAGGTCATATAGATAGTTAGAAATTAGGATGTAGTGAGGAAAGTTCCTTTTACTGTGTCAACCTCGTTCAAAAAAATGAATCAGTATGTACGAGGAAAGTTCCTTTTACTGTGTCAACCTCGTTAAAAAATGAATCAGTGCACGAGGATAGTTTTTTCCTGTATCAACCTCGTTAAAAAATGAAATAGGCTAGCATGAGGACAGTTCTTTTACTGAGTCAACCTCATTAAAAAATGAATCAGCTAGATTTTAGGATATGTAGGTAGATTGCAGAAAGTAGGGTTTTGAGGACAGTTCCTGTTACTGAGTCAACCTCATTAAAAAATGAATCAGGTTTGAGGATAGTTCCTATTACTGAGTCAACCTCGTTAAAAAATGAATCAGGTATGAGGATAGTTCTTTTCTTGTGTCAACCTCTTTAAAAATGAAACAACTCCCTTTTCAAGTTAAATATTGAAAGTAAACCTTCATTTCATCCAGCCGGTTGAATGCAATGAAGCCTGGGGGGCATGTACCTCATTTCGCATCATTATGCTGGGGGCATGCGAACTTTTTGAGCATAGTTCCTTGTCTTGTGTCAAGCTCGTTAAAAAATGAAACAAGGGTAGGTTAAGTAGGTAGATTATAAAGCGTAGTTATGAGCATAGTTCCTTATCTTGTGTCAAGCTCGTTTAAAAAATGAAACAAGGATTTTAGAGCATAGTTCCTTGTCTTGTGTCAAGCTCCTTAAAAAATGAATCAAGGTTTTTAGAGCATAGTTCCTTGTCTTGTGTCAAGCTCATTAAAAAATGAATCAAGGTTTTTAGAGCACAGTTCCTTGTCTTGTGTCAAGCTCGTTAAAAAATGAATCAAGGTTTTTTAGAGTATAGTTTTTTGTTAGGTAGATTGTAGAAAGTAGTTATGAGCATAGTTCCTTGTCTTGTGTCAAGCTCACTAAAAAATGAAACAACTCCCACAATTCTTTCCAAGATCTTGAAAGTAAAGCTTCATTCCATCCACCTCATTGAATGCAATGAAGCTTGGGGGGCATGTACCTTGGTTTGCATCTTTATGCTGAGGGCATGTGAACTTATAACAAGCATAGTTTTTCGTTTCAAGCTTGCATAAACATGAAACTGAATCCGAGCATAGTTCTTTTCCTGTGTCAAGCTCGTTAAAAAATGAAACAAATCCTCCTCTAATTGAGTCGAGAGTTTGACTAGACCTCATAGATGTTAGGTTGTACGTTTAGGTTAGTTATTTCAGTGTTTTGCATAATTTTCTTACAGTTTTGGGTCAAGTCTTTCAATGATCTCGTAACTCAGCCTTCATTTCATCCAACTGGTTGAATGAAATGAAGCTGGGGGGGGCATGTGCTCTAGCAGTTATGCTTAGGGGGCATCAAGCACAGTTTTATCTCTGTTTCAAGCTTGTGTAAAAATGAAACTACTTTGAAGCATAGTTTTTATCTGTTTCAAGCTTTTGTAAAAATGAAACCTATTTCGAGTCAATTTCAGTTATTTTCAAGACTCGTTAAACTCATGAAAATACCGAGTTCTTTCCGTCTTTTCCTGCTCATAAATTAAATTGAAAGTCGGCCATATGAGTACATTTTTATCCCTTTTTCGAACTCATTTAAACTTACGAAAAAGTGAAAACCATGAGTACATTTTTATCCCTTTTTTGAACTCGTTAAAACTTACGAAAAAGTGAAACCTCAGAGTCATCTTTTAAGCCCTTTTTTGACTCCTAAAATATGAAAAGATTGTCGAGCGTTTCTTTTACACTCGTTAAAACGGAATTAAAAGACGGTCCCCTTATAGCCCTTTTCTGATCGTAAAATCAGGAAAAGATTGCCGGGTTTTTGTCATTTCAAACTCGATAAGGAAATAAAACGACGTGTCCTTGATCACTTTTTACTTTTCAGGTCAGTGGCACTAATTATGAAAGTACTCCTTGGTCGCAAGATCAAGCGGTTCCCCCAGGTATTATTTTATACTTTTTCGGGCTTGAGGGACACAAATCTACGAAAAAGTTCAACTTGGAGTCTTCTTAAGTTTTTCAGACTCTCTAAAATTGAAAAACACCGAGTTTCTCCTATACTGGGCTCGTTAAACATTTCACAGTAAAGGACCTGTTCAATTACAAACGGGAACGAACCACTCCTTCCTAGGGTTCGAATGAAAACTAGGTTGGACTCATCCGAAGGATGAGCTTATAATCAAGCATATGTTATCCTCCTCAAGCTTGTTAAAAATAAAGAGGTACTTGCCAGAAATGGTGGGGGAAAAGAGAGAAGAATGAACCTGTTTGTTACCTTTTGTCTCAAAAGAAACTTTATTACCACTCTTGAACACGACACTTTTCATTCACCTGGGTTGGGAAATCTTTTACCTCACAGTTGACCAAACCACTTTGAAAGTCTTTAACCGGGTTCCGGGGATTAACTTTGAGTTATTCGTCACCAAGCCATCTGTCGTGTTGTTATTTGTTCAAGAGGTCTGCAAGCAAAAACTTTCATCTGCAAAATACTTGTCATCCATTTGACCATCCCTGAGTCAGTCCTTACAGCAACATTTCTTCAACTTGAACAATGATATCGTGTTGCGGGCTTGCCTGCAACGGGTCGCTTTCTATCGACATCGACACATTATCTAGAAAGATGACTTAGGAATCGACAGCACCTTGAAGTCTGCATGCATCAATGGCAGGTTTCTCGCCTTTGACGTCAGTTTACATCATTGACTTTCGATCAAAGGATTCCGTGAAGTGTTCGACATCAAAACATCTATTCACATTTCACGGGTTGTGCTTGGTACTTTGAGAACCATTGACATTACTGGTGGTCTCTCTGACGCTTGTTAACAGTTTACATCATCGACTGGTAATCAAGTGGTTTCTAACATGTTCGACATCAAATCATTTAATCACATGGTTAGAATCGTACCAATTCGGGAAGTAGAAGTGAAGACCCTGGATCTAGTTTCTACCATCCAGGCTGCGAGGAGTTTTGTATTCATTATCTATGTAGACTAATCATAAACAGATGGCTGCATCCATACTGTGTCTACGAAAGTCTATAAAAAATGATGTACTGCAAGATCATTCCTGTATCAGAATAGTTAGTCCATTAGTTAAAGTTTTGAATCTGAGTATGGGAATGCCTACCTCAGTGATGATATAATCTTATACATGTATTTTGTGTTGAAAATTGCAGGTTCCAACCAGGTCATCCACAAGACAATCCTTGAAATGATAAAGCGCTTCACCCTTCCTAGAATTACAAAACCCTAATCTATTCCAGGCTTTGCACTTTAGGGGGCAATCTGTTACACTAAAAAATGTCACCATGACTACTTACAGTTAGTATGGCTCAAATCAACAGTCATGCTACCCTCTTAGGCAAGTCTTATGCCTCTGCTATCCATCTCAAACTCAAAGAAGAGAGAAAGTCTTGTAAAAAATATGTTTATCTCTGGGGTCGCAGGTTCTCTCTAGCCTTACCTGCGGGGACGCTCACCATGTTCACAAAAGCTGCGTCCATGGACGCTCTGTATGTTAAGGGACAGGTGCGTCCTCCTGTAAAAGGCAAAATGCGCGAGTTTCATCTTAAAAAAGTTACTTGTGGTTACTTCTAGAACCTTCTAGAGGTCGGTTTGATGAAATGGATGCGCCTCCAGTTGGTTCATGTATCTCTATTAAGAGGGAACTTATCCCATCAATAAGGGAGCTATCCCACCCAAAGAGGGGGATTATCCCATTGATGGTGGACCTGAATAACCTCTTTACAGCACTATAAATAAAGACATTGAGCCAAAGGGAGGGGAGGTTGGAGCTATACATTTTCTTTGGGTAAATGCTGCAGGATTTAGGTCTTCCATTTAGAACCTTTGTGAGGAGAGATTGTCTTTGCTTGATTCTACTTGGAAGTGGGTGAGCTTTGTCAAAGTAGAGGAAAACCCTTGATGGACCCTGGGAGGAACTTGCACAACACCAAGGCCAGGTTGTAAGAGTTTCTTTGTTTCGTTATTAATACAAACTAGTTTATTTTTCTCAATAGCTTGTGTTAATGAGTTATTTCATGTGTTCCTTGGTCTGCATGTTGAATATATGTTTTATTGTATGAAATGCAAGTGCTTGGTAATTGTTTGATTGTTTGTGGTTGCAGGAATTGACTTGAAGGAGGAGCTCATCCGGATCGTCAAGAACGGACTTCAACAACAGCGTTTTGGAATAAGGTAAGCCTAAACACTTGTAGTTTTCATGTTGTAAAAGGTGTATTTAGAGAAAGATCACTCCCTTTTGTCTTGTTTGTCATTAGAATGTCTTAGACTTCTAAGAAGGTCAGCTGTGTCCGCAACCTTGACCAATTCCGTGTGACACACCCAAAGAAAAGCAGAGGTAGGGGAGAGGAGGGGTAGCCTCGAAATTCTATCCTATGTCTGGGGGCATGCAAACTTTTGGAATGTGAGCGAGGGACGACTATTTTTTTTTTTTTAAATTTTTAGGTCCTCCCTTTAAACCTGTAGGTCTAACCCTTTAAACTCGTAGGATTAGCCGATTCCGACCTTGCATGAAGAAAGTCTGTGGGGCAAAGGTAAAACTTGCCAAAATTGGAGCATAGCTTCGTGAGATAAAGCTCCTTAAAAAATAGCTATCTCACAGGAGGCGTTCTTATTCTATGACTAGTATATCGAGCAGTTTTAGCACATAGTTCATGCTCGTTAAAAAATAAACGCAAGATCCGAGCAGTTTTAGCGCATAGTTCATGCTCGTTAAAAAATAAACATAAGTTTATGAGCAGGCTTTCCTTTAGAGTTCAAGCTCATTCAGAAAAAATGAACCGGTAAATACCCTTTTGAGATCGTAAATTCATCAGCCATAAAAGCCTTGGTCGTGTTTGTGCACCGTCACCTCCACCGTCATTTGGCCGATCATTCACTTCCATTTGTGTGTTTACCCATTTTGAGGAACATCTGCGAAGAGTGATTTCACCTAGCCATCCTTGTGACACTGCCGTGATTGGAAAATTCCAACCTGTACCTGGAATCTGCTGCTATCCCTGTTTATCACTCGTTCCTCAAAAGACGAGTCTTCTTTGAGCTCTTTTCACTGACTCGTAAAATATGAAAAGTTTGCCGAGTTTTGGCCTTCCAGCTCGTTAAACGACCGGAACGCTATCCCTCCTCTAGATTTTAATCTTTTTGGACCTGAGGGATTATTGCACAAAAAGATCGAGCGCTTGTTTTGTTCGGCTCGTTAAAGCAATCGAAAATTCATCCCTTCTGTATTGTTTTATACTTTTTCGGACTTAAGGGATTAGATGACGAAAAAGGAATTCTGGAGTTGACTTTATGTACCTTTTCAGACTCTCTAAAAATGAAAAGGACCGAGTTTTCCTTGTCGTTAGACTCGTTAAAATGATTAAATAGCGACAAACTTGTGTTTAGACGAGAACGAGTTTCCCTATCGCTAAGCTCGTTAAATCATAGCGATGGGCTTGCCCGAAGGGCAGGTTATAGAACAAGCATATGTTATCCTCCTCAAGCTTGACAAAAATAAAGAGGTACTAGTCAGAAATGACTGGGGAAAAATTGGGAGAACATCAAAGTTTAATGGTAGCAAGTCGCTCTTGAACGTGACACTTTTCCTTCGTACTACATCGGGTTGGGTTGTTTCATTCACCGGTCTCATCACCATGGTCTTCGCCAAACCGTCCACTTTTGGGGTAATGCTACCGATCCATCGCATCAGTGTCGTTATATTTTCAAGAGAGGTCATTCTGAAAGTGTCAACCGTGTCCCATCCACTGCCATACATTATCCTTCATCCATTCATGATCGCCACCCTGAATCATATATCACAGTTTGTTTTCACCTCCACTAAAATCATTAGCTCCGTTCCGTGTCATTGATGTGGGATTCATTAAGGCCCTCCTTTGACGGATCGCTTCTTGTCGACTTCAGCTCATTATCCAAGAAGTTGATCTAGGAACAACCCCATCAGTACTTTGAAGCTTGCATGCCTCAATGGCAAGTTTCTCACTTCCGGCGACAGGTATACATCAATGACCTTCGACGAGAAGATTTTGCGTGGCGTTCGACGCCAAGTCCTTTATTCACGCCACGTGAATTGTACTGCAGTACCTTGAGGGTCATTATCATTATCGGTGATTCCTCTCGCGCTTGTTAACGGTTTTCATCATTGACCGGTAATCAAGCGATGTCTTTCCATGTTCGACTTCAGTGAAATTCTCACATGGATCGACTTGTACTTAGAGTGAAGATCGAACGAGTTTGAAGACCCCGGATCTAGTTTCATCCATCCGGGTTGCGATACATATTCAGGAAATATAAAAGCATTTGTCATGTACATCATTGCAGCAGATGATCATCCTACTCAAAGGATGATAATTTCAGCAGAGAATTATCAGTCTACCATCAGACGATCGTCTGTTCTATGTACCAAAATGTATTTATAAAGCTGAGCATGGGAATACCCGCCTCAGCTAGATCATGAAAACAAAATGAAAAATAATGTATTGTATTGTATTGTATTACAGGGCGCCTCCTCAGCACTGGAATGAACTTCGGACCCTCTAGATAAAGCATTTCACCCGATAAACGGCCTCATACTTTAGGGGGCAACTGTTATAGACATTTTTGTGCCTCGCAGCATGGAGCATGAAATGTCAATAATTACAGGGATCCTCAGTCCCTAAACATGTTGTTCTTACCCCTAGAAGAACAAGGTCAGCAAACCACAGCACTTCCCATCAGTTCTCCACCTGAAAACACTCAAAAACAGGCTATTTTTGGATCATGTCAGCTGCTCCACTGAGCATCTGCGCTGGAATGCAACTGCTCCTCCTTGTACCTGCGCTGAAAGTTAAATCTAATGAAGGCTACCTGCGCTAGGCGAGATTGGCCAAGTGGCACAGTCATTCTGCAAGGTGTCAATTGCCCAGGAAGCTTCCAAACTGACACTTGGTTCAAGGGATTCGCCCTGTGATGAGTAAGAGGTACTTGATCTCCATGTGTAAGCAAGGATCTCCAAGTGGACTCAAGAACTGAAGTTTAACTGAAGAGGGAGAGGACACAAGGCAGCTTTATGTCAGTCTCAAGCTGACTCATCCTTTCTTCTTCTATCCTATATATAGAGCTCTTCTATGAGGTCTAAGGAGGCTGGAATTTTGTGCAAAGCAAGGAAGTGCTGTTGGTTTACAGTTAGAGCTATTGGGTGATTGCTTTTATAGAGGTGAAGAGGAGATTTCTTGCTGCTGGGGAGGTGCTGCTAGATTGGAGCCATTGATGGTTGTAACCTTCTCAGAACCCTTTTACTTCTATCAATAAAGCTTTGAATGTTCTCCTATATACTTGTATTGCATTGATGTATTGTATTTACTTGTATATCTGATTCACTCTAATCCATGCATCAGTTATGAGTACATGTTTCTTGTAGTTTTCCCTCTCTTGTTTGTGCAGGATCTTGGTGTAGCTGGACCGGCAAAGGGAGCAAGGAGCTGGGAACAAGAGACAAAGAGAGAGGACAGGATCGACAAAAGCGAAAGACACCGGTTGGTCAATCTTTTCTTCCTTCTCTGTACTTTCATAAAGGAAAATATCAAAGCTTTACTTTCAGTTGTTGCTAAGGACTGTCACCCTTAGAGTAGGGATAGGGTCATCCGAGTCGGATACTTTTCGCCACAACACACTTTTCCCAACAACACTAGGCCTTCACCCCTAGTTTCCACTTGGTCATATTACCCCTCCCCATTGGGTTCGAGTTAATAGCCCTCTGAGTCCCCATACTAACTCTTCTATAGGACCTTCTGATTCCTCATCTAATTTGAGCCTCCTTCACTGCATATCATCACCATCTCTGGACCCACAGCTGGTGCAGGAACCCAACCTAGTGGTGGCTCTTGTTCTATAGTGGTGGTCACATCAGGCAGAATAGTCTCAGGAACTGTTCTAGTAGCCCCCATGCTCCTGTTTATGGCTGGGTTAAGTCTACCAGACCTTAAACAGTTGATAAATGATCCCATACACCATGATGTTGGTTGGCCCTCTATTCCAACTAAGCTTCCCTATGACATCCCAAAGTTTGAGGGTATTACTGAAGAGGATCCTACTAACCATGTTCGATCCTTCCACATGTGGTGTTCGTCCAACTCCATAACTGATGACTCCATTTTTCTCTGGTATTCCAACACACGCTCACTGGAGACACTACACAATGGTATGTTGACCAACCCTCCACCTCTCATTTTGTTTTCACGATGCTTGATAAAGTGTTCCTTTCATATTTCCATTTACCTCTCTCGTACGACACTAGTACAGAGCTATTGACCACTTTCCGTCAGTCCTCTGCCACTTGCCTTTCCGACCATGTTCAAGAATGGTAACGAAGTGAGAGCACATGTTGTGCCCTGCCTTTCGAAGACCATGTCTATCTAGGTTGGTTTCTTAGGAGCCTTTTATCTCCCATTGGATAAGATCTCGCGTCCCATTTTCCTCATACTGAGGAAGAATCTCTCTAGATTGCCTTGAGATATATTTGATTTATGCACAATCTAGTTATGTCTATACCATCATTCTAGACCTCCCTCGTCCTGGAAGTGCCAATGCACCAGGGGCATCTCACACCGCCAACGGTATCCTTGGATCCCTTTCACGCTCTTCTCTGCACACTCAACAGAGTTATGACTACCCATAGGGGGGCACCAGTTCCTCCAACATTTATGCCCTTCCTTCTAGCAACATCTTTCAAGGCCTCCAACCTATCTACCAAATTGTTGCTCCTTCTTATGAACAGCCTGGCACTCCATCCCCTCAAGCATTAGCATCATAGCATCCCAAGCATCCTCAACCCCAACAACCATTGACCCCTCAAGGCTAGGTGTTTGTGCAGCAAAGTGATACTAATCCCCAAAATTTGAAGGATAAAGGGAAGAGTAACAAGGCTAACCAAGGTAGCCAACCTATTGAACCCCAAGGGAACCAACCTAACACCAACAACCAGCAACAGGGCAGCCAACCCAAGCAGAACAAGGCTATTCGCAGGAATAAGCCTTATGCATGTTGTGGTGTACATGCCCACTATACACATGAGTGTCCTCTTTTACCCCAAATGCACCAAATGTGGGAAGCTCAAGCAACTTCTAGAGGTCAAAAATCACCTCAGAATCCTATTCCATCTCAACTGGTAGTGCTGACAAATCCTTTCCCTCAGCAAGGATTTGTTGCTGCTCAACCTTAACCAGGTCAAGCAACCCATCTCCCCTAACCTTCTGGTCTCAGTGACTACCAAATCCTCATGATGGATTCTGATGAGGTTAATACCTCTAATCAACAACAAACTCCTCCATATTCTGTTATTACCATCTCAGTCGAGTCATCCAGATCCACCCACCTAAGACCTCCTCCATTTGTGGGTTCCTCTCTTGTGTTCTGACCAGGAACCATTCCTCCAAGTCTTAACCATTCAGGAGTTATTCTACTAAGACATTACCCTGTAGGCTAGATACGTTTATTATTCCCCCCTCCGGAGTATTTTCTATCACTGTCATCACTTCGCTAGTCCTTCCTAATGTGACTTTGGGGATCCCAATATGGTACATTGATCCCCCAACAAGCACTCTTCTTGGTTAGCTATGACCATATCGTGCTTTTACCCCTATTCAATTAGTCCCTACGACCCCTATCATTGCTCCAGTTCCACCACAACCTCAACAGGAACCCACTCCTATTGTGACAACATCTAGATAGGGAGGCAAAGCTAAGAGGAAAGAACCTAAGGACAAGGCTCCCCAAGCTTCTCTAGCCCATAAAGCCCCAAAGCTGTCACATCCATGCACTTTGTGTGAAGTCGTTGGGCATGCCACCAATAATTTTCCTAAACTTCCTCGACTTACACCTTTGGTTCATGAAGCATTCCCTGAGTTGAGTACCCTGGAAGTACTGTTAACTTGTCAGGTCCACCCAAGAAACTCAAAACGCTATGCACAAATGACTTGTGTGAGCATCATGGTCACTATTCCTATTATTTCCCTCATCTCTATGAATTTTATGATTGCCTTGGGGTGATTCGTGAATATGAGGCCACTCGTAGTGGATCATCTACTCACTCTACCCGTGGCTTTTGGTACCAATAGTTAACCAGAACATGGAGACTCTAGCCCCACTATTATGATCGCTCCCCTTGATGTCGAGATGACAGACACCACATGCCCCATTCTTTACCTATCATCATTCTTGAGTTCCTCGCAGGAAAATCTTTGTGAGGTTTCTGCACGTGCTTCTCTCGAACCTCTTTCGATAGAATCCAAGGTCTCAAATTCAATAGATCCTCCATCTACCAGTACGTTATCTACCATTCTAGACGATGTGTATGTGAACCTTATTTCTTAGGTTGATGCACCAGGTAGTGCCGCCGTGTCATGTAGTCAGTCTTCCTCCTGTTTGCCCATATCTCAGCTTGATGAGGACACGATGGAAGCTAGGTCTACCCATGATTTCCCCTACCCTTATGTAAGGGTGCATTTCTTTAGAAGCTTTTGAAGGCCATTTCCTTCCTAATTATCCTAATGTGTTTGACCTCAAGAAATTTCTTTCATAGCACATCCTTTGATTTTCGTGCCTTTATTTCTGCCATGAAGTTAGGTAGATTGCATCATCTCATCAGTTGTCTTTTTCACCTTTTAGATGGATCCATCATCCACACCATATATTGATCATGCTGACGGTGCAAGTCGCTTCTCCCGGAATCTAGCCTCTGTAGCCTAGGCCATTATTACCCCCTTGCATACATTAGTCCTTTCAAACAACGTGTGCATTAGATTTTCCACCAATAATCATGCCGAATATGATGAAGTGATAGGTTTGTTAGTCAATGCCCTTGCTCATCACATCCTTCATCTTCATGTTCATTTAGATTCCTTGCTACTTGTCATGCAATTGAATGGTGTGTATCATGTGCATAACCAGGTCCTATTTAGAAAATATCTACGAGTGAAGCTATTAGTACGTGAATATGAAACAATTACTTTCAGTCATGTGCCTAGAGACAAAAATTACTATGTAGATACCATTGCAAACAACATTCTAGAATGGAATTTATCGCATGTATACCAGAAAAGATAACAAAACAAATGGTGAACCATCATTGTCATACAATATGCATAACCATATTATCTATCATACAAGTTTTTGAAGCCCTGAACTCTAGATACATCTAGTATGCCCATAGCGTATTGGGGGGCACATAGACCCCTATATCTCCTTTGGAGAATTTCATGCCAATTTGTGTTGAGATGCTTGAATCCCTTTTTCAAGCACTTGGAACACAATGGAATTCCATAAACTCCTCCTCCTAGGTGGCATCATTCCCACCTTTGCATGCCATATCAGACCCCTCCATCACATATGTTTGCAAATAATATTCCATGCTTGGGGAAATGATGGTTTTCCCCTGGCCATTGATTAAAATAAGTCTCAGCCTAAATCCCATTGGATCTAGGTATGGTCGGTTATCCTCCCATTCCTTGGAGAGTTTTTACTACCGGCCTCTCCGGTGAGCTATTTGCACATCGCATATCATAGACGTTTCATACCATATCTTCAAATATTCTATTCTATGTCCACATAGTCCCCATGTTTTACTTTGTGGGTGAGGATGATTCTAGACCTCCTCTAGTATTTCATTCTCGTTTTCCTCTTCCCTTAATTCTTCAACAGGAAACACCGTTCCAAGAAGCATTAACACCAACTTAGACAAGTAAGGCCACTTACTTGAAAGTTGCATTTCCTGATTCTAACGGTCAATTTTTCCACTACAATCTCCAAAAGATTTAGGGCCTTTCCCTCCACTCCAAATTCAACATAGCTCACTTAGGAAATGAATACGAATTGGAGGGAAAACGTCCTTTCATAAAAGATCTCCATTTTTTACATCACCCATTGCAACGAGACCATAGCTCAGTTTGAAAAATTGTTAGTACCATTAGAAAGCTCTCACCTAGCTCTATAATGGGTCTTCCATAGTTTTTGATGATTTCCCACTTCACCAGGAAGCCATTTTTCTAAGAAAGGTCACTTTGTCGCCTCTCAAAATCAGACTTCGCCATAAAGAGACACTTGTAATTTTAGGTCCACATCCTCTTAATAATTTTCATACCATATGTCGATTTTCTTCATGAGTAACCCCCATTTACTCATGTTTTGATGGTCCTCACCAGGCCTAGTCTGTGTAGCACTGTCACCAAGTCATCCTTGTTCAAAGCATCCACGATGAGTCACCCTTGCATTTTTGGAGTCTATTTCATGTCCCATCATCTCATGTCATAACATTCCATTCATATTTTCATACCTCTCATCTTGTGTTGCCCATTTTTTCCTCCAGTCATACTGCCCCCATCCCCTCTAGAGTCGAGTCAGTCGCTACCAGGTCAACCATGCACTTTATGCTCTAACAAGGAAAGTCATCTATTTTTCCCTCAATCCCATATTCCCATTATCCCTAGTGTCAGTCCATCAGTCACATTACTATTTTCCCTTGTGCTTTAGTTGAGGATCCTCATTGCCTCATCTATAGCAAGCCCTATTCTGTCGACATCAGCTCATTTATTCCATAAGAACAACCTAGAGGGCGGTGTATCTCGATTCCAACTTCAATTCTTGTTTGATGCCTTGGATCAAGTAGAGGGTCTCATTATTTCCCTTTGACTTGGTCCTTTAATGTGCATGATTCATACACTTGATGGTCTAGTCATGCATGAGATTGTACCTGTGATTCCCAGGTGTGTGTGAGATGTTCCAGACCTCATAACGGGGTGTCCCTTCAGCGAGCACCCCACATGCTCGGATGCATACACACTATGCTACAACCTCAGATGCAGTTTCACAAATTTGATGGGTTCGGTTCCTTCTAATTGTAGTGTTCATATCATGCACATCTCCTCTAGATGATCCATTCAGTTTTGTCGAGCCCTTCGTTGTTCAAGAGGGCTTCTCTGGTTGCTCTACCATCCCTCCCTGCCATTTTTTGAGGGAAGGGGCTCTGTATCTCATGTACTCATATATTGTTTTATTTAGTCCTCACTCATGTTTTTCTAGGGGCATTATGTATATGGGACACATTGTATTATTTTTTGGCTTTGTTATGCTAGCATGTCATGTACCATTCAACATGTACTTCATTGCTCAGTTTTATATTTCTTGGTGAACCATTATTTTTGTACTAAGTTATATCGGGAGGTATGGGTATGCCTCCCTCACCTCGTTGCAGTCTAGTACCACAACATAAAAGGAGACTTGCATTAGTCTCGCCCCCTCTATCCCTATCCTCTCTCGAATTGAGATTCATTGGTCTCTCTCTCTCTCTCTCTCATTGACTCCCTTGTGTTGTCTAAGTGATTGTGTCTTTACAACACTCTCTCTCTCTCATTGACTCCCTTGTGTTGTCTAAGTGATTGTGTCTTTACAACATACTTCGGTCATAAATTTTTCTCCTAACACATGTATGTTGGGGGGGAACTTTTTATCACCAAAAAAATGATCATCTAGCTTAGTTTACTAGATGGATCAAAGTACACCATGTAAAGCCAATTTTACCATAGTAAAATCGCTTTTGCTGTGAGAAATTACTTAATAAACCACCTTTGTTAAGTAATTTATAGTTAAAACCATGAAGAATAATTAAATAAATCATTATTTATTTGATTTTCTTCTAGGAATAATTAAGTAAACCATTGTTTTATTATTATTCCTTGTCAAATTTGACCCAATCATGAAAAATAAACAAATAAATCATTATTTATCTTATTCTTCTCTAAGAATAATTAATTAATCACTAATTAATTATTATTCTTTGTTAAATTTGACTAAATCCCTTAGGAATAATTCAATAAATCCTTTTTCGTTTATTATTCCTTAACCAATTCATTGAGATAATAAATAAACCATTTATTTATTTATTATTTCTAAATAAAAGTTTAAATACTTTTTCCCTCGTAAACAAATATAATAAAATATTCCAAGTAGTTATTCCGAGAATGGGATCAATAATATTTTATTATTGCTCATTATTCGAGGATAACTCAATATTTTGTTATAAATAGAAGGGTTTTCGATTCATTATTCACTTTTTATTATTTTCATTATTGCACTCACTGTTGTAACTCTGATTATTTTTATTGTTGCACACCATAGTTTTGCTGGGTTTATGCATTAGAGCAGAGAGACTCTACAGAAGCTGAAGACGTTTGAGGATAGCCAAGAACCCATCCCAAAGAGGTGGGTTGGTAACATTTATTTGTTCTCTTCACAGATGTTATTATAAAATTATTCTTTACATATATGGTTTCCATTGGATAATTGGGGTTATTACTATTTCTTTTGTTGTTTAACTATGATTGTGGCATAGATCCCGACTTTGGCAGGTCTTGTTTCTATCAGTTTCCATAGATCCACAATGTTTAGCAACCATTTACATTTTTGAGATTGTTTGTTATCTGCAATCTTATGTGGGTTCTTTTCGTACATCATTGAGAAGGAAACACTACAACAGAAGGCCTCACCAACACCTCGAATATTTTCATGAATGCAAGGAACAACTGGGTATTTTTTGTGAAGATGTACAAATGAAAATTTTCATGTATTCTTTAGACAAGGATGTTAGAATTTGGTACAGAACAATACCTCATGGAAGCATATCTTCCTTAAAAAAAATTCATATAACATTCCATCATTATTGCAAAATATTATATCCACCGAATGCTCTGTTTGAAGATTGCAGCGCACATTTTAATGTTGAAAATATTCCTAAGGTTAATAACCCTACTGAAGATGTTTGTGGAGCTCCACTCCAAGGAAACATCTTCTCACATCAAGATGCATCACCCAATGATCAAGAAATAGAACAACGAAACATCAACGAGCTGCAAATAAACCCTCAGAGATCTTATTCGGCTGAATTTGATGTTTCTCCTTGTTATGATGTATATGAATCCAATGGAGATTCGAGTGATGTAGTGCCACAACAATCCTAGTCATGGGAAGCTGCACAAGAAGAAGAGGCCCAGCAGGAGGTCAACAAAGAAGGTCTAGTCCATGATGCACATCCTTCACCTGGAGAACCAGTTCAAGAACCTCCTTCGATTTATGATTCATATTATTCTGAGGAGGATGAGATGGCCACATATTTTCAAAGGGAGTGGTTTACCAGTAAGTGGGGAGAAGGCTTCCAACAACAATTTTTTCTTGAAGAATATAAGGCTGAGGAGATGAACAATATTTGTGGCTACCCTGACCAAGAACATATTGGTCAACAGATTATTTATGAAAATAAGGGAGATGCAAATTTTCCTTCTCAGTTCTATGACCATATAGCTGATTACATGAGAACATTCCTTGCTGATCATCAGAGATTGTTTCTGGAGTATGCATGAATCTTTTTATTTGCATATTTTTCATGTTGCATTCTTATTTTCAATTTTAAATTTCAGCAACAAGGAAGCAATAGGTCTAACACCCAAATGTTGGCCTAGCTCCATTGGAGGGTTGAAATCACTTAGAGTAATTGAGCCATGTACATAGGTAGGAGTTGTATATAAATAAGCTCACTAGATGAGAATTTGCTTTCCAGTTAGTATAATTTGATTTTCTACATTTTATTTTGATGAGGGAAGGACTCCCTACAAACAAAGTTTCATGGAGATTTTATGGTTGTAAAAGTTCATTATATTTTTAACTCCACGCCCAATGGTGAAGGCTATTGGTCTATAGGTTCTCAGCACCTTGCCAACAAGGCACTATCCCCAGTTGGAGCCAATTTTGTCACTCTCTAGAAAAAGCATTTTCAAGCTGCCCAGATCATAAAGAGAAGAAATGTTGGAGTGACCTTCGAAGCCACAGACGATCTCAAAGCTAAATCAAACCTCTCCATTAGTTAGTGCTCGGAAAAAGATTTCCAATGGTATATGGAACTCCTAAAATGGAACGTATAATCAAAAGATATTGGTTGTTGAAGTTCATGGGTTTTATTTCCTTTGAAATAAGGGAGAAGAACATGTTGGAGGTCCGCGGGGATATTGCAAATGACAAATAGATTTTCTGAAAATAGTAGCAGGGGAGGGCAGATAAAACTAGTGACCACCGATCACTGATATCAAAGATTAGAGGTTTTGGAGCATGTCGCAAATTGCAATATTGATGGTTCAGGTTGCATGGCATTTAGCGCTTTAGACAACAGAGGTATGATATCGCAAATCTCATATAGGAGAAAACTTTTCATCAGTGATCGTCAATATCGATGATTGGCAATAAAAAATCGGAGGTCATGGAATATCGATGGTCATGGAATATCGATGATTCTGGATAGGACAAAGTTTTAAAAGTTGCGAAATGGAAAAGTTCTAATATAGTTTAAAATCACTGAGACATGGTGAAAAAGATTTATAAAGGAAATCAATGAAAAACTAAGGCCATTCCAGCATTTTCTCTCTCCTCCAAGGGGCCACATGGTAGATTACTATTGGTCCTGATAAATCCACGTGGTGTCTGATGTCATCATGATGTGGAAGTATGGAGGATATGTGACATGCAAATCTAGCATCCTTAGGGGTCCTATGGGGGCATATCCAGTCGACACATGTCAGCAGTCAGGAAGCGAGATGTGGCATTGATGATGTCAAAACCGTAATTGGAAATCAGAGGTAGCAACGCATTTTACATCACAAGGAATTCACTGATTGCGAACCGCCAATGAAGGGGATCCGATAAGGGGGTTGGCCCATGGTCACATAAAGAGTTAAATATCCAAGGGCTAAGGCTGGACATAGAGGGCTAACTAGTGATCGACGAAATTGAAATGTCACAACTCCAAGTTAAAATCCTTGATTGAAAATCGTTGATAAGGGAGCTCTTATATAAGGGTTGGCCCATGGTCAATGGGAACTAAAAGAACCAAGGACACGGGGATGAGGAAAATCATGGAAGTTTATCAGCAATCTACTGATTTTTATGCTGCAACACTATGTATTTTACAATATAGGACTTCTCCAATATTTCACTATGGTAATATTTCTAGGCATATCAGGCTCTAATAACGTAATACAAGGAAGGCTAAAGGGATGGATGAGTTAGAAACTATGCTTAGGACATGTTATGGCCATCATGGGTGATCTCTCCATGTTCTTTTAAGCGAAGAATTAAAGTTGTTAAGACCAAAAGCAACAGGCAGAATGGTCGGATCATTGAGGCAGAGACGTGGCTTGACCAGATGCCATAATAGGGGTTTATGGGAGATATTTTCCTCCCATCATCATTTTGTTTTCCTTTTTATTTTTATTTTTGTAATTTCTATATTTCCAAGAATGGAATCAAATCTGAATGTAATCATTTTAGGCAACCATGCCTTTGCATGCCGAGACAGTTGTTCTATCAAATAGTTGGAGCTCAAGCTAGGATATTTTGTAACTATTAATTCTAGCTCCCCCTCTTCTTATAAATAGGGGGAAGAAACACTTAATAAAGGTTCCATAATTCTGCACCTGCAGAGGTCCAAATTATGTGATTCCATTTTGGTTCTAATTTCCTATCCATGAGGGACTCTTGAGATGTATGACTAAATCTAATGGACTAGTATGTTTGACTCATTTTGGATTAATGAAACTATTTTGTGATTCCAATCATAGTAATGTGCAATATGTTTCCCTTCTGTAAATCTCATTTGATATATGTTTTCCTTTCTCTAAAATTGTGTAATGAAGCTGTCGGTCTCATCCTCTCATGGTTATATGTATGTTGGTAAATAAGTCAACAGTACCTGTGTATATTACATATTTACTTGTGTTATTAAATAGCCTACAATACCTGTAGTAATTACATATTTACTTGTGTTATTGGATTAACCTATAGTACCTGTATGAGCACATATTTACTTATGTTGTTTGGTGATAAATGTACCCATGAGGAATAGATCTTGGTACCTTAATTCATGCTCCACAATTCCCCTCATTCCATATTTTCTACATTCCATCCTTTTGTTAGAACATAGTCGCTTAGGATTCTATCTTGTTTATAGCCCTATGCATCTATTCCTTTCCTTGATCTCCTCCTCTTCACCTTTAATACAACTTCAATATTAAGCTGCCTGTTATTTTGTGTTGGCCACCAAAGCAAGAGATTTATCTTTGAGGTTGCCCAGGTTTACCCCCTACACATTTGGATCCATGTATTGGTGTGAGTTTACCTTACTGAAGGCCTATTGAACCAAGCCCCTTTTATTATATTTTTAACTATGTGACAATTGGAGTGCAACATAATCCCCAATGATAATTTTCCCTGCACTCCTCTATCCAAGATGTCCTAGGCACTGGTCTACAATCAACCCAGAGGCTATCTCTAAGAAGATTTCTATATCTCCTGGAGCACTTGTGCCACAAGTGATATAAAATGTGACAACAAGAGTCATGAGGGTAGCCAAAAGGTCAGAAAGGGGAGTTGAAGTGTCACCCCCTATTGTTGTAGATAGAACCTCATAACTCATGGAAGGGGCTTTTATTTAGGCTTAGGCATAGGAAGAGCTTGGGAGTATTGTGAAGAACCTCGACTTCTCCATAGTGTAGAGTGAGTATACTTCTTTGGAGGAGTAGATGTTCTTGACTGTAATGTTCCACTATTGGGACTAGTGGGCATCAATGGTGTATGTATGGATGGAACTTTCACTTATAATAATAAAACCAGAGCCAACATGCTTTCATGCATATGTTTTTAATATAGTATGAGTATTTTTGTTGTATTGGCAATGTATGTTATTTAACTTATGCATGTGCTTATTAACTATTTTGTTTGAATTTGTACAAATCTTGTTGAATGTGTGTTGTTGGATTAACTCATCACTTTAACTTGTGGACTATTCCACATCTTAGCTTGTGATGTCATTTCTCTTGTGTGGTCCTTTCAAGTTGCATACTATTACAGGCTTCTAAGGGGCATACATCATTTTACCTTCATGGGTTGGAACCACCATGCATCACACTTGAATATCTGTAGGGTCACACAGTTTCTCTCACCTGAATTTATCATACTTTCCTTTGTGTGTTTCCACAGTCAAGGCATTACATGAGCAGCCACTGTTGGGACTCCTACTCCAAATGGTGTGAGGTCTAGTTGGGAAATCATATTGGGGAGATCCCCTAAATGTTGGCAGGTCTAGAGCTGTCAGGACATACCTTTTAAGTATTTCATGTATTTGGATTATAAATTTAATGGGCCTAAAATATCTTAGGAAAAATATGTGAGTGGTCTCTTCCTCACTGGAATAGTTTCTCATTAGCATTACAAAGAGTTCCAAAAGGTTTCTTCAAAACTATTATTTGAATCAAACCTAAAGAAGAAATATTATCCAAGTAAATAAATTTGATAACAACGTAGAAAGTATAGGAATAATTATTAGTATAAGTGGAAGCATGGTCTCTGGTGGAGACTCCATCAAAATGACAACATAATAGTAGGAAGGTAGCAAGACTTAGTTAGGTAGACAAGCTTATTCAAGAACAATTTATAGACAAATACTTATTTTCGATCATCAACATGGATGTTTCAAATAGATATCCATGACCATTTTCCATTACTTTCAAATGTGGAGAGATTTTAGACATTGATACAAACATTAAAATTAAGGCTTTTTCTCAAGGGGATCTTTTGATTTGTTGACATAAATGACTGTCAATGTCAGATGTTATTTCCAAAAATGAGAATGAAGGATATTATTTCACATTGTGTTGCCATTTATGGGAACAATATTTCATTCATTTCAAAGGGAATGTATGAGATAGCAGCAATGCCAGCCATGATGACCAAGGAAGCTGCAAGACTCTCTATGAAGTAATATGACAGATGAATCTCTTATAGGTTCTCATCAATATAAGTTAAATTCAATTGAATATATTTGAGTTTTTGATGCAATCAGTATGTCCGAATTATTATATAAATTACACGATTACATAGATCTCTTTGATACCTTTCCAATGATATATCCTTCTCAGAAAAACTTCTCCCCGATGAGAATTTATGGCCAAATGATGTTTCAATATTAATTAAGGGACCAAACTTTAAGGGAAAGACAAAAATATCAATTATGTTAAGAGGTTCATATGTTTAGGGTGGATCCACCATTGAAAAGAAAATATGGCCTTGGGCAAGAAATACCATGCACTATTTAATTTCATTAAGTGGTGTACAACTTTCAGGCCAATCAACATCACCCACAACATTTTAATAGATGAATGATGTTAAAGTTATGCAATATTTAATCATATTTATAAATCCAATCAAATGATGACACATGGAATTGTTTCACATGATGGGGAGGTGGACTTTTTAGATGAAATATGAATGGAACTATTGTATAATAAAAAACACAATCAACATGACATGTCAGTAGATGATGTCATCACAATGGCATGGTGCCACGTGGTAGGGATATTTGACACACTTTGATTGGCAGAAAGTATGAAAAGAGGAGACATGTGGAACCCCTCATGGGTGGCCATGTGGCATGAAGACATCATGTTGATGTCATCGTGTGGATGACTGATGAACCCCATATCACATGGAGTAATCAAATGGTCAAATGGGTAAAAACTCAAAATATGTTCATTTCAGTCAAATTCTTGGTCACATGGAATTTTGAGAAGGGTCACATGGTCAGCCCTATTCATTTTACAATGGGTAAGCTTCCATTCTGTAAGCCCAAAATTACATGTCTAGTGGTCAAATTGACCCAACCTTGAGTGCCACCTATATATTATAAATATAACAACTCATTCATTTGTCAAGAACACGCAATCATTCAAACATGAATACACAAAGATTATTTCTATGGTAAAGTCCAATAAGTTTCATTGTAAATGAGTTTGTTTTCTTATTAGTTGTGGTTATGGTTCCTCAAGGTCGAATATCTGAGGTTTTCCCATGATTATATTCTATTGGAAAAACATATATCCATAACATTGGTGACAGTGTAATGGCATCAACCCACACATATATATGACCATCAATGACTCTATTACAATAAGAAACAAAGGAGGGTTCATGTAAGAGGTTTCTATCAAATCCATGGTGTCATTTTCCATTTATACAGACACACACACACAGATATATATATATAGGAAGCATTGACTCTAATGTAAAAAGCCACATATGACATTTCTTGTGAGAGGCTGCTAGCAAAGCCATGGTGGCTCCATCCACATATATATGGAAAACATTGACTCAGTTACAAGGAGCCATTAAGGATTTTCCATGTGAGAGGTTTTGAGAAAAATCCATGGTGGCTTTGTCTCTATCAACATATATAATAGGTTAATGTCGATATAGGCCACAGAAAAATGTTTGCATACATATATGGTTCAACATTTATCCCATTGACAAGGTTTGATATGGTAATGGTATTTCCTAGTTTGGAGTCAGAACTCCTACGATAAAACATAAAGCATAGCATTAAATGCTACATTGAGGTGGTCTAGTTGATAACATGTGTGCATTGGATACACGAGGTCGCAGGTTCGACTCCTTTGAGGTGACAGGTTAATTCATATTTTTATTTTTAAAATATGTGTTATTTTATTGCTTAGTTAATAGATCGATGGTGTAGAAATTGTGATACCGATGAAAGATTTGGGGATTATTTATAGCATGTCTAGAAAGGGGAAAATGGTAGCGCACTTAATTTAATATATAGTTTTTATATGGTTAGTTTTGGTTTTTTAGGTCATTACTTGTCCAAATTGAATTCTTGAAGAATCTATGTAATCAAGGCTTACAAATGAATCTAAATAGAGTTGTGAATCCCTTTTAACACTCGTTTGGTGAACAAAATCCATTTTGTATGTTTCAAGGAGATATGCGTAAGCTGCAATGATTTTGAATGCACAATGATAATGTGTTCCATGAAGGGAATTAAGTGACCATGTTGTGAACTAATAGAAGTAGTGTGTGGGTAGTAGCATGACACCTAGCAGTAATTATTTATATGAGACTTTGTGGTAGTAATTATGATTGTGGTTGGCTTAAAAAGGGTTGCAAGTTATGAGAGTGGTTGTAGTGATAGTGTTGATAGGTTATTATAGTGGCTATGGTTGTAGGTTGTTGAAATGACTATGAACTATGCAATGACCAAAATTACATATTGAATATTGTACCTATAATTCAGTGATATATGATGATATCTGATATAGTTTGAAAATGACATGAAATAGAGGTCCAAAAGGAAGTTACAAAAGGAGATCGATGCCTTCACTTGGGTTGAAGCCTCAATTAGGTTGGACCCTAGGGAAAGATGGAACCCAAATCAAGTTGTATCCTAGAGCAAGTTGGAGCTCATTCATCATTGAAATTCGAGCCTCAATTATGTTGTAGCCTATACTGAGTAGTTTCTTGCACTCTCTAAAGGTTGGTGCTTGAATCACATTGTAGCATATTGAAAGTGGCAACTTGGGTTTCTTGGGGGTAGTTTCCCCCAATAGGTTATATCATGCAAATCTATGTAATGAACTAAAAGTAAATAATAACAACAATTTTTGGTTTTCTTCTATATGTATTTCAACGTAAAACTATTGTCTCTCTTTTGATGTGATATTAGTTTTATGATGCATTACTCTTTCTGATGATTTTATACTTATGGTTATGATTTGATGCTACATGATTTATTGATTATATAAAAATATAGAATGATAATTTTTTTCTCACACTTATTCACCCCATTCTCTCAATGTGACCTCTAGGCCAACACCATTTTCCTCTTGGGCAGTATCCACTTAGGCTCCTGAAAAAAAATTGTATGCCTATAAATTTTTTTTTAGTTGTTGTTCTATTCCTTAGTGCACCCATCCAAGCACAATTTCTTTCTCACTTACTCTTCTATGGACTTATTTTCTCTTAAAAATAGTAAAACAAACTTTTTGATAGAACTAATCAGTTTCTTAGCTTGGATAACACTTATTAGCAAAATTTTGGAGTTTTCCTTATGTGCATTGATGGTGTTGAATTTTCCATCCTTTATGAGGTAGTGTTGGTTGGCTCTTTACATGAGTATTTCATCATGCGTGTACATGTAGGGACTTCCAAAAATCACTCCACATACATCATTGGGAACTAAATATAGTTGAATTCATCAATAATATCAACACGTATAACAAATCTAATTTGAAACTATTTGGTTATCTTTATTTCTACATCCATATTTACCTAACCAAATGATTATGGGCTTATATGATCACAAACTTCCAATCCCAATTTTTTTACCAGGTCTGTTACAATGAGATTTTCCTATGATCCTGAGTTAAACAGAGCATCAATATTTGTCTTCTTGACCTATATATTTATATGTAAGAGTTTGGTATTTTCATTATCTTCCCATTGCTGAAGGTTATCGAGATTCACCCCCTTCTACGCTAATGTACATAAAATATTCTCATCCATATCAAAAATTCCTTACACCTGATTACTCAAATATGTGGCCATGAGATTTTTATTCTTAGTATATTTCTTTGTGTTCTTGTTGTTGATTCTAGATGCAACTTCCAACACTTCTCCTTCACATGAATTTTGTTGTTATAACAATTGTAGTAGTTACTTGGATATTCTCACTATTGTTTTATGGCTACTTTTTTTTTCTTTTCCTACTTTTCACTTCTTCTTCCTCTCCTCGGAAGCTTTTTGGTTCTCCTTCTACCATTACCCACTTGATTTCCCTTTCGTCTAGCCTATGTTCTCTATGTGGTGTGTGTCAAGCAGTAAAAGGGCCTTTTTAACCTCTATTTACCCTACATTAATTATCAATCCAGGTATGATTTTTTATCTCAAGAGTGTACTCAGTCTGAGGCGGTCACTTTTCAAGAGTAATGCTAGTAGTATAGTGTCGTTACAAAAGTAAACAAATGCTGGAAACAAACTCTAAATGTAATGGCAAGAAATTGAAATTCTTTGTAACTAAATCATTCATTTAAGAAACTATAACATTCATCAGTCAAGGGTGCAGTAATGATAACTCTTCCCTTTGTAAACTGATGCAAATGAAAAGAAATCAAAGAGAAGATCTCCAATCTGGGAACTAGACAGCAATAGTCAATGTTCACTACAGTTGCAGATCATTTTGTTCACACCAAAGCAATTACTTGAAATGATAATTCAATTAACATAAAAGGGAACAACAACTAATCTAATGAAAAAGATCGAACAACAAAGCTTTAACTTACAGGAACAAATTAAGCAGCAATCTTTAACTAGTAATTGAATTGAACAAAAAACCATGAATGGAACAGCAAAACAAAGTAAGTCTTACAAAATACTGAACAACATTGAATCAAGTGAAAACGCTCAGTGAACTAAATCAAATGCTAACACACAGCGGATATATAATGATGGAATCAGTAATTTGAGTTTAGCATAATAAATATTAACCATGGTTATACATAAACAACGATTACAATTGCAATGGAATAGTAATCGAAATGAATAGCAATCACAATTAGAGATACACCGTAGCTAAATAAATAACAATACCAATATGTAAATGCATAGCGATGTTACCCTATAAATGAACAGTAATTTTGATCTATAAAGGAACAGTAATGTTACATAGTAATGTCAATCTGTAAGGGAACAACAATGCGATACGATTTCAGAATGAACAACATAACATTCCAGTTGTAGAGGATAAGCTTACTATTCAAATATGAATTAAATATAACAGAGCCAATAAACGAAATGATAAGGAACAACAGATTACTGAATGAAGCAAGTAAAAGAAATCAAACCACACATGACTTGGAATTGGAAAATAATGGTACAGGAAGCAAGTGATCGACTAGGGCTGGGCCCTTAGCCTCCAGGGATGCACTACTGCGGTTACTCCAGAATCAAAGAATAGAACAACAACAAAGTTTATATATTAATCATGAAAATAGAGCTACAGTAATCACTCTTTAAAGAGAGTCGATGATCAAACTTCAACCTGCAATAGCAAATCCTATAAAAACAACAATAATTCACCCCCTAGGCTAGCAGCGCTATCCCTTTTTATAGCGACCAGGCGGAAAGTCCAAAGATACAGATATTATCAAGGTAGTGATCCCTTAGGATCAAAGGATCTTGAGGGATTCACCATATCATTATCATTCAGTTATCTCTTCGTCCTCTTGCGCTGATATGGTATTTCTTCTTCCTTTTCCTAGCTCATATGCTCCGATTTGGATTACCTTGTCTGGATGTGGTTCCATGTCAAAGGGACAATAGTTGGTTTTGCCTTGTCTTTTCCTTTGAAATAGTGATCTTCCATTTTCTTCATTTTCTGCATAGAAAAAGGTAATAATTATTCATTTTACGTTACTCACAAATCTCTTAAAGTTTATCATAATCCTTCATCATATGCCCATTTCATAATGTAAAGAAGTTATGAATTAAAGGAAAAGATAACGAAATAAGTGTAAATTACATACCTTTTCTAATGCTCAACACACCCCCCTATTTACCCTTTTTCATGCCGTCATGCAAACATTGTAATTGACATGCAAGGAAGTTAGGGAATAGGCTAGAGAAGGGTTCTCAGTCGGTGGTCTACAACCATGATTCCTAGCTAAGATTTCAAAAATATGCCCTATCTAACCTTCAGGCAATTCATATAAGGCTCTATACCCTGGTGTAAAATACCAAATGACTAGACTTCGCAACCTACAACCTAACCAAGACAAGCTTTCTCTCAAGATGAGGTCACCATAGATAAACAAGTGGTTAGCAGCTAGCTTAAAATTCTCATATTTGAATGGTTCTCTGTTTTGGATATTCCGATTAGAAGTCTAGTATCGAAATTTGGCTATTGTTATGGCAAGGTCTTTGATGGTTAATAAGTATTCTACCCCTTGGTGGATGACTGTTGTATGAATAGGTCCCACTATCTGGATCACACCCTTCATTCTCATTATGCTCCTATGTTTATTCCATAGTTGCAATGGGTTTCTAGGTTCACCCCTTACCCATAGATCTAATCCATTCTTCTGTCTTTGGAAGACATTGTAGGCTTAAAGCCACTTTATTTGATTAACAACAAAATAAATAAATTCTTGAAGTTGGACATCACCCACAAAAGGGCTAGGGTTCTTTTCTATTTCCCCATCTAACACAAGATTATGTAAATAAAACTCACATAACAATCCCTGAACTTTCACCCTGTAATGATTACAACAGTTTATGAAATCATCAATGGTTTTTATCTCTATAGGCACTCCTACCTTGACAACCTTAATTTTCAATTGTAAATATCTTTCCATCAAAAGAAAAGCATAGTTTCCGGCGGGTTCCCTACATGCTAAAACATCAGTATACAGAGAACATAAGGTATCCATTTGATTTATAACTATGTCTAGTCTATGGGTTACCTTTTTTACTCTTTCCTCTGCCTTTCGCCATCCATCGAAGGCCTAGTTTTTTGACGCATTGATGTTCTTTAACTACTGTTGTAACTTCTGATATTTTTCTTGAGGATCAGTTTCCTCTGTGAGTTTCCCTATCATTTGTTGGGCCTGTGCCAAATCTTTTTGCAGAGTTATTATCCTCAGGTCATTATCCATCATGACATTTTTGGGCTAGAGATCTACTTGGATCTTCTTATTGTGACATCTACTCTTTATGGTATGAGTTTCCTTCTCACAAATTGTCAGTGCCTCCTTCTGGACTTCCTTATCATAGACTAGTGTGTTGTCTGTTTGTGCTTCTGTATTTGCAATAGCCAAATGTTGTTCCTTGCGATTCTGAATAATAGGTTCGACTTGAGTCCTCTTGGTCTTTTTCTTATGGGGTTTTTCCTAGGTGGTTGCACGCTTTGCCCCAGAGGTTCCTCTTGAGTTCTTCCACATTTTTAAGACTCTTATTTGTTGTCGAAATTGCTTAATTACGTTAAGCGATCTCTGTTGTTCCTTTCACAATTTTTTAATTTCATCTATTTTCTTAGAAGGAACAACCGATTGTTTTCTTAGGCCTGGGTTTTGTACTTCAAGAATTGTACCTTTGCCTTGGCCGATTTCCATGTTTCCTTCTTGGAACACCTCTTTGGTGTTCTGTTGATTAGGTTTTTCAGGGGTAAAAACCCTAGTTTATTCTGTTGTCTCCAGGGCAGTTTCTTCTTCATCATATAATTCTTTGGGTGTATTCTAACTAGGAACAAATTGTTCTTCTTCCTCCTCTTCGACACTCTTTTTCCCAGATACACTCTTATCATGAGCATAGTGATCCTCTTCTTCTTCCTCCTCATCACACATTTCCTCAGACGCAGTTTTATCATGAGAAGAGTGCTCCTATGGCCCTTCTTCGGTATGGGGATTGAGTGGGCTATGAGGTTGGACATACTCGCCCATATTGGCCAAAATTTGGGCCAATTCATCTTCTTGCAGAGGGTTTTGCAGTGGAATTTCACTATGTTGCTATGTTTCCTCCCCTTCTTCCTGATCGGATTGCTTTGTCTCTTCCTCCGGTTCTTCTTCTTCATTTCCTTCTAATTCTTCTTCGTTCTCCCCACCTTCAAGTTGTGGGGGTTGTTCATCTTCTGAATCATGTATTTCCACAAGCTGGCTAATGTTCCCCTGGGAATTTCCCAGCATTCCTCTGCTCCTTACCAATCTGACAAATGTCTTCATTTCGGTGGTCTGCTCGATGTGCTAGCAATATGTTTTCATTTTGGGGCTGGCAAAGTAGTCCCCCATCTATCGAGAAAATCAATTCTTCTATCAACTGACTATCAATCGAATTAACCCATGATGGCTTACCACTAAATCTACATGGCGAGATTTTCTCATGCTTCGGGAAACATCATGTAATAAAAAATTTAAGAATGCAGGCAAATTCACAACACATTTTTGCTTTAACAAGGCTAAAAGTTTGAGATGGCATGGTCTTACCATGTCTTTTCTGCCATCGCAAGTGATGTATCTTTCGATAATTCTCACCAATTATGTGCAAGTATCTCCTAGGGTTACCAGTAGGACTCCTTTCCCTTTGACAGTAAGGTTCTACCCTTCGTCCCAAAAGATGGTTATGGCATCCCACAATCTCACCTTTTTCAGCATCCACACAGGTCCAACAACTGGCAGTCCAAAAGCTTCAGCAATTATGTCATCTGTGACTGTTATCTATCTCCCTTTGACCATGGAATGATTTTCCTAGAAAGTTTGTAGAAACTTGATTGCCACTGTCTCATTAGATTGCTGCAAACGGTTAAGGTACGCTATCCATCCTGCCCTTGCTAAGATTTCTCGTGCGATGTCAAATACCATTAACACCTATGGCTCACTACGAATTGATCTTCCTCCCATCTTATTCACACTTAGCACAATGTAAAAACACAGATACAGTGATGGAACAACAGGCTGTTCAAATTTTTAGCTCACTATTAAGAAAACACAGAGAAAATGATGGAACAACAAGCTATTCAAATTTTTAACTTACTACTAATTTTTGCAGAGAAAAACACGAAAATCGCATTGGAACAACAAGCCATGCATATTGAGAAACAAAATACTATTAGACTTGCTATTCCCAAGTTTTGGTGAAGTCATAATACCTCTGAATAATGGGTTGACACATATGCCAGGGAATTATGGAGATTACCCGCACCCCCCTGTAATGTGATAGGCCATCCTCGGCTGTCAAATAAAGGAGGAGCATGCTAAACTACAATCGTACAATGGAATAAAGGAACAATGTATAGATATATGACATGTTTACAAAAATGAGAAGATTATCAAAATCGAGGCGTATGATAAAATCGCTAATAAATATGGAAATGTCGTGATATGATGCGAAAAATGAAGGATAGGACAGTTGACGTGAATTAAAGTTCTTATGCGATCATTATCCACTCTAACCATCATGATTGATTTATAAATAATTTTCATGTATCAAAGGTTCAAAAGGGTTATATAACATAATCACATTTGAAATCACTATAAATATATAAGAAGAAGGGTTTTATAATGACTATTGGTGTATAAGAAATATGACTTCAATACCATCAACAGAGCTATGTTTCCCACAGGTGTCCATAACATTGAAAAAGTTGCTTATTTCAACCTTGGAACCATAATCCCTTGTGTATGCCTAGGAAAGTGTTGTGTAATGTCAGAATGGAGGCCACTATGCTGGCTTGGTAACTAGATGAATCACAATGCCATTCAATAGGAAGGAGTGAAAGGTGGGTAGGTCGGCTCGTGATGAGACCTCCTGTTCCAAGGAATTTTTATTTTTCTGATGTGCCTCTTGGATCATATCCCTAGTGTGATGGCCATAGTGGGAATGCCACTTCACTTTCTTCCTTATGATCATGGTAGTCTGTCTCTTGATGAGACCCCTTGTCCTTCATCTGACAAATCATATTAGTAATCATATAGATATACATCTTTTCTTTTTTTTCTTTTCTTTTATCTAGCATTTTTCCTATTTATATATAGAAGGTGGTTCAAAACTCCTTAAGAGTAGGGATGGTGGAAGAAGTCTGAACATCTCAATAGAGAAAAATATGCCTTTATTGTTATTCAATAATAATGACCAAAGAGAATTATGGGGATTTAGAAAGAACCATCATGATAAAATAATCAATCACGTTGCTATTAGTGAAGATAAAGAAAGCAAAGTGATATAAATAGTTGTGTCCTTCCCTCTTTCCTCTTATCAATGCAAAGCAATTTCTTTTAAAGATAACGATTTTTCTTTTATTTGCTGATTTCAGTATCCTCTAGTTTTTGTATTCTTGCATACATGTATAGTTGTGCCTCAAATGACCATCACTTAAAAAAAATCCTCTAAATGGTGAAACACACATACACACAAAAAGAATAAAAATGCACTCAAAAAGTTTTGTTCTTTAAATGGAACAACTGTTGTTTCCTTAGAGGGACAACAAAAGAATATTTGCACACAAAAACCACAAGTAAAAAGGAAAACAAAATACTTGAAACTACTGTTCCTTGAGAGGAACAACAAATTAAGCAAGCGCGAACAAAAGATGTGGAAATGTTGTTCCTTCGGAAATGAACAACAAAAAAAGGAAAGTGTTGTTCCTTCAAAAAAGAACAATAGAAAAACGAAAGTGTTGTTCCTTCGAAAAGGAACAGCAAAAAACAAAAGCGTTGTTCTTTGGGAAAGGAACAATAGAAAAACGAAAGTGTTGTTACTTCGGAAAGGAACAACAGGAAAATGAAAGTTTCGTTCCTTCGGAAAGGAACAACAAAAAAATGAAAGTGTTGTTCCTTCGAAAAGGAACAATGAAAAAACGAAAATGTTGTTCCTTTGGAAAGGAACCAGAAAATGAAAGTGTTGTTCCTTCGGAAAGGAACAACAAAAATGCAGAAGTGTTGTTCCTTCAGAAAGGAACAACAAAAAGGTGGAAATGTTGTTCATTCGGAAAGGAACAGAAAAATGCAAAAGTGTTGTTCCTTGGAAAAGGAATAGAAACATGGTGAAAATGTTGTTCCTTCAGAAAGGAACAACAAAATGCAAAAGTGTTGTTCCTTCGAAAAGGAACAACAAAATAGCAAAAATGTTGTTCCTTTAGAAAGGAACAGAAAAATACAAAAGTGTTGTTCCTTCGAAAAGGAACAGTGAAACGGTGAAAACATTGTTCCTTTGGAAAGGAACGGAAAAATGCAAAAGTGTTGTTCCTTCAAAAAGGAACAACAAAATGATGAAAATGTTGTTCCTTCAGAAAGGAATAGAAAAATGCAAATGTGTTGTTCCTTTGAAAAGGAATAGAAAAATGTAAAAAAAATTGCAGAAATGCAGAAATATGTACAAAAAGTAATTTACACGAACATAATAGAAAAAGTTATGTACAAAATTAAAAGCAATAAAATTACTTAGTGAAGCAAAGGCAAGGAAGAATTCTCTTGCTCATCCAGAATCTGCATGTCAGAGTCATCTCGGAGTTGCTAGTAGAAGGATTCCCGAGTAAGCGGTTTGCGATACAGTTGAACTCGGTGGCCATTTTCTTTAAAGGTATTTCCAGATCCATCAATGGTAGTTAAAGTTATGGTATTATTATCATGCACTTTCTGGATTTCATACGGTCCCAGCCAGTGAGTTTGAAGTTTTCCCTGGAAATCTTGAAACCTGGAATCATATAGGAGTGCCCAATCTCCTTCGTGGAAGACTTTCTTTTTGATGAGGGCATCGTTCCTTTTTGCTCTTTGCTGTTGGATTAATGCGGTATGTTGATGTGCTGAGAGCCTGATTTCATCTAGCTCATTGATTTGTTGTAGTCTATTGGTCTGGGCCTCATTTAAATCTAGACTGACCTCTTGTGTTATTCTCAACAT
Source organism: Pinus tabuliformis (assembly GCA_031772625.1). Classification (NCBI taxonomy): domain Eukaryota; kingdom Viridiplantae; phylum Streptophyta; class Pinopsida; order Pinales; family Pinaceae; genus Pinus; species Pinus tabuliformis. The sequence continues at coordinate 1,032,096,065 of CM062816.1, forward strand.
TTGTATCTCGAACTCTATTGGAAAGATGGGTTCTTTTCCAAATACTAGCTGATATGATGAATAATCGGTGGTGTTTCTCCACATTGTTCAATATGCCCACAAGGCTTCTGGAAATCTTGTAGCCCAATCGCGTCTGTGTGACGCAATGGCTTTTGTTAATATTGCCTCTATGACTTTATTCGTGCTCTCTACTTGGCCATTTGCCTGTAGGTGATACAGAGTGGTAATATTGTGCTGAATGTGATAGTTTTTTAATGTTGCAGTGATTTTATTACCTTCAAACTGTGGTCCTACGTCTGTGATTATGTCTCTTGGGATGCCATATCGCACAAATATTTGGAATAGGAAATGAATGATAGAGTCCTTTATAGCTCTTGAAAGTGCCTCTGCTTCAACCCATTTGGTCACATACCCAGTTGCTACCAAAATATATGTTTTCTGGTTTGATGATGCACTGATTGAACCAAGAAAATCGAGCACCCAATGCTCAAATGGTTTGATGACTAGCTATGGGTTAAAAGGCATTTCTTCGGACTATCCAGGGCTTCCTGCTTTTTGGCAATTGTCACAGGCTTGAACAAATTTTTTCACGTCTTTGAAGATTGTGGGCCAATTATACCCTATTTACAGAACTTTGTGACCAGTTCTCCAATCTGTGAAATTTCCACCACATGGTCCATCATGATAGGCTTTCAAGATGTCAAATATTTCATCTTCACAGACGCATCTCCTAATGTGCATATTTTCCCCTGTATGAAATAGGTAGCCCCCAATCTAAGAAAATCGGGTACTACGTTGCATGATTTGTTTTTGTTGATTAGGGGTCAGATGCTTTGGTAATTTACCTACTGCTAAATAATTCACAACATCAGCATGCCAGGGTGTTTTGACAGTAACAACAAATAAATGTTCATCTGGAAATTGATCTTCCACTGCTGTTGTGTCCACTGGTTTCGGCATTCGTGAGAGAAAATCAGCTACAGGATTTTCTTTCCCGGGTCGATCTTTTATTGTGATGTTGAATTCCTGCAATAAAATCAACTATCTTGTTACTCTACCATTTTTAATAGGTTTATTTGCTAAATATTTTATGGCAGAGTAATCTGTATATAAAACAACAGGATATCCAGCGATATAATGCCCAAATTTATTTACAGCATGTATTACAGCTAAGAATTCTTTTTCAGTAACAGTATAATTTAATTCAGCAGCAGACAAATTATTGCTGATATAACAGATTGCATATGGTTTTTTGTCTTCTTCCTACCTAAGGACTTCTCCAATAGCTATGTCCGAAGCGTCTGATGAAATTTGAAATGGCAGGTCCCAATTTGGGCCTCTGAGCACAGGGGCTATTGACACAAGCTTTTTCAAATCCTCAAAAGCACGATCACATTTATCTATCTAAACAAAATCAACATTTCCTATTAGTGCATATAGAGGTGCGGCTATTTGAGAAAAATGTTCTATAAATCTCCTATAATAACCAAAAAATCCAAGAAAACTGCGTACCTCTGTCTGTGTGGTAGGAGTAGGTATTAACAAAATTATTTGAATTTTGACCAGATCTACTTGTATTCTAGCTACTGAGATATAATGACCTAGGATGAGTCCTTCAGTCATCATCATATAGCAATTTTCATGGCATAAGCAGAGCCTGGTGACGATACATCATTGCATCACCTTTTCCAATGTGTCTACTGCTGAGTCGAAATCATCTCCGTATGGTGTGAAATCATCCATGTATATTTCGAGCCCTTCGTTTATTAAATCTAAAAAGATGTTGAGGATGGCCCTTTGAAATGTGGTAGGGGCATTGCGTAGGCCAAAGGGTAAGACTCTCTAGGCAAATGTTCCCCAAGGACAGGTACAAGTGGTTTTGTCCTGGTCTTCACGAGAAATTTAAATATGATTGTATCCACTGAAGCCATCCAAGAAAGAAAAGAATTTCTTTCCTGCTAATGTGTCTAATACCTGATCAATGAATGGAAGGGGAAAGTGGTTTTTCTGGGTGGCTTTGTTTAATTCTCTATAATCTACACAAATCCTCCACTTTCCATTCTTCTTTGGCACCACAACTAGCGGAGAGACCCACTTGCTATCGAAGATCGGATAAATAAAGTTTATATCCAAAAGTTTTTGTAATTCAGCTTTCACAATATCTTTCAGGTGAGGGTTGAGTCTCCATTGGGTTGGAAAATAGGTCTTGCATCCTTTTCTGTATAAATGTGGTGTGTACATAGCTAGGGATCGATTCCTTTCATGTTCGGATAAACCCATACAAAAGCTTCCTTGTATTTTCTCAGTAGTTGGATCAGATTCTCTTCTTGTTTAGGAGTCAGGTTATAATTGATGTTCAAGGTTTTTCCTGGCTCAATCTCTATAGTTTTGCTATTTGAAACAGAGGTAGTGGGTATTGTTTGATCATGAGTGTCTTTGAGAGGATCTTCTTTTAATTCATTGTCAAATGCTGCCTCTATCATGTGACATTGTACACAGGATTTGGATTCGACTTGGTTAATGAAGCTGTTAATAACATCATCCTCTGTTTGATCTTTAAAATCGAGGGCATCTTCTATGGTTAATGGGGATCTAATGTTTTCGGTGAGGTATGATACAAGATGATTGTTATTTTTTATTATTGTTACACTTGGCTAGGCTGGAGGGTATAGGGTTAGATTCTTGATGTTACTCCCTCTAGTTATGGTCATACTACCTTGTCGGCAACCAATGTAAGCATCAGTAGTCGCAAGACAAGGTCTGCCTAAAATCAATGGGTGTCCATCAAGTCGGTTTTTGGGGTTTATTATCAGAAAGTTGGCAGGATATTCCCAAGAATCAACAGATACCATGACATCATGTAGTGTACCTTCTGGCCTAATCACTGATCGGTCAGCCATTTCTAATAAGGTGGAGGTTGGTTCTACTAATGTAATGCCCAGTTTTTGACAAGTGGTGGTTGTTAAAATATTAATTGTAGCCCCTAAATCAACTAAATCACTTGAAAAGGTTTTTCCATTTATTTGTATTGTCACTATTGGATTTCCTGGGTCTTCATATTTGACAGGTGCTTCTCTTTTTGATAATAGATCAGATAAGGTGCCAACTACTTGGACTGTAGGGTTATTTTTTATTCTCCTCCTTGGTTTTTTTATACAGAGTTCTTTAATGGTTTTTTCATATATTGGGATATTTTGGATATCTTGGAGGAGTGGGATTTTTATGTACAAATTCTTTAGTTCTCCCAGAATATCAAAATTAGGATGTTCTATACAGCGCGGTATGATTAATCATTTTGGGAATGGGGGAGAATATGTGGTTGCTTGGTCATGAGTCTGTTGTTTGACTACATCTTCTTCTTGTAATGGTTGTTCTGTAGGTAACTAATTTTCAACTTGGGCCTGTTTGTCTCCCTTGGTTATTACAATATGCCCAGACCTTAACTGAAGGTCATCGTACTCCCTTAGATCGGTTTCTAGTTCTAGTGTTTTGATTATTTGAATGGATTGAACCGGTCATTTATTTGGGTTTGGGTTGGGTTGGGCTGGGAGTTGCGGTCTTAAGTTGGACTGGGGATTTTGTTGTAGTGCTGGAAGTGTAGGTTGAGGGAGTGGAATGGTTCCTACTGGCAGATTCATCGATCTTTTCCAGTTTGTTTTCCAATCTTGACTCTACGAAGTGGGAGGGGACCATTGTGTTGGATATCCATTGTTTTTCCAATATGGTGGAGCGTAGGGAAAATTAGGCCAATTAGATTGGCTTGTTTGGTTCAGCCATGGAGATGATGAAGGAAATGGTTGTTGTGACCAATCTGAGAAGGGAGGTTGATTTTTCCACATTGTATTATATTGCTGAGCATGATATTGTGGAGGCTGGAAAGAAGAAGAAGGATCGGAGAGCATACCTAATTGTCGCGGCTACCATTGATGGCATTGATTAAGTAGGTACAATGATTCTAGTTCTTCTTTTGCTTCTTTGTATACTTCTTTCAAACCAGGAAGTGAGGGGCAGCTCTCCATAGAGTGGTCTTTTGTACAAATGGTGCAAAGTTACTTGAACTGCATCTAATGGGCATTCTTTGTGGCTGTGTTTTTTCCTGCAGCTGGGACATAATGTTGCCAGATTTTCCTCTGCTTCTACTTGTTTCTATTTCACTTGCATAATATCAAGTTGCGTTGTCAAATTCCCCAATATATCAGTTTTGAAATTCTCCAATAAATTTCTAATTTCTACGCGAGTTACTCTTGCTCTAGAGATCTTGTTGTCCCTTGTGAACTTGTCATGTTCTACTAGTTTTAACCTTGTGATGCCTCTTGATCTCCTAATACTTAAATTAATGATGTTAGAAAAATATTCTTGATAGATATCTCCTTTTCCCATAATATTTAGTGTTTCAATACATTGTTCCTTCATGCCTTTAATTAATGTTGTTTTCAATACATTATCAGGTAAGGGTAATGATGCATAAGGATATATTTGAAGATTATACTGAAAACATTCAACGTATTCTTCTAATCTCTCATTAGGTCTAGCTACCATCTGAAATATTTCATCCTTTAACTCTCTAAACCTACAATATTCCTGATATTTCTTCAGGAAAGCACCTTTCATCTGATCCCAGTCATTTATAACACCTCCACCCAACCCCATAAACCATTGTAAAGTAGCTCCTTTTAATGTAGAGGGAAATAGTTTCAGATTTTTGGGGTCAGTGGTATAGTCATATCCCCTACACAACACAGTGAATTCAAATAAAAATGCATTTGGGTCTTCCGATGTTAGGCCATATAATGTTGGGATATGCTGGAGAGGAATTTCCTTCATAGGTGCATTGACTGCAGTATCTACAATGGGATATTGCAGTGTGGAGGTTTTGGGGGTTTGCTGGTTCTGGGCCATTTGGTTAAATATGTGCCAATAACCTTCTGGGATTTCTAGGAGGGTATTCCTAGGTTGGCTAGAAGAAGCAGGAATGGCCTTAACAGGAATGGCCTTAACAACACTTCCTTTGTCTGGGATGATGAGAGTTCCTTGCTGAATTGATGTTTGGGGGGATTTTAACTCTTCAAGTTCTTCAACTTGATTCTGGATTATTTTTACAACATTTGCCATCTGGGCTTCTTAATGGCTGAATTATTCCAATAGGAAATTTTGGATCTTCAGTTTCCCCTGTTTCTCCTCTCCCTTCGCGAAGATTACTAAGGTTCCCTTCTTGCAATGATTTTGGGCTAGAAGTCTCAATTTCTTGAAAATATTGCTCCTCAATTTCACTGTGCACCTCAGCAAAGGCTACAAATGGTGATCATATGGCCTGAAGGGAACTAGTAGGTTGTCTAGAAGCAACTTTTCTAGGTCCTACTAAAGGGTGAGATTCTGCTTTTTTAAGGATTTTGTCTATAAAGGTCGATCGGCCAAGGGTCACTGGCGCCTTAGCTTTATCAGGCTTGGGTAGTGGTTTAGGATTCTTTTCAGGTTTTTTCTAATTGGTCATGCACACAAATCAAATGCTAGTTCCTACCCAAAATAACAACAAATTTGCAGGAAAGTAGGTATGGGAGCAAGGTTGTTACATGCTCCGTACACAGGTTCTTACCTTCCATTTTTAAAACCCAATTCTCTCCTAGGAGGTACTTACACTACTCTCAAAAGAAACAAATGGCTACACTCTTCCCCGGAAACAACGCCAAAATGTCAACTAGTAAAAAGGGTCTTTTGAACCTCTGTTTACCCTACATTAATTATCAATCCAGGTATGATTTTTTCTCTCAAGAGTGTACTCAGTCTGAGGCGGTCACTTGTCAAGAGTAATGCTAGTAGTATAGTGTTGTTACAAAAGTAAAGAAATGCTGGAAACAAACTCTAAATGTAATGGCAAAAAATTGAAATGCTTTGTAACTAAATCATTCATTTAAAAAACTACAACATTCATCAGTCAAGGGTGCAATAATGATAACTCTTCCCTTTGTAAACTGATGCAAATGAAAAGCAATCAAAGAGAAGATATCGAATCTGGGAACTAGACAACAATAGTCAATGTTCACTACAGTTGTAGATCATTCTCTTCACACCAAAGAAATTACTTGAAATGAGAACTCAATTAACATAAAAGGGAACAATAACTAATCTAATGAAAAATACCGAACAACAAAGCTTTAACTTACAGGAACAAATTAAGCAGCAATTGTAATCTAAAGGTATTGAGCAACAATCTTTAACTAGTAATTGAATTGAAAAACAAACCAAAGTAAGTCTTACGAAATATTGAATAGCATTTAATCAAGTGCAAATGCTCAGTGAACTAAATCAAATGTTAACACACAGTGGATCTATAATGATGGAATCAGTAATCTGAGTTTAGCATAATATATATTAACCACGGTTATAAAGAAACAACGATTACAATTGCAATGGAACGGTAATCCAAATGAACATCAATCACAATTAGAGATACACCGTAGCTAAATAAATAACAATATCGATCTATAAATTCACAAAGATGTTACTTTGTAAACGAACAGTAATGTTGATCTGTAAAAGAACAACAATGTTACACAGTAATGTCAATCTATAATGGAACAACAATGCGATACGATTTCAAAATGAACATCATAACATTCCAGTTGCAGAGGATAACTTTACTATTCAAATAGGAATTAAATATAACAAACCAGTAAGCGAAATGATAAGGAATGACAGATTACTGAATGCAAAAATTAAAAGAAATCAAACCACACATGACATGGAATTGGAAAATAATGGTATAGGAAGCAAGTGATCCACTAGGGTTGGGCCTTTAGCCTCCATGGATGCACTACTGTGGTTACTCCAGAATCAAAGAATGGAACAACAACAAAGTTTATATATTAATCATGAAAATAGAGTTACAGTAATCACTCTTTAAAGAGAGTCGATGATCAAAGTTCATTTTGCGATAGCAAGTTCTATAAAAACAACAATAATTCGCCTCGTGGGCTAGCACCGTTGTCCCTTTTTATAGCGGCTAGGTGGAAAGACCAAAGATACAAATATTCTTAAGGTAGTGATCCCTCAAGATCAAAGGATCCTGAGGGATTTTCCATATCATTATCCTTCAGTTATCTCTTCGTCCTCTTGCGTTGATATGGTATTTCTTCTTCCTTTTCCTAGCTCATGTGCTCCAATTTGGATTACCTTGTCTGGATGTAGTTCTCTGTCAAAGGGATAATAGTTGGTTTTGACTTGTCTTTTCCTTTGAAATGGCGATCTTCCATTTTCTTCATTTTCTGCATAGAAAAAGGTAATAATTAGTCATTTTACGCTACTCACAAATCTATTAAACTTTATCATAATCCTTGATCATATGCCCATCTCATAATGTAAAGAATTTATGAATTAAAGAAAAAGATAACGAAATAAGTGGAAATTACATACCTTTTCTAATGCTCAACAATGTGCCTATACACAACCATCATCTGTCGATATGGGCTTAAAAAACATCCCTTACTTCTACAAATGGTTTTGTAGATCTACCAAATACTTGAGGAGTACATCTAGGATTTTGGGTGAGATACCTATATTTACAATGATATTTCTAAATTTTATGGTGTACTCTTATACACTCTACCCCTACTTCTACTTGAAGTAATTCCATCAGATACATTAGTCCTCTGCATACCCAATAAGGTAAAACTATGACTTTATGAGATTTTTTAAATCCTCCAACTTAGCCACTAGAGGATCTTCCTCCAACCTCAGGGTATCCATGTGATCTTTTCACTTGGTTAGATCATGTCGCTTTAATTATAGTCGTGAAAATGAAATATTTTGTTCTTCCTCCATATGATGAGAACTAAAATAAATTTGTAGATGTTGCAACTAGTGATTTAACTTTAAATAATTTATATCATTTTGATATGGCTTGATATCAATATTCACTTCCATTTTTAATAGGACTTTGAGTGGTTCATAACATTGAAACTTGATTGATCCTTTTATAGTTCTTTCTTTGACTCCCTCTTTAGTTATTCTCGATCTATTATTTTCCACTCCAATCCCACCTCCACATCAAAACCTGTACCTTCTCCAAATAGCCAAATATTATTGGTCAAGGATATTGTAAGGATGCTCACATTATGGTTTATATCTAAAACATGTGTTTCCTAGCATGCAAACCTCTCCTCTACCAGATATTTATGGTCGTTAATTGATTCATCAACCATGAATCTGGTTTTGTGAATTTTGGATTAGTCTATCTAGATCCCTACAAATACCCACATATATATATATATATATATATATATATATATATATATATATATATATATATATATATATATATATATATATATATATATATATAAACCTACTTTGATGTCAATATGATCCATAAATTCAAATATCAATCACAATAGAGCTACTAAAATTAATTAGAATATCCAAATCTACACTATGAGGGTTTATTTTTCCATATATTTTTGTATGTTTAACTATTGTTTATTATATGTGCATGAAAAATATAATTATGTAGAGAATAGAGAAAAAATAGAAAAATCATTCACAAACCACAATAACATGAGATATTACTTGGGAAATGCTTTTAGGAGAAAACCTAGCTAGCAGGTGAGCTTGATCTACTCTCTCTTTCTCTGAATGGAAATGAATGAAAGTAAAAAGAAGTGAGATTTGTGGCCCATGGGATGCTATAATACACAAAATCTCTATTTTTTCTATCCCCATCCACTCTTAGTAGTCTACTCATATATGGAAGAAAATTCACTCTAGTAAAATGCAACCCCTTTTTCTCCTAGTGTGCTTGTTATAATGCAACTCGATAGCCTACTAGTGGTTAAGTTTTAGTTCATAAACTCTTAACTAGAGTTACAATATCAAATCTTCTAGAGCTTTATTCATCATGAAAACATGGTTATGGGCTAATGTGGCACCATATTGAATTATGGTGGTCAATTTCAGTAGGTTGAATTCTAGGAGGCGTAACTTTCTCATATGATCTCCGCTTGAGGTGATTCTTGCATCGTTGGAGAGCTATCAAAACATGGAAAATAAAAAACCTTTCCCTCCCTACATATCTATTTTTAGCTACTTTTCTCATTTATGGCACAAAATTCACTCCAATAGAATGGAACATATTTTCCTCCTAGTGGCCTAGTTATAACACAGTCTAATAGCCTACTAGTGGTTAATTTTGACTCCTTTAACTCTTAATTAGAGCTATAATATTGAATATTCTAGAGTCTTATTCATTGCAATGACATGGATAGCCCATTTTTCATGAATAATATGTGTTGGCATGGCATCAGCTCCAATTATAGTGGTCAATTGTAGTCGGTCTCCTTCAGGGTATTGTAACCTTCTAATACGAGCTCTGATTGAGGGGATTCTTGTTCCATTAGAAATGTATTGATGTGTAGATTATGGAATCTAGGTGTACAGTAAGGTTAATTTTACGCCACATATAATCCCAATGTTAACCATAAAACACATTATTGACCCTATATATTGACTGATTATGTTTCGATTGTTATTTTGTTATATAGGCTAGAACCTCTCATGGTCCCATTTTATTATAATTATATAATTTGTCTATATATATATATATATATATATATATATACACACACACACACAAGCACATAATCACACTATGGAGATCTAGTCATGCAATCATGAAATATTGTCATGTACGTTGTATTCATTGTAAAAGAGGTTTCCCTTTAAGTAGGGATATAATTATTAGTTTCATATAACTTTTAATGTGTAAGCTCCATAGCATTTAGGACAAAAAATTGTGTTCATTTATGGCCGCCAAAATGGCACCTTGAGTTTTTGACCCAAGATTTTCCAAACAAGGACTACTGGTAAAAATCGTCCTTTGAGTTGGTTCGTCCATTTTTTCCACTCTAAAAGCATGAAGATGGATGATAAATAATATAATGATCCAAGCCAAATAATAAATTCTACTTCCATTTAGATTAAATTGATTCATATTTTGACACATTCAAAATGAGGTAATTCTAGCCTTGCAAATACTTTGACCCACATCGAATATCATCTACTAATATGTTTATATTTGGATGCTCCTCAAGTTTTAATATGAAGTTACAAGGACTAGGTGATAATCAAGGTTTAGAAGAATAATAAATTGAAAATAATTCCTTCCAAGATGGTATTAATATTTTCGCTAGTAGAAATGAAAAAGTAAAGGAGACAACCAAAATTTATGATTTATCATGGTTTTCCCCACAATTTAATTCTAAATTACTATGGAAATTCCATTAGTAAAATCATCACAATATATCTCATAAAAAATACTATTTTTTTCTTGTGCATGGAATATATAAAATGCAAAGAATTAGAGAACATAAAATACGATAAAACATAATATGTAAATCAAACAATTATTTTCTCTAGTAAAACCTTACAGGAGAAAATCCAACTAAAATGTGAGGAGGATTTGTTGTCTTTTCTCTCTAGAATGGGAAAATGAAAATGAAAATGAGAATGAACTCTTTATGGAGTTACCTAAGACTTATGTCCTGTTATGACAAAATAGAACACTAATTCCCTCTATTATTCTCTTTCACTACCACTCATAGTTTATCTTCTGTACAATGGAATAAGATATATCAAAATAGATTGAAACCCCTTCTCCTCCTAGTGACCCATTATTAACATAGCCCAAGAGCCAACTAGGGGTTAGGTTTGAATTCAACTCTTAAATAGAGTTACAAATTTGACCTTCTATAGTCGTCTTCATATTTTTACACATAGATATCCCCTTTTATAAGTGTTCAAACCAAAAGGTCAACTTCTAGGATGCATTACTCTAGGCCAAAAATTCTTACACTTTATTTCATTGCTCGAAAGGCATATTAGTGTAAGACAACACTAATGGGTTTCACATTAATGATATTTTTTGGACCTGTACAATATTTATTTAATTCCTCAAAATTTCCCTAGAAGGTTTTAGACTATAATTCGCCAAATTGGGATCCACTAGAAAAAAGGCCTTCCATGTTCATTTCTTCAAATTTTCCACTCTATAAGAATAGAGATAGATGCCAAAAAATATAATGATCTCATCCAAATAAATGATTCTCATAAAATATATGAAATTTCTAATATTCAAGGAAAATTCAATACATCGATGTAGAAAAGGATTGCTACAATAAATGTTAGTGGTGGAGGAGGTGAAGAGCATCCAAGGAAAATGATGGAAAAAAATCATACTATTTCAATAAATTCAAAGAGAAAAAGGAAGGAGCAAGAAAATATGTTGAGGAATTTCAAAAAGAAGAAATTAATTCTCAAAATATAGAGATTGATATTTTCATTAAAGTTTCTAGTTGGGATGAAAAGTTGTATCGTTTATTCCAACATTTCTTTCAACTATAATTTTAATTCCACAAACTCTAGCATGCTCATCCAATATGGGGCTTTAGAAAGTAGCACAAAATTGAGAATCAATTCAATGGGAAAATAAATTTCCTTTTAGGTTGGAAATCCTAGCATGTCCTTTGGAAATACATCATTGTATTACCTCAAAATGGGGTGGTCTTTGATCCTAAGTTCACTATCCTTTGTTACAATGGTCACTTGAATCATAAATAGAGCACACCTTTTTTACTATAATTCTTCATTTGATGCACTAAAACTTTCCTTACTAAAATAGGCTTTCTTATTGCCTGCAATACCTTTTCCTCTCCTCCATCATTGGGGAATTCCAACAATTTACAATAACACTCAAATTTGGTCCTATGAGTTGTCAACTAATCCATGCTAATTCATATATGATATGAACCCAATATAAAAATAATAAGCATCATTGTTGTGGACATGTCACTTATTTCCAAATTGCATGATGATCCATAAATTTTCATGGATATTCCACTTGAAAATTCCTCACAACATATTTGATAAAATTATACTTAAAATCCCAATATCTACACAATTTTATATATCTTTAGATTTATAAATATGTAGATTATTGTTAATATCTTATGCATGAAAATTAAAATTATGCAAAAAATATGGAATGGTGAAATAAAATCTCAAAGATTAATTTGAGACACATTATGACCTTGCAAACCATTTTGATAAAAAACTTAGTGAGCACCAGTATTGCAGCAATAATGTTGCAACTCCTGGGCTGCCTACTTTACTCTTATCAACCTGGTAGTTCGTAACAAACTTGGAAGTGTCGGTGCTGTATGCACAAATACTAATTCTCATTGCAGGTTGTCACTTGGTTATCCGGTGCAAGATCACTAGGAACTCAAGCCAACTTCTATGGATTCCAGAAGAAGCTCTATATGTGATTAAAGGAAAGAAAGACTGCTCTACAAATGCTATTCTAACTGCAAAAAGGAGAAAGACTGAAATGTAATGCAAACCTAGTAAACCCTAATTAACCAACTAATCCTAATTTTGTAGAAAGCACTATGAAAACCACGAAAGGGATGCCATTACCTACTCAAGGAAGTAAACAACATATGACTGTGCTATTTCTGGAACTAAATAAACGAAAAACATATTTTAGGATTTTTATGTTTTTTTATGTGATTTTGACATGCTTGTAATCTATTGTGTGTGAGTGTGGCAGCAAATAGGTGGTGTTGAAGGGTGGTTTTGGGACTTGAGAGGATGTAGGATAGTGTGGATAGGTCCTAGGAGGTCTCAAGTTGACTTTTGGAGGCTTTTCCACACTTGGCCTTCAAAAGAAATCCTACAGGAAAATCTACAGGAAGACACAGGAAATCTACAAGAGGAAAACAAGGAAACTACAGGAGGCATATAGGAGGAGTCTGAGATCTATTTTCACTATTTTGAGAGTGTGAGAATGGGTGAAAAAGGTGGATGGAGGTTAGAATGAGGTGTTAGGGTGCCTAAGGTCTACCATGAATCACTGGGAGAGAGAAAGATGATTGGGTTTGCTCAAGGAGAGAGGAAGAAGTTCTATGGAAAAATGCAAGAAACTAGGGCAGAATTGAGGTGAGTTTTGAGAGATCCATAGGGAATGGATCAGATGGAGGGTTTGATTGCTGATAAGCTAGCCTACTCCTAGAAGATATATACTGTAAAGAAACTAACAAACAACCAAGGAAATCAAGAAAAAAGTGAAATGAATGCATTTAGGAAAAACAGAGTTTTACATAAAAATGGTCCAAACTATGACCTATGAAAGGAAATGCTGAGAAATTTTGTAGGAAAGGAAAGCATGAAAGAATAATATTGCAAATTAGAAAGTGAGCATGATGAATAATATCTAAAGCAAAGCAAAGCTGGACTATTAAAAAGCTGCAAACATTAGAAGTCCTATGAAGGAGGAAAATCTGTGTTTCTGGGGCAGCAAGAGAGTTTTTGCCTCAAATCATGGTCCTAGAGGGAGGAAGAGAGACCAAGGAACTATTGCTAGCCTTTTTAATCTTCTCTTTATCACTGCTTAACTTACTATAGAAAGCACAAACAGAAGCAAACTACTAAATCATCAAAAGCAACCTATTCTTAACCATAAGAGAAATACATCTAACATCAAACTAATGTACAAACTGAAACAAGGCATACAAATACAAGTAAAGAGTAGCTTGGCTGCTTGGATTCAGCCCTACCCAAGAGCTTCACCCCTCTGAGGTAACTTAGTGCTAGCTCAAAAAGGATTGCATCTTTATTTTCAAAACAATAGCAAGATTACATGAAACTGTCACAAAAATAATAAGCTCAAAATTTGAGCAGAGTTTACATAAGCAAAAATCTTACACTAGTGAGGCCCTAGGCCTCTCTACTTATACAAATGAAGCTACCAACAACTTCCTTAAAATCAGGGAGGCTTGGCTCCCAAAACTTGAGATAATCATCAGTCTTCCTCCACTTGCTCAGCTGCCTTCTAGTGCATGATTCGGCTTCTTGTACTCTGAGCTAAATGAAGGGGAATTCGAAGTGAGGAGTAATAAATGAAGGGGATTCCCTCCTGTAATTCCTCTCCTCTATCCACTTTGAGTTATTTCTACCATTTTTCCATTGGGTCCTTTACTTTTACCTCGAAATCCATCAATAATCTACATTAAATACATGTTAGACCACATGGCACAATAACTAACTCAACTCACTCTATAAGCATAAATATAATCAAAAAATCATACAATAAGCTAAGAGAATGGTTGATTTGAATAGGTTAGGAGGTAAAATGAGCCTATATAATTACCCATTTATGAGGTTCATCATCAACCCCCTACTGAAGGTGTTTCTCATCATCTAAGCAACCTAGTTAATCTCTTCATCTTTTATGGCCCTGGTGGCCTCCCTAGCATCCCAACATTCTAATGTGGTCTGTTCTTCTTTGCCTGATCCAGGTGGACGTTGGTGGCCACCCACCTATCCCATTTGGACCCCCACAACTGTCTCTTTCAGTTTTTCAGTTTCCTTAATTATAGCACAGTTTACTATTTTTAGTAGTTTTTCGGGTCCTAAACTTCTGAAGCCGTTTTGAGGCCCTAAACGATGTTTTTTGGGAAATCCACCACCAACAATTTTTTTGATAAAAATCATCGTTTCAGTCGTAGTCCTCGGAGAGATCTTTCCAATGGGCTATCATGCGTGTCAAACGGAGATAATACGACCAATTCGCGACCCCGGGAGGTTGGCTGTCCAACTCACCCCAAAACGGGGCCCACAATTTGGCGTTTCATTTTCTAGGGTTAGGTTTTGGAATGTGAAGGGTTTTCCATTGTTTCTAAATAATAAATAGGCCTTCGAGCCTCATTGTAAAGACACTTTGAAACAGTTCAGAGGCATGTAGCCGACACATCTCTTCTCAGAGATAAGCTATCATCGCCCTAGCTGGGTTATTTCTATTTGTAAGCATATTTTAGTATTCTCAATTAATGAAATGAAGTATTATTTCCGCTGCATCTCTGTTTTTATGGTTATCGCATCTCTGTATTTATGGTTATCTCTGTAATCTATTGCATTCCTGCTTAAATCCGAATGAAGACAAATACATCAAATGGACCACACTGTGGCAGGGACGAGACCAAGATGTACCAGAGTTCACAAATATTTTTCATACCCTTCGCACACAGTTGGGTATCAAAGATTCTGAGCTGCATCTGGTACTCAAATACCGTGGCTGCCTACACAGATACATCCAGTAAGAGATGGAGTTCTTGAACATCTCCTCACTTGGCACAGCATACCGATATGCTGTCAAAATCGAGCAAAAGTTCAAACAGAAAAAGCGAGACTTCTGATCTGCAAATCCGAAGCCCAAAGGACAAAGCCAAGGCGGGGTGACCCAAGACAACCCCTCTACGCTACAAGAAAAGAACAACACCACGAAGCCAAAGAAGGACACAGGAAAGTGGTGTGAGTTCCACAAGAGTCCCACTCATAACACAAGTGAGTGTCGGACCAAGCATTCGCTGGTGGCCGAGTTGAAGGCTTCCGAATCAGATGCATGTTCTGACTCTGAGTCAGAACCCGACAAGGGGAATGACAAAGGGAAGCAGATCATTGATGCAGATCCCATCGCCACTGTTGCTACTGCCAAGATCCAGAAAAATGAGCCCGAAGATCCAGAGGAGGGGGAACGTCTTTTCCACTCACAGATGTGGGTGAAGGGTTCGCCGCTACAATTCATTCTCGACAGTGGCAGCCAAAAGAACCTCATTTCAGCAGAGGTCATGAAGCGGTTGGGCCTACCAACTACACCACACCCACAGCCATACAGTATCGGTTGGCTTCACGAAGGACGAGATCTCAAAGTTCGCCAGCAGTGCCACCTTCCCTACAGCATCAAGCCCTTCACAGACGAGGTATTGTGTGATGTTACACCTCTGAATGTTTGTGATGTACTATTAGGCCAGCCATACTTGTGGAGGCAACATGTTGTATATGAGTCAAGGCCTCGCGCTGTCATCATTTCGTTGGATAATTCATTATACAGGATACTATAGGTAGCCCCACCTACCGCCACCTCTTTGATCACTGCTAAGAAAGGTAGCAAGCTCATCTCACAGACTAGGAAATTTATTTTCTGTCTGGTTCGCTCCCAAAGTAAGGGGAAGATCGGTTCTACATCCATGACCCTCGTGAAGGGTTCCTCCACACAGCAGCAACAACAGAGGGATACAGTCTTGACAGAACACAAGAACAACTTCTCCTTACCCAGAGGGGTACCACACAAGTTTCAGGTGGGTGACAAAGTTTGGTTACATTTGCAAAGGGAGCGCCTTACTAGAACCCATTAAAAATTCAATTCGCTTCGACATGGTCCTTACACCACTAACAAGGCTATGGGCAACAATGCTTTGAAGCACAACATTCCTCCATTCCTTCGCTTGCACCGATTGTTCAATGTGGACCATTGCCGACCATGCTTCCCACCATTTCTGGACACATCAGAGATTGCAGAACAGCTCACTAGAGACCTAGCTCAGTAGAAGCTTCCTCATCTCAGGGAGGAACTCAACGCAATGGAAACCATTGCTTCCTAAGGGGGGAGGAATGATCCAGCTGGACGTTGGTGGCCACCCACCTATCCCATTTGGACCCCCACAACTGTCTCTTTCAGTTTTTCAGTTTCCTTAATTATAGCACAGTTTACTATTTTTAGCAGTTTTTAGGGTCCTAAACTTCCGAGGTCGTTTTGAGGCCCTAAACGACGTTTTTTGGGAAATCCACCGCCAACGATTTTTCTGATAAAAAATGTCTTTTCCGTCGTAGTCATCGGAGAGATCTTTCCAACGGGTTATCATGCACATCAAACGGAGATAATACGACCAATTCGCGACCCCGAGAAGTTGGCTGTCCAACTCACCCCAAAACGGGGCCCACAATTTGGCGTTTCATCTTCTAGGGTTAGATTTTGGAATGTGAAGGGTTTTCCATTGTTTCTCAATAATAAATAGGCCTTCGAGCCTCATTGCAAAGACACTTCAAAACAGTTCAGAGGCATGTAGCCGACACATCTCTTCTCAGAGATAAGCTATCATCGCCCTAGCTGGGTTATTTCTATTTGTAAGCATATTTCAGTATTCTCCATTAATGAAATGAAGTATTATTTCCGCTGCATCTCTATTTTTATGGTTATCGAATCTCTGTATTTATGGTTATCTCTGTAATCTATTGCGTTCCTGCTTAAATCCGGATCATTGCCATAGAATCCTGCCTTCCTGTCTATGTCCTTCCACTACTCCTCCTCTTCTTCTTCTATTCTACCTTCCAGCAAGGCTAACAGTAGTGGGGGACTCAATTTGCGGCCAATCCAGTTGACCTTCAGCCTCTGCATGGAGCACTTGTTCATTGGAACTCTTATCAATGCCTCCTTCAGCCCCATGGGGGAATGATATTCTTTGATCTGCAAACTGTGTGGTAAGGTGTTCCATCTCCTCATGCATGCATGTACACAGTCATCGCCAAGTAGCCTTTGCATATCCTCAAAGTGTGCAATGGCTTGTGCTTGATTGGTGAGATATCTAGGGGAAATCTGAGGGTCTTTGGCATGCATGTTTTATGTGTTGATGAGTGCCATAGGATCTGATGGCTCAGCTCTTATCATTAATGGCTCATTCTACTCCTTTATCATCAATCTTTTCATTTCTCCTACCCTCAATTCTTCATGGTTCATCCATGAGGTCATGGCCATCAATTGAAGGTCCCCTAGCTTGGCATTGGGATCCCACAAATTCATGTTTATGAGGGCCATGTTATGTAAGTAGAATTATTCCATCTTTGCTTTATCCTCTGAGGTGCTTTGGTCACACAAATCCATGGACTTCCTATAGTCTTGGAAATGCATTGTGCCTCTTTGTGCCAAAGTCTTTATTTGGAATTGTAACCATTGGTCCTTTAAATAGAGGCCATAGGATTTGGCTCGATTTCTGCATTGCAATGCCTCCATGGATAAGTTGGCCATGCATGCCAGTAGGGTTCCTTTCTCTTGCAGCTACCTCCTTAGCAATTCATTTTTAGTTTCAAGGTGGCTTCTTGTGATTGCTTCCCTGTCTCTGAGAGAACTCAACTCTCTGCCCATTTCCCTAAGTTTTTTTTTGATATGGCCAACATCCTCAACTCCTTTGGATTTGTCTATCTGCATCCACCTATGTGTTCTCACTCTTTCTTTCTCCAATTCAAAAAATAGTGGAATTGCAAATTTTTGCGGGATTATGCTTCCTCCCTCAAGTATATTGTAATAGGAGGCAAGACTAGGCTGGGGATCAGGTTCTTATATCTCTTGTGCTTGCTCCCTCACCTATGGATATCCTTCTATCCTTTTCTCAGTTTTTGGGTCTCTTGTAGTTTTCACCGTGTCTGCTGTAGAAATGTCTGAGCCTCCTGTATGACTATTTTTGCGACCTGTAGTACTACCTTTTCCTTCTATGTGGAAGATCTAGGGGTTCCCATTTCATATGTTATAGGTGTCTTGGAAGGATATTCTTTCCCTTTGGCAGAGGGTGAATCTTCAATGGTAATTGGTGCTTTTGAAGAGGGCTGGGGTTTGCCTGTTTTAATTCTTGTGCTCTTCCTAGCCCTGAAATACATGCAGCTCTGTCTTTTCCTTTTTTTCTTTGGCTTGATTGGCATACCGAGGGTAGTGAGGGTAGCTACTGCCTCCCTTTCTAAAGTCTCAGGGACTCTTCTCCTTGTTCTTCCATTTCTGCCTCTTTTTCTCCTTCTTCTGTCTCTTTTTCTGTCTCTTCCTGCTCTATTTCTTCAGCTCTCTCCTCCTCTATTTGAATTCCTTCCTCCTTCCTTTCTTGTTCTACTATGTCACCCCTTGCTCCGTCTTCTCCCCCTTGTCGTTCTTCCTCCTCACTGCCAGTAGGGCTGACATCATAGGTTAAGGCCTTTATATCATCCTCAACTATCATGTTTCGGAAAACTTCCCATGCTATAGGGAGTGTAAAGGTATGGAGGGCTTCCTCTATTATGATTTTTATTAAGCCATGGTGAGCTAATTGCTCTGAATTTCCTACTTATACCTTAGTGCTGGAGTCAATAAGGGACTACAGGAGGAAGTAAGAGATACTGAGCTTCTGAGGTGCCAGAGTGTCCATGCCATACCTTAATTCTTGGAGGATTCTAAAGTGATAACCATAAACAATGTTGTACCTCCCCTCACAATAAATGTATTTGATTATTTGATAGCTAACCTCATCCTAGGGATATGGTATGCTAGCCCTTCTAATGCCATTTTTATCTTCAACAGGGGTTTCATTATTTTGGAGAAAGTTCTTCTTGGCAGCCTGACCAATTAGTTTCTCATCTTTACTCCAAGGTAGCCCAAGAGGAGGGGTAGTTACCCTACTGATAAATTTAGGGGTTATCTCCATGGAAAGACCTCTAATGGTGATAGTGGCATGAGTTCTTGTGTGAGGGACCAGAAAGAGAGCAAACTCTTTGGAAATTTCCTCATCAAACCCTTGAAATTTCCCAAAGAAATTCATCCAGTTTACCCTTGTGAAGATGTCCACCACTTGAGGATGTGCATGGAGCCTAGTGGAGTTAGTGGGATCCTTTCTCATAAGCCCTCCTATCATATTGTGTATACTCTTTTGGAAAACCAAATATGGAGGTGGAGACAAAGAATTTTGAGAAAAACAGAGAAATAGAGGACACTGTGTTTTTTTTAAATAAGCAGAATTTTTTTTTATGTATCTTCTCCTCTCCTAAAATCTTATTTCCTCCCCAAATTGAAACCAATTCTTTCATATATTGATATTCAATAGGGGAATGCATGAACCCTACCTCTTCAGATTGAAAATTGTGCTAAAAATCGTGTTTTCTCCCTTCAAAATGACTCATTGCCCCTCCTGTAGAAGCCTGTTGTCCCTCTTGTAGATTTCCTATAGGTGCTCCTGTAGAAAATTCCGAGAGCAAGAATATGGGAGAGATCGATGGAGGACGGTGGTTACAAGGATGTGGGGGCACAAGGAGACTGTTGTAGCCGAGTTACGAGGAGAGAATGAAGGAAAAAGTGGTGAGAATGCTGAGGGGGGAGTACTTATTACCCTTTATGGATATTTTCAGTGATGAGTGCTGAGATGGAAAGGTATACATTGGCCATATTTGGACCGTTGGTCCCCACCTGCTTGGTCACCATGGCCCCTCCTGGTAATCATCCCTCATTATTGCATCAGAGTTCACACTTCATCCACTACCTGTCATTGGCATTGTGTGCTGGAGTTGACTGTGTGCACATGTGGATGACATCTCGGATGAGTGGAGTCAACTAGATGAAGGTGGCCAAGTTAATGGGCCACATTTCCCTCATTCAACCTCAACCATCTCATTGCTTTTGCATGACTTCTAATTACACAAATGCAAACAGAGGAGTGACTTAGTTACTTACCTATGATCTCAGTGTATTTGATGTGAGGTGCTGTGGCTTTCTCTGTTGCATGCCTTTATTTCCCTTTTTTCATGTTGTCCCTGCTTGCTGATGTGTGGTTGTGTGCTTGGGTAGGTACTTCTCTGGTTTTATTTGAGCTTCAGGTGCCTTTTCAACCTTCAGGTTTGCACTCTCTTGCTGTTGGTGTTGGATTTCTATGGGATTAGCTGCTACAGGAATTCCTACAGGAGCTCCTGTAGCTGCTTCTCCCCTTGAAACTTCAGCTTCTTCTTGTGCTTGGAGATTGAGGATGATGCCTGAGGTGTAGATAAGTATGGAGAGGTAGTAGGTAGGCTTCAGGTGAGGTTGATGGTGCTTTTTCCTCTTATTTTTTGTTTTTTTAGACTGAAAATCTGTTTTTCTATGTTTTTCTTGGACAGGAAGAAAAATGATGCTTGTGGTGTGATGTAGGTTTAGAAATGATGGCAAGGAGGTTTGAATATTGTAGGAGGGATTATAGGTTCTTCATGAAGCTTCTTTGTCCCTCAAACTGCCTTTTATAGCCACTTCTAGCTCTATGTAATTCCCACAGGAGCCTCCTATAGAAAACACAGAGCCTCCTGTAGAAAACACAGTTTTGAAAAAGAGGTATAGTGGGGTGAAAGAAATGCCAGAAATGATGGACGAAGCTGTGGAGAAGATGAGATGGGTGCTGACATGAATGTTAGGGTCCCCTTGGAACCTTCTTCTGCTCCCTGTAGTCCTCCTGCAAACCTGCAATGCAACAAAAAGTTCATTTTCTTTCTCCTTTTTCTCTCTTTTTTTTTTTTTTTTTGAAAACAACTAGAGTGCCTCAGAGATATTTTCACCCTAATTGCCTGCCCTGTGCACCTCCAAGGTAGATTTTCACCCAGGGATCTCTTTTTTTTTTTTCAAATGGAAGCTAAGACATGCTCCACTACCATCACTATTTTATTCAAATATTCGATGAACTCTTGCTTGGAGAGGGGTTTCTTGTAGACCTTCAACCGATGTCCATTGACAAGCATGGCGATGGCTTCATCATCAATGGTTTTGATCAAACTGAACCATTTTCATTTCATTTCTCCATAGTGTAGGGTTCCATCCATCTTTTCCTCAACTTGCCTTTGAAATCCTTGTATCTTGAATCATAGAGTAGTGCCCAATCTCCCTCTTGGAATTTCTTCTCCTTGATATTTTTGTCATGCCATATCTTTCTCTGAAGTTGAACTATCTCTTTATGGAGAAGGGATTGCAATCTGTATTCATCCAATCCATTGAGCTGAAGTAATCTCTCCTTCTATGCATGGCTGAGGTTTAGGTCTAGCTGAGCTGCCATCCTTAATGTATTGAACTCAAATTCTATTGACAACAAACCCTTCTTCCCATAGACTAGTTCATAGGGTGTGAACCCAGTGGTGGTCTTCCATGTGCTGTTGTAGGCCCAAGTGGCTTCAACTAATTTGTCTGCCCGGTCTTTTCTACTTCTACTCACTACCTTGGTTAAGATCCCTTCGAATTCTCTGTTAGTGACATCCACTTTCCCATTGGCTTGTGGATGGTAAGGGGTGGAAGTCTTGTGCTTGATCTTATGATGTGTGAGCAGATCTTCAATCAGGTTGGAAGTGAACTGTCTGCCTTGATCTGTGACCAACTCTCTTAGATACCCGAACTTGTAGAATATGTTTTCTCTCAAAAACTCAACTACTTTTTCCTCTGTTGCTACTTTGATTGCTTTTGTCTTTTCCCACATTGTCAGGTAGTCAGTGCACACAATGATGTATTGTTTCTTCTTTGAGGGAGGGCTGATAGGTCCCACAAAGTCCATGCCCCACTTCTCAAATGGCTCAAAGGTCACTTGAGGTTACATGGACATCTCATCCTTTGGAGTAGGTTTCCCCATCTTCTGACACGAATCACACTGGCTTGTATATCTCCTCACATCCTGATGAAGAGTGGGCCATTAGTAGCCTGCTTGCAATATCTTGAAGGTAGTTCTTTTTTCTGCAAAATGACCTACACAAGGTCCGTCATGATAGGTCAGGAGGATGTTAAAGACTTCCTCCTCCCTGACACATCTTCTCAAGATTTGATCTAGGCCAAGTTTGGAGAGATTTCCTCCAATTCAGGTGAAAGGAGCACTTTTCCTTACTATCTTGCTCTTCTCTTTTGAGGATAGGTGTGGTGGGAACTATGTTGAAACCAAGTAGTTTGTTATATCAACAAACCATGGAGAGAGTACTGATATAGAAAACATATGTTCATATGGCATTTGGTCATCCACCATTCCTTCTTCACCTTCAGGCAAATTTACTCTAGACAAAAAGTTAGCAACAACATTTTCTTTACTAGGCTTATCAATAATGGTCAAATCAAACTGCTGCAGTAAAAGAAACCATCTAATAATGTGAGTATTTACATCTAGTTTTTTCATTAAATATCTAATTGCAGCATGATCAGTGTGCACAAATGTTTGATAGTCTGTGATATAATGTCTGAATTTGTTTAAGGAATGCACGACAACTAGGAGTTCCTTCTCGGTCACTATATAGTTTAACTCTACCTTTGACAAGTTTTTGCTTATAAAGTATATGGCATAAGGTAACTTTTCATGAATTTGTCCTAAGCCTGCTCCTATTGCTTTGTTCGAGGCATTTGTGTGAATGTGGAAAGGTAGGGCCCAGTTTGGCCCTTTGAGAATTGGGGCAGTCACTAACTTTCTCTTCAAGGTATCTAGGGCTTCTTGACAATTTTTTGACCATATGAACTCAACATCTTTGCCTAACAGTCCAAACAAAGGAGAGGCTAGCTTGCTGAAATATTTAATGAATCTCCTGTAATATCTAGCTAAGCCTAGGAAAATTCTGACATCTCTCACCTTTTGAGGAGGTGGAAGCCTTTAGATGATGGCAATTTTGTTGGAGTCCACCTGCATTCCTTGCTGAGATATTGCATGACCTAACACGGTCCCTTTAGTCATAAAAAATTCACATTTTTCCTGACTGAGGGACAGGTTCATCTCAATACACTTGTCTAGAACTTTTCCTAGGTTAGATAAAGCTTCCTGAAAGTCAGAACCATAAGGAGTAAAATCATCCATGTATATTTCTACTCCATCATGACCTAGTTCAGAAAATATACTCAATATTGCTCTTCGGAAATTGGCTGGAGTGTTGAAAAAACCAAAAGGAAGGACCCGGTATGCAAAAGTACCCCAAGGACAAGTGAAAGTGGTCTTATCTTGATCTTCCGGGCTGATTTGAATTTGATTGTACCCGCTAAACCCATCTAGGAAGGAGAAAACGTTTTCCCTGCTAGACCATCTAACACTTGATCTATGAAAGGTAAAGGAAAATGGTCCTTTTTAGTGGATTTGTTCAATTCCCGTTAGTCTACACAGATTCTCCACTTACCATTTTTCTTTGGCACTAGCACCAAAGGAGAGACCCATTCACTATCGGAGATGGGATAGATGAATCCTGCATCAAGCAATTTCTACAGTTCTTCCTTAACAATATCTTTAATTGCTAGATTCATCCTCATTTAAGGCTGCCTGACTGGTTTGCAATCTTCCTTGATATATATATGATGAGTACATACTGAAGGGTGCACTCCATTCATCTCCTTATAACTCCAGGCGATGACATCTAGATGTTTTCTCAGTAGGCTACACAGTTCCTTCTCCTGGGAAGTGGATAAGGATGGATTGATTTTCAATGTTCCTTCTGGGTCAAACTTTATATTCTTAACATGGAGAGAAGTGGATTTGGCCACACAAAGATCAGCTGAAGGGTTTTTTTGGGTTTCTCTTATTATTTCCTCTAATGGTGATACACTGGGAGGTGGATTCTGAATCAAATTTTCAATCATATCATCCTCATCTTGTTGTTTCCCCCCCATGGCGATTTCTAATGCATAAAGTGGTGCAGAATAAACTTCATCCTCATATTTCTCCTCTAGCCAGAGAGGTAGATCATGTTATTGCAAGGGTTGGACAGGAGGATATAGGATTAAATGTTTGGACATGTGCCCATTCTTTATGGTCATGTTCCCAGCTTGACAGATGATGTAGGCATCGACTATAGCTAATCAGGGTCTTCCCAGAATGAGAGGATACCCAGTGAGCTTTTCCTTTAGTTAGAGAACTAAGAAATCAGCAGGGTACTCCCAAGAATCAATGGAGACCATCACATCTTCCACAATCCCCTTAGGGGTCACCGTGGTGCAGTCCGTTAGATGTAGCACTGTCATGATCTTCCTTAAGGAGCCTTGGAGGTTAAGTTTGAGCATTTTGTCCTTTGTCATCACATTAATGGAAGCTCCCAGATCAATCAAGGTATGCAGGATCATTGTGCCATTGATGTGGAAATCATCTAATGGGCTTCCAGGGTCCAGATATTTTGGACAGATTACTTGCCCCAACATTAGGTCAAACAGTTGTCCTATGACATTAATGGTTAGGAATCTATCTTGCGCCTTCCTGGATGCCTAAAGCACTTCTCTTTGATCAAAATATTGTAGATAGGCACGTCTTTTATGTCCTGGAGAAGTGGTATCTTTACACATAAATGTTTCAATTATCCCAGGAGTTCAGTCTCTTTTGGGGTAGGCTAGACTGTCATGGATAGTCTCTCAGGAAAGGGTGGATTTGCTTTAGGTTTTCTTTCCTCTTTATCTTCCTCAACCTCCCTTGGTGGAGGCTGGCGATCTGGGAGGACTTTCCCAGATCTCAAGATAACTTCTTGAATCTCCATAGCATAAGTTAGGCATAATGTTCCCCATTATACTCTTCATGAGCCTATCTGTTGTTCAGGTTTGGATTTGGCTGGGTAAGCGTTTGGGGTTGCTTTGGTGGAGCAGAAGGTAACGGTTGTGGTTGGGAAGGTGGTGAAGGAAAAAGAGCAGGAAGAGGGTTGTATTGGGGCCTCCACCCCTGATGAGATACATTCCATTGAGGTTGTGGCTGAGCATAGGATTGAAATGAATGGGTGGCTAGTTGGGTGTGATATTGAGATGTGAAGGACCAAGGAGGAGGCGTGGACCAGGAAGGATGAGCAGGAGGGCCCTAAGAAGGTATGGAGGTGACTTGGTTGGGGTTGCAGTATGCATGAGATGTCCCTTGCATCCCCTGCTGGTATGATTTAGGTCCATGCAACCTTCTTTGGTTTATGTAATAGAGTTGTTCAGTGACTCGCTTAGCCCCTTGACATACAAATTTAAGTCTGGGTAAGGAAGGGCACTTATCTGTAGAATGATTTTCCTCACAGACTGAACAAACCTCTATAGAGTTCAATGGGCATTCATTCCTAGGATGCCTCCTGGTGCATCTAGGGCAAAAAATGGCCAAAGCTCTCTCTGCTTCCTCTTGATTTCTTTTGATATGTAAGGTATCCATTTGCATGGCAAGAGTCTGCAACATCTCACTCTTGAAGTCTTCTAGCATGTTTCCAATTTCTCCTTTAATGGATGAGTTGGAGGAAGAGGTACTAACTATGGGTTGACTCCCCCAACCTGTCTTTCTGGCTGCTTTAGAATGGTTTCTAAAAATAGTCATTATGTCCTCATAGGATAGTTGGTAGGTGTCTCCCTCAACTAGTAGATGGAGGGTGTTTAAAAGGTCTTCCCGAATTCCCCTGAGCAGGACCAACTTCACAGAATCAGTGTCAAGTGTACACCCAACCCTTTTGTAACTGAGCTAGAACCTCTCTTCATAGTCTTCCATGGACTCATCACTTCCTATGGTCATTTGGAAGATTTATTCTTTAGTATCTTTTGACCTAAAATAGTCTCAATAATTGTTGTTAAATGCTTCTTGTATCCGAGCCCAAGTTGTGATGATATTGCCAGGTAATCCCATGAACCAGTGCAGTCCTACATCCTTGAGAGTAGAAGGGAAGAGTTTCAGCTTTTGCTCATCTTCTGCATAGTCATAAGTTTGACAGATGACAACAATCTCGAACAAGAAGGTGTCAGGAGATTCTGTAGTCAGACCATGGAAATGAGGTAGGGAAAAAGGGCTTATATTCTTCATTTTGGTGTCCCCATTGGTCTCCTGAATGGGAAAGGTGCCCTCTATTCTCTCTCCATTCCCCCTAGCCTTTCTGTTTTCAGCCATTGGCTCCAAAGGAATGTTTTCTTCTTCTTCTTCTTCCCCTATAGGTTCTTCAAATATGTGTGTCTATTCACCTAAGTGTTCTTCTTGATCACAACCACCTAAGAAGAGAGAAGGTTGGCTGTGTGAAGCAGTGGGGATGTTGGGAAAAAATTTTCCTGAGTTATCTCTATTCCTATGAGGCATGAAAAGAAATATTTTTGGTTGGTTTTTGTTTATTTTTCCCCACACTAACGGTAACTGTAGAAACTAATATTGATTGAACAAAAAAAATTGCAACAAACTGAAATGAACTTGCTGAAATGAAATTTGTAGAATTGAAAAGGAAAGCAAGGAAATGCAGAATTGAAGGAAAAGAATGGGTTGGTCTACTTTTGCTGAAATAAACTATTAGCATAATGTTGCAATAAAAAATAGAAGAAACAATAATCACAAAATACTCTGACGCTTACCCGGAGATGTCGCCAAAAATTCATAAGAAAGAATCTTGCAACAATAATGTTGCAGCTCCTGGGCTGCCTACTTTACTCTTATCAACCCAGTGGTTCGTAAAAAACTTTGAAGCATCAATGTTGTCTACAAAAGTACTAGTTCTCACTGCAAGTTGTCACTTGGTTAGATGGCACAAGATCACTAGGAGCTCAAGCCAACTTCTATGGATTCCAGAAGAAGCTCTATATGTGATGAAAGGAAAGAAAGATTTCTCTACAGATGTTATTCTAACTGCAAAAATGAGAAAGACTGAAATGTAAAGCAAACCTAGTAAACCCTAATTAAACAACTAATTCTTCTTTTGCAGAAAGAACTATGAAAACCATGAAAGGAATGCCATTACATACTCAAGGAAGTAAACAACATCTAACTATGCTATTTCTAGAAGTAAATAATCAAAAAACATATTTTTGGATTTTTATGTATTTTTATGTGATTTTGACATGCATGTAATTTATTGTGTGTGAGTGTGGCAGCAAATAGGTGGCATTGAAGGGTGGTTTTGGGACTTGAGAGGATGTAGGATGGTGTGGATGGGTCCTAAAAGGTCTCAAGTGGAATTTTGGTGATTTTTCCCACATTCAGACTTCAAAAGAAAGCCTATAGGAAACATTACAGGAGGACACAGGAAATCTATAGGAGGAAAACAGGGAAACTACAGGAGGCCTACAGGAGGAGGCCAAGAGTAGTTTTAACTATTTTGAGGGTGTGAAATGGGTGAAAAAGGTGGATGGAGGTTGGAATGAGATGTTAGGGTGCCTAAGGTCTACCATGAATCACCAGGAGAGAGGAAGAAGTTCTATGGAAAAATGCAGGAAACTAGGGCAGAATTGAGGTGAGATTTGGTAGGGCATGGATCAGATGGAGGGTGTGATTGCTGATAAGCTAACCTACTTCTGGAAGAGATATGTTGCATAGAAATTGACAGAAAACCAAGGAAATCAAGCAACAAGTAAAATGAATGCATTTAGGAAAAACTGAGTTTTGCATAAAAAGGGTCTAAACTATGATCTATGAAAGGAAATTCTGAGAAATGTTGTAGGAAAGGAAACCATGAAAGAAGGCTATTGAAAATTAGGAAGTGAGCATGATGAAGGAGAACTAAAGCAAAGCAAAGCTGGACTATTAAAAAGCTGCAAACACTAGAAGTCCTACGAAGGAGGAAAATTTGTGCTTTTGGTGCAGCAAGAGAGTCTTTGTCGCAAATCATGGTCCTAGAGGGAGGAAGAGAGGCCAAGGCACTATTGATAGCCTTTCAAATCTTCTCTTTATCATTGCTTAACTTGCTATAGAAAGCACAAATGGAAGAAAACTACTAAATCATCAAAAGCAACCTATTCTTAACCATAAGAGAAATACATCTAAGAGCAAACTAATCTACAAACTGAAACAAGGCATACAAATACAAGTAAAGAGGAGCTTGGCTGCTTGGATTGGGCATTGACCCAAGAGCTTCAGCCCTCTGAGGTAACTCAATGCTAGCTCAAAAAGGATTCCATCTTTATTTTCAAAACAATAGCAAGATTACATGAAACTGTCACAAAAATAATAAGCTTGAAATTTGAGCAGAGTTTACATAAGAAAAAATCCGACCCTAGTGAGGCCCTAGGCCTCTCTACTTATACAAATGAAGCTACCAAAAACTTCCTTAAAATCAGGGAGGCTTGGCTCCCAAAACTCGAGATAATCATCAGTCATCCTCCACTTGCTTGGCTACCTTCTAGTGCATGATTCAGCTGCTTGTACTCCGAGCTAAATGAAGTGGAATTCGAAGTGAGGAGTAATAAATTACGGGGATTCCCTCCTATAATTCCTCTCCTTTGTCCACTTCGATTTATTGCTACCATTTTTCCACTGGATCCTTGACTTTGACATCGAAATCCATCAATAATATGCATTAAATACATGTTAGACCACATGGCACAATAACTAACTCAACTCACTCTATAAGCATAAATATAATCAGAAAATCCTACAATAAGCTAAGAGAATGGTTGATTTGACTAGGTTAGGAGGTAAAATGAGCTCATATAATTACCCATTTATGAGGCTCATAAAAACCCAACTTGAAGGTCAAGTCTCTCTACTCTCATTTTCTAGAATGGTATGCATGTGAGTACAAAGAAGTATGTTTTGTGGCCCATGGGTTACTACAATGCAAAAAATATCTCTATGTTATCTATCTCCTATCCTTCTTGCCTATATTTTTCTCAGTTATGGAAAAAATGCACTTGAAAGAATGGAACCCCTTTTCTTCTTAGTGGCCCAGTTGTAACATAACCTAATAACTATAAGGACTCTGGACACCACATATCTCCACAATGGTATGATATTGTCCACTTTGGGCCTAAGCCCTCATGGATTTGCTTTTGGACTTACCCCTAAAAGGCCTCATACCAATGGAGATATTTGTCCATCCTTATATACCCATGATTCTCCTTGCTTCTAGTCAATGTGGGACTTTGGTCGTATACCCAACAATCCTCCCCTCGAACAAAGGACCATCGAGCCTCCCCTCACATGATTATCCATCCATCCACTCTCTACCAACCAGGATTCTCCGCTCTAATGCGTTGGAATCACGCACCTTACTTGGAGCACCACCTACCTCGAGAGCTTGCTCTATCCCAGGTCAACTCCTCTTCACCGTGTTGGGACCAAGACATGTCCATGAAGACAGCCTATCTAACCGAGCTCATCCATGTATCCCATTGTGATATTACTGGGGCCCACCACCTTTGTTTGGAATTCCGATGATTCACCCACTTGGCTAACTTCGGGGCATGGCTCTAATACCACTTGTAAGGACTCTAGACACCACATATCTCCACAATGGTATGATATTGTCCACTTTGGGCCTAAGCCCTCATGGATTTGCTTTTGGACTTACCCCCAAAATGCCTCATACCAATGGAGATATTTGTCCATCCTTATATACCCATGATCCTCCCCACTTGTAGTCAATGTGGGACTTTGGTCGTATACCCAACAATAACGTAATCATGGTTAGGTTTGACTATCTCAACTCTTAACCAGAGTTACAATATAAAATATTCTCAAGTATTCTTCATCATAATCATGTTTCTAGACCATTTTCCATGAATTATGGGAGTTCAAATGGTGTCCTCTCAAATGATAGTGGTGAAAATATGAGGGTGAACTTCCGAGTCACATAATTTTCACATACAAACTTTGACTGATCATATCCTCGTGCCATTGGAAAGGTATCTATGTGAAGAATGCGAAAAATGGTATGATGCTAAAGTAGAAACATTTTACCCCAAAAAACATCATTTGATACCTCAAAATTCTCACAAAAGGTTACAAACCTCATTTTTCCAAACTAGGTTCCACTCGTAAAAATGGTCCTATGAGCTTATTCCTCCAATTTTTCCAATCTAAAAGAATTGCTATGGATGCCAAAAAATATAATGATCCAATATGCATCATATATCCCCATTTTGGGAGGTTTTTGGTCCCAAAAATCTTCTATTGAATGATGTGAGAAAAATTTTCCTACATCTTCTCTCACGTGTGCCATTTAGCTTTTACTGGAAGTTTTATTTTGACCCAATATTCCAATGGTCATGTAGCCTGTCTTGTATTTATACACCTCTTCTATAAAAATGTATATTATTTCAACTTTGTATGAGCATGTGGTTCCAAATCCTCCACAGAAGGTAGGACATTTTTTTCTTCCTAATCTAGCATGGAAGGCTTGTATAGTTTTAGGTTCTCTACATTCACAATTGAGTTAATGTGCATGTATGGTGGTAAAATAATTTCATAAGAATTATCACCTACCATTTCCAGTATCACAATGGGACCATACCGCAGAGACTTGATGTTATTACTAGGCCCATGTAGCCTCTCTTTGCTCAATGGTAGCATTACTCTGTCTCCCACCTTGAACGATTTTTCTATTTTATGTTGATACTTCATAGCACTATATTCCTCTTGTGACTTCTGCAGTGTATCTTGTACATGTAGATGGATCTTCCTAATCTTCTCTATAATTTTTTTAGACCTTAAGGAATATCCTGTAATATGTTCCCTCACTCCTCCTTGTTGCCCATATGTAATATCCAACGGTGATGTCAACAAATATTCAAAACATGTTTCAAATGGGGACTTTAGAGTAGAAGTGTGAACTTCTCTATTGTAAGAATGTTGTATATATACTATATTTTCATCCTAGATATTTGGATTCTTCTGAGTATGTCCCCATTGTTGTCGCACAAAAGTCTTTTTGATTAATTTTTCTGTCCATCTATCTATGGATGGAATGTTGTATACCTCTTCAACTTTGTGTCCATCTTCTCCCAAAGTGTAGTCCAAAATGCACTGAGAAATATTATGTCCATGTATGAAATGATGCTCCTTGGTATCCCAAAGTGCACCCAGGCCTGTCCAAATAAAAAGTTCGTTTCTTTTTTCCCATATATGGCCTTTTTACAGGGCATCAGAAAACACATCTTATTGAACTTGTCAAATACCACAAATAGGAAGTCATGTCCCTTCCTAGTTGTTTGT
The DNA here is from genome assembly GCA_031772625.1 of Pinus tabuliformis. NCBI lineage: Eukaryota > Viridiplantae > Streptophyta > Pinopsida > Pinales > Pinaceae > Pinus > Pinus tabuliformis. Next base: position 1,032,127,546 of record CM062816.1, read on the forward strand.
AAACCTACAAAAAAATCCATGGAAATTCTTTCCCAATGATAAGTGGGTATAGTTAAGGGAATATATATTCCATGTTCCCTATTTCTAGTCTTGTTGGTACAAAAAAGAATCCATCCTTTTATGAACCTAGATACTTGCTCTTACATCTCGGCCCAATACACATACCTCTGCAATTTGTCTATTGGCTTCTCTACATAAAAGTTTCAAACAAACTTAGAGGTGTGAGCCTCTCTAATCAACTGTAATCTCTGACCTTTATAAACACATAACTTATCCCTTGGAGATGGTAGTCAACGGTGATATCACCATTGTGCACATGACTCTAACTTTGCAAATACTGAAACACCTCCCTAAAGTCCTTGTCCTATAAATATTCCACTTTGTATGTATCATGCATGAATGGCTCGATGTGCATCAAATTTCCCAAAGCTATGATATTTTATTTGGGTGGCCTTGAAAACATGTGGACTAACTTATTTGTGTTTCCATTTTTGTACTTAATCACTAAATGAAATTGTTGTAGGAACCTCATCCACTTGTAAAGGTTGGTCTGTTGTAGCTTACTCTATGTCTCAAAGTACTATAGTGGATGGTGATTTTTCTACATTATTGTCTCCTTTCCCATTAGATAGTTCTTCCACTTCCTCATATCTTTCACTAGGGCATAAGTTTCCCTCTCATAGGTAGGGTAGTTAATAAATACCCCATGAAATACTCTAGAATGGTAGCATACGGGCATTCCTACTTGTATCAGGATTGTTGCCTTAGCATACTCACTCACATTAACCTCCAATTCAAAGGGATGTTCAAGTTGGGTAATTCCATAACTAGTGCTTGACTAATATTCTTCTCCAGCTCCTCAAAGGCTCTCTACTGACCCGTTCTCCACCATAAACTCTTACCACTTGTTTTTATGGTGTGGAGTGGCACTACTACAGTTGAAAGCAAGGCTATGAATAATCTTAGGTACTATGCACCCTAATGAAACTTCTAACCTTAGAAACATTAGTAGGCACTAAATATTTCATGATGGTCTCCATCTTGTCAAGATCTATCTTTACGTCTCCTCCAACTGTCACATACCCCAAATACACTAAAGACTATTATGCAAACTCACACCTCATTTTCTAGTAGTTGATGCTTATTTAATGTCTCTATCACCTGTGTCAAATGTGAGATGTGGTCCTTCAAGGGAACATTGTATAATAGTATATCATCCAAATAAAAAATAATAGATGAAACTATAAAGGGGTGAAGTACATCATTCGTTATTCTCATAGACATAGCTAGCGTATTACATAAGCCAAATGGTATTACTAACCACTCATACAAACCTTGCCTACCATTGAAGGTAGTCTTCCAATTATATTTTTCTTTAAATCAAACCTAGTGATATCCAGACATTAAGTACAACTTCTTAAATTACATTGCTTGTTGTAAATGATCCAGTAGATCATCGATCACGGGTATGGGGTACCTATTGTTGAGCATTAACTTGTTCAATGCCCTGTAATGTATACACATCTTCCAAGTCCATCCTTCCTTGGCATAATGATGATGGGTGACCAACATCGTGATGTATTCAATTTAATGATACCTTATTCCAATAGTTATTACAATTATTTCTTCACATCACTTACTTTTATAAAAAAATACCTCTATAGCCCATTATTTCACAATGGGGAGTCCAACAATAATTGGATATCATGCTCCAATTCCCTCTTAGGTGGAAACCATTTAGGAACATGGAACACATCCCTGTATATAGTGACTCTTCAAGTTGCTATTTCTATTTCTTGGTAACGCTTGATGGATGCCTTACCTCTTATTGACTCTTCTACAAACTAGTTTTCTCTTAAAAATAGTAAAACATAGTTCTTGTTGGAACTAATCAATTTCTTGGTTTGGATTTCACTAATTAGAGAAATTTTCAACTTTCCTTTATGACCATTGATGGTGAATTATTTCCCCTTCCTTAATGAGCCAGTACTAGGTGGCCCTCCACATGAATATTACATCTTGCATGTACATGTAGGGACTACTAAACATGACTCCATAGACATGAAGGGGGACCACATATAGTTATATTTCATCAATAAAATTGGAATTTATGGAAAATATAATTTTTAACTATTTTGTTACTTTCAAATCCACATCCTTATTTATCCATTCCAAGATACATGGGCTTGGATGATCACAAACTTCCAACCCCGCTTCTTGACTAGTTGTCCTGAAATAAGATTTGCTTACAATCCTGAGTCAAACAAAGCATCAATATTGGTCTTGTTCATATGTATCTTTATATGGAAGAGTTTTGTCATTTCTTTCTTCCTATTACTGAAGGCTACTCAGATTCACCTTCTTTTGCATTGATGTATAAACAATCTTCTCATCCATGTGTGAGTTGCTTTCAACTTGGTTGCTTGAATCAATGGCCATGATATTATTCTTCTTATTTTATTTATTTTTAGTCTCCAGGTTAATATCTATATGCAAATTCCAGTACTTATCCTCTCTATTCCCATCAATGTGGCAATGGTTGCAATGCTTTCTCAGATATTTGCACTGAAGTATCATGGCTACCATATTTTTATCTTTTCCCCTTTCTTCTTTTTCTTCCCCTCCTTAGATGAATTTTTTTTCTCCTTATGCTTCGATCCATTTGATTTACCTTTATTCAAGCCTATTATTTCTAGGTATTGTGCTTGTACATAAGACTCATCCACCAATTAGGATTTGAACAACATTACTTGCTCCCATAGATGATGGTGTAGACACCCCAAATATTTGAGGAGTACATCTTGGTTATTTGGGGAGATATCCAACATTATAGCCATATTTTTGAACTCTGTGGTGTATGCATACATGCCTTGCCTCTGCTTTTTCTTGAAGTAGTGCCACTAGATCCACTAGTCCTCTTCATACCCAATGAAGCAAACCTATGACTATATGAGGGTTTGGAGACCTCCCACTTAGTCACTATGGGTTCTCCCTCTAACCTTAAGGTATTTTTGTGGCTTTCCCACTATGTCAAGGCATGACCCTCTAATTTCAACTGCACAAACGAAATCTTCTATTCATCCTCAATTTGATGTACATTGAAATACACTTTTGTTGACGGTCTTGAAAATTTGTCAACTAAGGGGTTCTCCTTGGTTTTATGTCCCAATTAGACCTCACACCATTTGGAGTAGGATCCCAAACAATAAATACAATCAATTCCCTTGTCCTTAGGGATTTTCCTTAGTTTTAATTATTAACATAAGATGTTATACAAAATTCCTTGAAACAAAAAAGTAAGCATACACTGTGAGGCATACAATTCTAATGTATACAAGGCATTTTCATGGAAGAGAGGAAGAGATTGATCATATAGAAGAAAAATAGTAGTACCATCCTAAAATATATACATAATATCATAATTGGATCACAAGTTAGTCTAAAAAGTAGTTCACAAGGCAACCACGATCGTAAAACCAAATACAACACACCTTCAACATTATTATTATGAAAGCCACTGAAATAGTTTGATTTCCTTAGTACATGTGAACGAAACATATACCACAAACATATAGATAGTAGTCTTACTATATCACGATACATGCATGAATATGTTTTGGCTCATCAAGATTTATATATTAAGTGGAGCTACCAAGATATACAAGTACAATGTTGCCACACTAGCCCCAATAGTGGAACATTAAGTAACCACTTACTCCCCTAAAGAAACATCATCTCTCCTGTGCCAATGTTAGAGAATCCAAGGTGAAAGTTCCAATCCAATTTTTTTTTTTCTTGAGCTATGAGGATGTATTTACAAAAAATGAGGTGACTCTTCACCTCCCATGTGACTCTTGACCTCCCTCATGACTCTTGAGCTTATACAATGGCTTTTTGAATTCTTGCATGAGCTTCAATATGACTTTAGAACTAAATAGTGAGTCTTCATATTCCATGTGGGACCCTTGGCCTTCAAAATATTTTACATTTTATCATTTTTGAGAATTACATAAGTACATTCCACAAATTATGTGGCAAGAAACTATCACACATGTGACTCTTGACATGACTCGTGACAATGATGACATGGAACGTCATGATGATGTGGAATTTCCAAGCTACTCCATTTGTTGATTTCTTTGAACATTCATGATGGATCTTGCATGTGCTTTGTATTCAACCTTCGAGGGGCTGATTGATATGGAGTCTTCATATGATCTTAATCTTTGATCTTCTATCAGGAGCTAGTGTCTCTTCTTCTTCGCATTCAAAGACCAACTTGTCTTTGCAACTGCATAGGTGTCTTCTAGCATGGTGTCCCTATTCATATCCTTCATCACCATACTGTCATAACAAGATATAATACCTACAACAAAAATCACTTCATGAAAAGATGACATCAATATGAAAACATCTAATCTAGTATGCTTCACAAAATTGGGTACTGGACTGAGAGACTCATGGATTGCATAGTTGCGTAGATTAAGAGGTAAGGATCAAGCATTGAGGCTTTATACTACATAGTGCACAGTTCAGGAAGGCTAGGGTAAGGTGACTACATATTTGAAGGCCTCAAGGAGGTAAGATTGAGGCTTGAATTTTCTCACTGTGGAGTTCAAGAGAGAGAGAGAGAGAGAGAGAGAGAGAGAGAGAGAGAGAGAGAGAGAGAGAGAGAGAGAGGCCTAGGGCTTGTGCAGTTGCGCAGTTCAAGGAGTCCAGTTGGAAGTTTGAGGCTTAATACTATTCAATGTATAGAAGAGGACTGATTGGAGGATGATCTTCATAGTTCTGGAGCTCAGAGAGAGAGAGAGAGAGAGAGAGAGAGAGAGAGAGAGAGAGAGAGAGAGAGGCCTAGGGCTTGTGCAGTTGCGCAGTTCAAGGAGTCCAGTTGGAAGTTTGAGGCTTAATACTATTTAATGTATAGAAGAGGACTGATTGGAGGATGATCTTCATAGTTCTGGAGCTCAAGGGGTTAGGGTTGAGGATTGAGAATGTGAAATTTGAAGTTATGGGAGGCATGAATTGCACATTGTGTTGTTCAAAGAGGCAAGGGCTAAGTTTGAGGGTTGATATTGTGTAGTTTGAAGTTTAGGAGGATTGAGTGAAGGACTATTGCTTAGGCAAGAATTTTTTGTAATTTGGTTAAGTGTAGGATTATTGAAGTCAAAGTGAATAAGGAAATGACTCGGAAATGATAACACACTCAAAAAAATCAACGACACAAAATTGATCACTCAGAACATATGAACAACATAATCCCCTAAATGTGACAACAATATGACAACTTCCTTCAAGTGCAACATTGAAGATACACTTTTTAATGATAATGATGACACTTGTGTGGCAATGCATAAAACTTTGTGAATGAGTGTAACACATGTCTATATGATAAACAAGGCTCATTGGCACCAAAATTACCCCTTGAAATGAACCATAACTATGATTATGTGATATACGATGCTTCCCATGCCAAAAGATGACATTTGTGATTGTAAGATAAAAGTGTAAACGAAAATTACAAAATGTGAATGACATTGAAAGTGACACATGCCAGAGTGCAGATAACATGAAAACAACACTTATTAAAGTGAAGGAAATAAAAATTTACAGTTGTAAACATGGAAGTAAAACTTTCGAAAGTGAAGGTGCATAAAAGAGACAATTGGAAAACTCATTGGAGTAGAAGTACAATCAAAACCAAAAGTGAAAGAATGTCAATTGAAGATGCACACTGACTATCATCATAAATTGAAAATTGCATAGGCATGATCTTAATGGAATGTGCTATGCATGCTCAAGCTTGCATAAAAAAATATGCCCATGAACTTGTTATGGACTAAACTTGTGTATGCAAGTGACTTCAACACTAAGAAACTGATAAAAATACTTTAAAACATGTAGGAAATATTTTGGGGGGTGTTGATTGTAGCGTCAACACTTGGCGACACACTGGTAGAAATTCAACTTCTTTGTTTAGGTTTTATACTTAAGTGCAATTTCTTAGTCCTTCAGGAAGTATTTATTCATCGCATGGATTAACTTAGCTTCCCCATTCGATTGATTATGGATATAAGTTTCTCTATTCATTTTCTTAGCTAAAAACATTCACAAATCTTTCCACATCACAATTGTTTTGCTTTAGGAGAAGGGTAATATAAATGGGCAGTTTAAGATAATGAGAGTCGTAGTTTTCATCTCTGGCATTTCTATGCTTCCAGCATGCATGGATAGTACCCCAACATAGTCACTAAAGGAACACAAGAAATGCTTCACATCTAGCGAGCCTGAACAGTACCCCAGTGAAGTTACTTGCTCCACCTCTCTCCATAGGAATCCTTTCTCTTTTTTCTCCCTTTATTTACTTATGTAGAGAAATTTTCTTCGAAAATTATTATTTCATCAGGCGGAAGAGGGATCCCGACTTATTGAAAGAATAATAGTTTGTTACTTCATACAATGTTATATATAGCTATGATATTGGTTTGCTCGCTATTGATTTTACCCTTCCTTTCATCTACTCGATTGGATCGACAAGAAGAACACTATTTAATTACAACACCGATTCCAGGAAGGAAGATCCTAGAATAGATACAGGCTTTATGGTTCGACCAAAGGATTTCCATTCGAATGGGTCATATATTCCATTCACACATCATTAACTTTAAACATATGGAGACCCAAAATAGAGAAGGATAACATATAAGCTAAGAATTTCTCATCATCACAATTTCCCTTTTCAAGTTTTACCACATTTTCTTTGGAGCCAAGAGAGAACATTTTTCATGGGAGGTTTATCAAATTAAATATAGAAGGAAAGACATAATAAAACAATGAAATGACATCAAAAGAGAAAACAAATGTACAATTGGACTAAAGAAACATGCGAGACAGAATGAGAGGACAAAACAAATGCAGATATTGGATGGAGAGCGAGTGTGTGATGAATCCATAAGTGACACTAACATGCAACTAAACCTACTCCTAACCTAACCAGCTCGAAGTTCAGGGACGAGTATAATGAATTTCCAATGTAGACACTGTAACCACTCTCGACCTCTAATCACAAAGATATAAGAAATTATAAGTAGTATAAAGCATTGTGCAAAATAAAAACCACCATTTGACAATCTTGCACAATGAATCGAAGGTATTACTTAATGTTACACTAAAAAATGTCACCATGGCTATTTACAGTTAGTATGGCTCTATCAACAGTCATGCTATCCTCCTGGGCAAGTCTTATGCCTCTGCTCTCCATGTCAAACTCCAAAAAGAGAGAAAGTCTTAGTAAATGTGTTTATCTCTGGGTACGCAGATTCTCTCGGCCTTACCTGCGTGTACGCACCTAATGTTCACAAAAGCTGCGTACTTATATGCTCTGTATGTAAAGGGGCAGGTGCATACCCCTGTAAAGGTCAAAATGCGCAAGTTTCATCTTTAAAAAGTTACTTGTGGTCATTTCTAGAGGCTTCTAGAAGTATGTTTGACGTGTATGAAGCGCCTCCAGATGGTTCATGTACCCCTACCAAAGAGGAACTTATCCCATCAATAAGGGAGCTATCCCATCCAAAGAGGGGATTATCCCATTGATGGTGGACCTGATTAACTTCCTCTTGAGCACTATAAATACAGGCATTGGGCCAGAAGGAGGGGAGGTTGGAAGCCAAACATTTCTAAGGGTAGATGCTGCTGGAATTAGGACTCCCATTTAGAAGCTTGTGAGGAGAGATTGCCATCTTTGCTTGTTCTATTTGGAAGTGGGTGAGCTTTGTCAAAGTAAAGGAGAACTCTTGATGGACCCTGGGAGGGACTTGCACAACACCAAGGCTCAGGTTGTAATTGTTCCTTTTGTTTCCTATTAATGCAAATGAGTCCATTCTTCTCAATAACTTGTTATTTATGAGTTGTTTCATGTACTCCTTGGTCTATGTGTTAAATATGTTTTATTTTATGAGATTATCAAGTGCTATTTAATCGTTTGATTGTTAGTGAATGCAGGTTTTGAAGTGAAGGAGGAGTTCATCCGGATCAGCGAGGCTGGACTGCTACAACAGCGTTGGACTACAGGTAGGTTCTAAACACTTGATTTCTTATATAGTAAATGCATGTTTAGAGAAGGATTGCTCTTGTTTGTCTTGTTTGTCACTAGAGAGTCTTAGGCTCCTAGGGAGGTTGGTTGTGTCCGCACTATCGACTCTTTTCACCTTACAAAATGGCGACTCTTGCATCGATCACATTTGCATAATTAGAATTCTCATTTTCAGAATATGAATGAAAAATGTGCATAGATTACATTTGCATACTTTTCAAGTGAATTGTGCATAGATTACAATTGCATAGTTTACATTCTGAAAAATCAATCGTAGATTTAGATCAGTTTTCTTTGATTTGAATTTACAAAATAAAAATAAAAAAAAATGATTTGGAATTGATTTGCATTAGTTTTTCTTGATGAAATTAGTGCATTAGAGAATTTGTTATATTTTCTCTTAGTGATCAATTTTTGCATTGTTGGAAGTGAATGGAAACTCTCTCCTTACTTTAATTAGGATTCATCGAATTGAAAGGATTACATTATCATATTCAATTCCATTCAGTTGAGTCGGGTCATAACACCATTGGTTTCGTATCCATTTACCCATTTGAGTAATAACAGCCTCAATAACACAGCGCTTAATTAAAATTCATCTAGTAATTTTTACATTTCTAGGGCTCCGAAACACCAATATAGATCAGGCTAGTGTCTTGGAGTAGGAGAGTAATTAACTCTCCAAGACAGCAAAACCAAACAAGTAGCTCATCTTGTGGTAGGATAAATCCAACTGTTACATTTATGCTCTGGGAAAGCTCCTCTTAAAGGAGAAGCACGAGACCGTGTCCGAACCAGTGAGGGAATCAATCCTCCTTCATTGGGAAAGACGCCAGATACACACGTACTACAAACGGTAAACCTCGAATTATTGTCGAGGAGCCTGGGGTCACTTGTCGGTAAAGCTTGGATTATTGTCAAGGAGCCGGTAAAGGGATTGAGCTTGTTACTCTGCCCTTGCGTGCTATCGGGTCGTAGACTGTTCCCCCAGGTATATTTGTTATTGTTGGTAACCTTAGTGACCATTATCTTTAGGATTCTACCCGAGGTGACGGTGGAGGGAAGATCCCACTGTACCTGGAGCAGACGTCGGCTAGACTCACTTGGATTTTCTGGGGGGTTCACTTCACTCGAGACGGTTAAAGTGGAGGAACTTGGTCCAGTCTATTCATTAAGCAGGTTGCCGGGGTAACTGTTCCACCCACCACTTCTGTACTGAATTCGGCGATGTTGGGCTTCATCAAGAACTAGTGTTTTCGGTCCGGAAGGCTACTGTTTGTGTATGGTTTGACTTCTAGATTTGATAGCGCATGTTAATTTGTTTGTTTTTACTTTTAGAGACCATAGGTGTGAATTGTGAATTTTAATTGCTAGGTGTGAATTGTGAATTGTTAATTTTAGTTTTAAAATTGTTAATAAAATTCACTGAAGTTGAATATAATGGCAAATGTTCCGGAATTTACCAACCTAGGAACCCCTCCTAACGAGAATCCTAGTACTTTTCCTTACTTTGGAAATGTTGGTCCTCCTTATATGGCTACTTTGTCATTACCTGGATTTACAATAGGTTTACCGATATGGTTATTTTCAACTTCGTTGGCCCAAAATACTCAAATTGTTCCATCTCAACCAGATGCTTCACCTCAACAGAGTTCACCATCTCAACATCACCAACCTTCTGTTGACCCTTTACCTTCTTCGCCTAATTTTTCTTCCTCCATTTCTTCCTCTTCGCCTGGTAAAAGCCTTGATGCTAGTAACCAGGTATCTAAGAAGAAGAAGAAAGGGAAGAAGAAGAAGAAGAAGAAGAAGCAAGATAAGAAAGAAGTCAACCAACCAACCGTGGCTGTAAGTGTTAGTTGTGTTGAGGAAAACTCCGACATGCATCGTAAACCCAAATACCCTTGCAAGCTTTGTAAGGGTGACCACTTCCTTGTCAATTGTCCTGGTATTCCAAAGGTCTTGGAAGTATGGTCAAAAAAATCTCATCAACTTTCCATTGATCCATCAACCAGTGATAGTCAGGTTCCTGGGAAAAAGGGTAAAGTTAGGTTTCCTTGTAAGTTATGCAAAGGGAGTCATCAAACTCACGTTTGCCCTCACATGGATGAAGCCTCGAAATTGTTGGAAAACCTTACTGTTCCACAGCAAGAATTTCCAACTGGTTACCGTAAACTTTCTCCCAACCTACCGTCAACTGACGGAGTGATTGATCCAAGTTCAAGTACATTCCATCACACTCTTTCATTGGAGAGTGAAACTCATGTCACTCAGGTTGATGATCCACTAGTTGATCAAGTGGTCGATTCAATTTCACATTCGGTCGATCCCACTTTCCCTTTAGAGAGTGAACTTCATACCGCTCAGGTTCTTCTTATTGCATTAGATTCTTATATGCCAGGGGGCATTTCATTTGTTTCTACAGAACCCCCTCCAAGTACTGATGTCTTTTCCTTTGATTGGAATAGACTGACAGAACCTCGTCTTCCTTCCTCCATCCCTTTCCAAATCATTTTCAAGGCTGGTGATAGGGACATACATCGTTCTCATGTAGATGAAGGTGCTTCTGTTAGTATTTTATCCTCAACTGTTTGGAAAGCTTTGGGTTCCCCTCAGCTTGCGCCTATTATGCAAAATCTGAAAGCTTTTAACAGAACCATTAGTGAACCTTTAGGGATCCTTCCTAAGTTTTCTATTACCTTGGAAGGTAAAACTGTCTGTATTGATCTTATGGTAGTTCGAGGTCCCTTGGATTTCAATTTACTCCTTGGGCGAGACTATGTTTATGCAATGAAAGCTGTCGTATCGACACTCTTTCGCGTGATGTCTTTCCCTCACAATGGCAGTATTGTGACTGTAGACCAGCTTTCATTCCCTAGTCTTGTTTCAACTACCAATAATATGACAGCCCTAAATGTTCCTGATTCTCAAGTGGTATCTACCCTGCCACGGGTTAATTATGTGGCAACTGGTCCCATGTTTTCAGTTACCGATGTAAGTGAGCCTCTCACTGTTTGCTCCTCTTCCTTTGATTTAGATCCGGTAATTGACATGGAAAACTCTATGGGATTACTTGAACATGATGTTCTTATCCCTTTTGAGTCCCTTGACATGTGTTCCTTCCCGCGAACTATTCTTCCTTCTGATGAAGACTTTTTGGAAGCCATGATCAAGGTGTGTCCATTGACATGTCTTTCTTCCAGTTGGAAGCCATGATCAGTGGTGCGAGGATAGTTTTTTCCTGTATCAACCTCGTTAAAAAATGATATAGGCTGTCGTGAGGATAGTTCTTTTCCTGTGTCAACCTCGTTAAAAAATGAATCAGTTAAATGAGGATAGTTCCTTTACTGAGTCAACCTCATTAAAAACTGAATTAGGTAGATTTTAGGATATGTAGCTAGATTTTAGAAAGTAGGGTTTTGAGGATAGTTCCTGTTACTGAGTCAACCTCGTTAAAAAATAAATCAGGTATGAGGATAGTTCCTTGTCTTGTGTCACGCTCGTTAAAAAATGAAACAAGGATTCTTGAGCATAGTTCCTTGTCTTCTGTCAAGCTCATTACAAAATGAATCAAGGTTTTTAGAGTAGAGTTTTTGTTACGTAGATTGTAGAGAGTAGTTATGAGCATCGTTCCTTATCTTGTGTCAAGCTCGTTTAAAAAATGAAACAAGGGTTTTGAGGATAGTTCTTTTCCTGTGTCAACCTCACTAAAAAAATGAAACAACTCCCATGAGTCTTTCCCAGATCTTGAAAGTAAAGCTTCATTCCATCCACCTCATTGAATGCAATGAAGCTTGGGGGGCATGTACCTCATTTTGCGTCATTATGCTGGGGGCATGCGAACTTATAACAAGCATAGTTTTTCGTTTCAAGCTTGCGTAAACATGAAACCGAATCCGAGCATAGTTCTTTTCCTGTGTCAAGCTCGTTAAAAAATGAAACAGATCCTCCTCTACTTGAGTCGAGAGTTTAACTAGATCTCATAAATGTTAAGTTGTATATTTAGGTTAGTTATTTCAGTGTTTTGCATAATTTTCTTACAGTTTTAGGTTGAGTCTTTCAAATGATCTCGTAACTGAACCTTCATTTCATCCAACTGGTTGAATGAAATGAAGCTGGGGGGCATGCGCTCTAGCAGTTATGCTTAGGGGGAATCAAGCACGGTTTTTTCTCTGTTTCAAGCTTGTGTAAAAATGAAACTACTTTGAAGCATAGTTTTTCTCTGTTTCAAGCTTTTGTAAAAATGAAACCTATCGAGTCAGTTTCATTTATTTTCAAGACTAATTAAACTCATGAAAATCTCGAGATTATTTTGTTATCTTTCATTCTCGTAAAACAAATAAAAATACCGAGTTCTTTCCGTCTTTTCCTGCTCGTAAATTAAATTGAAAGTCGGCCATATGAGTACATTTTTATCCCTTTTTCGAACTCATTAAAACTTACGAAAAAGTGAAAACCGTGAGTACATTTTTATCCCTTTTTCGAACTCGTTAAAACTTACGAAAAAGTGAAACCTCAGAGTCATCTTTTAATCCCTTTTCTGACTCCTAAAACATGAAAAGATTGCCGAGCGTTTCTTTTACACTCGTTAAAATGAAATTAAAAGACGGTCCCCTTATAGCTCTTTTCTGACTGTAAAAACAGGAAAAGATTACCGGGTTTTTGTCGTTTCAAACTCGATACGGAAATAAAACGACGTGTCCTTGATCGCTTTTTACTTTTCAGGTCAGAGACACTAATCATGAAAGTACTCCTTGGTCGCAAGATCAAGCGGTTCTCCCAGGTATTATTTTATACTTTTTCGGGCTTGGGGGACACAAATTTACGAAAAAGTTCAACCTGGAGTCTTCTTAAGTTTTTCAGACTCTCTAAAATTGAAAAATGCCGAGTTTCTCCTATACTGGGCTCGTTAAAATTTCACAGTAAAGGACCTGTTCAATTACAAACAGGAACGAACCACTCCTTCCTAGGGTTCGAATCAAAACTAGGTTGGACTCATCTGAAGGATGAGCTTATAATCAAGCATATGTTATCCTCCTCAATCTTGTTAAAAATAAAGAGGTACTTGCCAGAAATGGTGGGGGAAAAGAGAGAAAAATGAGCCCATTTGTTATCCTTTATCTCAAAAGAAGCCTTATTACCACTCTTGAACACGACACTTTCCGTTCACCTGGGTTGGGAAATCCTTTGCCTTAAAAGTTGATCAAACCACTTTGAAAGTCTTCAACCGTTTTCGGTTATTAACTTTGGGTCAATCGTCACCAAACCATCTGTCGTGTCATTATGTGTTCAAGAGGTCTCTGCAAATAAACCATTCATATGCAAAATACTTGTCATCCATTTGACCATCCCTGAGTCAGTCCTTACAGCAACATTTCTTCAACTTGAACAATGATTTCGTGTTGTGGGCTTGCCTGCAACGGGTCGCTTTCTATCGACATCAACACATTATCTAGAGAGATGACTTAGAAATCGTCAGTACCTTGAAGTCTACATGCATCAATGGCAGGTTTCTCGCCTTTGACGTCAGTTTACATCATTGACTTTCGATTGAAGGATTCCGTGAAATGTTCGACATCAACTCATTCATTCACATCTCATGGATTGTACTGGGTACTTTGAGAACCATTGAAATTACTGGTGGTCTCTCTCACACTTGTTAACAGTTTACATCATCGACTGGTAATCAAGTGGTTTCTACCATGTTCGACATCAACTCATTTATTCGCATGGCTAGAATCGTACCAATTCGGGAAGTAGAAATGAAGACCCTGGATCTAGTTCCCACCATCCAGGCTATGAGGAGTTTTGTATTCATTATATAGTAGACCAATTATAAACAGATGGTTGCGTCCATACTGTGTCTACGCAAGTCTATGATTATGATGTACTGCAAGATCTTTCATGTATCAGAGTAGTTAGTCTGTTAGTTAAAGTTTTGATCTGAGTATGGGAATGCCTACGTCAGCGATGATATAATCTTATACATGTATTTTGTGTTGAAAATTGCAGGTTCTGACCAGGCTCTCCACGAGATAATCCTTGAAATGATAAAGCGCTTCACCCTTCCTAGATAATACAAAACCCTAATCTACTACAGGCTTCGCACTTCAGGGGGCAATCTGTTACACTAAAAAATGTCACCATGGCTATTTACAGTTAGTATGGCTCTATCAACAGTCATGGTATCCTCCTGGGCAAGTCTTATGCCTCTGCTCTCCATGTCAAACTCCAAAAAGAGAGAAAGTCTTAGTAAATGTGTTTATCTCTGGGTATGCAAATTCTCTCGGCCTTACCTGCGTGTACGCACCTAATGTTCACAAAAGCTGCGTACTTATACGCTCTGTATGTAAAGGGGCAGGTGCATACCCCTGTAAAGGTCAAAATGCGCAAGTTTCATCTTTAAAAAGTTACTTGTGGTCATTTCTAGAGGCTTCTAGAAGTATGTTTGACGTGTATGAAGCGCCTCCAGATGGTTCATGTACCCCTACCAAAGAGGAACTTATCCCATCAATAAGGGAGCTATCCCATCCAAAGAGGGGATTATCCCATTGATGGTGGACCTGATTAACTTCCTCTTGAGCACTATAAATACAGGCATTGGGCCAGAAGGAGGGGAGGTTGGAAGCCAAATATTTCTAAGGGTAGATGCTGCTGGAATTAGGACTCCCATTTAGAAGCTTGTGAGGAGAGATTGCCATCTTTGCTTGTTCTATTTGGAAGTGGGTGAGCTTTGTCAAAGTAAAGGAGAACTCTTGATGGACCCTGGGAGGGACTTGCACAACACCAAGGCTCAGGTTGTAATTGTTCCTTTTGTTTCCTATTAATGCAAATGAGTCCATTCTTCTCAATAACTTGTTATTTATGAGTTGTTTCATGTACTCCTTGGTCTATGTGTTAAATATGTTTTATTTTATGAGATTATCAAGTGCGATTTAATCATTTGATTGTTAGTGAATGCAGGTTTCGAAGTGAAGGAGGAGCTCATCCGGATCAGTGAGGCTGGACTGCTACAACAGCGTTGGACTACAGGTAGGATCTAAACACTTGATTTCTTATATAGTAAATGCATGTTTAGAGAAGGATTGCTCTTGTTTGTCTTCTTTGTCACTAGAGAGTCTTAGGCTCCTAGGGAGGTTGGTTGTGTCCGCACTATCGACTCTTTCCGCCTGACACTTAACAATAGAAATATGTGCCATATTTACTAGTTTTAACCAGTTTCGACTGCTTTACCTTATTGCTTGAAATAATGATAATACAAACCTTGAAGGTTGCTCACAGATGTAAATTCATTCATGTTTTCTATTTTCACGAATATCAAAAATGATAGAAAAATATTATTTGTGATGGATCTTGCGATATAATATTGCTTTAACCATTCAATGACTAGATCTTGATATTTAGAACAATCAATTTGAAAAACTTGATTCTTATGAGAAAATGAATTTTCAACTAACACATTCACATTGCAAAGAGAATCTTCTAACAAATATTTGATCTAGTCTTGTTCAAAATCCCATCTAAGATGGTGAGAACCTGACATAACTATCAATTCATGCTAAAGCTCCTGAACTATCTGACAAGCATCTGAATCGTAAAATGATAAACCATTAAGATAATTAATTTAAAAAAAATCAATAAATGTAAAACAATTATGACTACATTGATGACTATAAGATCCTAAATTATTCATTGGTTCCCTTTGTATCTAATTATATATCATGATAGAAATATCAAAACTTAAGGTATTTAAGATAATTACTGACATCACAAATTCAAGAAACCAATTATGATAGCAAGTTGGTGAAAGATTGGAATCAAGGGTCAAGTTGAACCAGGTATTCATATCAACACAAGGGTCTTGATCTATAACATGACTCAAGAATTCATAATCACTCAATAAGAGAGGTTGTGCAAAAAATATGATAAGATCCATGACATGCACAAAAGTGAGAGGAAGGTGACCAATCACAGACATATTTGACAAAGAGAAATCCTTCAAACAAGAATAAACTTTATCTTGATAATCAGAATTACAGGCTTTGAAACTATGGGGATCTATGAAATATGTGCTCTATAACCGTGAGTGTGATGCAACGGATTCACCTAATGAAGAAAGATTAATCAAACAAGAATCTTTAACATGATTAGAAATGTTGTCTTGAAGATCGTGGAGATAAACTTGAAAATAAAGAAAGTATTTTAAGAATGAACTCACAAGTAGTGGATAGATGTTAAAGAAATAATTATGTCTAGAAATCTAGATCCAAATTAGTTCAAATATTGTTGGGACAGGGTCCCATAGGTGAGATTTTGTTAATATATTGTAAATTCTCTACATTTTAGGGAGTGGGGTGCGAGTAGTGCATGTCAATAGGAGTCAAAGGGGATTTAGAAAGGTTAAAGCCCCTTAGTTTGTTAAAGTAAAGTTGTTTCGAGACTCGCCCATGGTTTGTAGACCATGGTATTGTAATGAAGGAAGAATATAAAAGGATGTCATAAAAGAGTCATAAAATAACTAATGTTGGCTTGATGGGGTTTGACCCAAGTTTAGAAGTGTTTTATCCAAACAAATATCGAAACTACCGGCCCTTTCGGCAACAGCCCATGGAGCGCAGACTGAGGTCTAACCCGAGGTAGTATGGGAGGGTGCTGGAACCAGGTTTTTTGACCCCAAGGATGTCTTCATGAGGTCTGGAGAGTTTGTGAATAGATCTTTCACACTTGCACTGTTTCGCACAGCTATCTGACCTTTGAGTATCCATTGTACCGAGCGCAAGGAGGAGATGTCTAGATCCCTTACCCTTAGTATGTTTTTTTTATAGATCTGACTTAATTCAATAGTATTTATCAGTCATTCAATATTCGTAACAAGAGCGTGGAAACATAAACCTTAAAGAGATGCATAAAATCATAACTGAAGCATAAACATACAGATATGCAATTATATGCTCAATATTTCACAGTTAACTCGTCCCTTATTAATATTTTGTTCTAGTAAAATCCAATTCACCCTATGTACTTAGTTGTAGGGGTCCATGCACACAGCTGCGGACTCTACCAGGCCTTTGTGCACATAGTTGCAGAGCCTCTTCTACTATGACGACCCGTGATGGACTTATATACTCAGAGCAAATATTACTTTCAGAAACCCATACACTTAAGATCTAAACAAAAAGCTACCTTCTACACTTAGAGCCTCACTCTATTTATACATTCCCACGGTCCGTGGACCATGGGTAGGCCAACACCTTCTAGATTAACTTACAATATTTTATGGCGGACTAACCTTTGACTTGACTTATTACAATTCACACTCTGCACACTTCATGGAGCCTTTACGATACCATTACCTAAAATTGTGGGCTTTAAGTCCCAAAACAGATACGTGGGGAATCCGCTACCCAATAAGCCCCCAACACAATCATCGTGACTCGTCCCGAGTCACTCGTCAGTGTGGCGAGATGTGCTACCAAGGCTTCATGGTCCACCATCCCTGTGAGTAACGTACTATAATATGTTGCTCCATCCTTGCCTCCTGCAACGCTTCTTGAAGCTCCTAATCCATTGCCCCTACTAATTCTCTTAACTGATGATTCTCATTCTACTCTGCTAGGTTAACAAAAAGTGACCCCCCATAGGAATTTAGCTCTAGCTGAGATGTCAAATGCATGAACTTTTTATGCAAGAGCAGCAAGCTTGCGATCATTGGTCCAGTATACTCAATGTCTACTGAAGCTTGTGTCGCATTTTTGCAAGAGAGTTGTCGTTGTCTGTGAGGTCCCAATCTTCAAGTTCTGTCATGGGCACATAACCCAGACACACTTTTCAATAGAATTCTGTCTTTTATCCCAAGATTCGTCGTCTTGCCCTTATCTTTCATAGATCGCTTACCAGACCATGGGTTTCACAGTGACATCAGGACCAGTCCTGCTATCCGTTGAGGAATTTTCAGTACATCTACCACCACTGACGTTGGGCTTGACATGGCGGCCTTGTCTGTCGACATTACGTTGTCCCAAAGGTCCTGCATCTCTAATGTCACAACCACGAGGATTACTCTCAAACAAGTGAAGTTCGACGGGTCCATACCTATTGCATAGTGCAATAACCTAAGTCTCAAGATGCCATGTTTTGTTCGGTCGATGACAAGCCATGATTTATAGGCCTACTGAAATTCAAATTCGACCATTCCCCCCTTTTCTGGCTCATTAATGCGATACTGGTGGCAGATCGTTTCAAGTCCAGTTCCAACTCCGTGTCTTAATTTCCCGTCGTCCACTCTTCATTGTCTTAAATTGATCATCTTGTCATGAACAATGACCTCAATGGTCACTTTCCAGCTTGTCTGCATAGCAGTGCAGCCCCTTATTCATGACCGCAATTCCTGCGATAAACTTTCCCTACGCAAAACCCTCTTTCCGCGCAGCTCTCCTGAAGACTCGTTTATAGTCCTGTGCCATCTTTCAACGGCTTTGAGCACTGAGATTGTGCTTCATTTGGTTAGTCACAAAGCTGACCCACTCGTGTAGGGCTTCAGGAAACTACCATTTACTCTTCCTGGGAAGGGCTCTCCATTAAGCTTGACGAGCTTTACCGCACCTTTGTCTGTGACCTCTCTCACCACATATGGTCACAACCAATGCATGCGAAGTTTTCTAGGGAATTTTTCAAGCTTTCTGTCATACAACAATAGTAAATCATTTACTTTGAATGTGAGCAACTTGATATGGTGATTGTGCCAAGCTTTCTTGCATTGTTTCTGTACCTGCTGATGGAATCCCACCAGAAGCCGTTCTTCCTCAATTTCTTCCAGTTGCACGAGCCTCTCTTCCAAGGCTTCACAGTCTATCATGCCTATCATCATTGATATTTTTAAAGTGGGTACAATGTATTCCATTGGCATGATGGCTTCTGTGTCGTAGACTAACCTGAAAGGTGTCTAACCCGTCAATTTCTTGCATGTGGTTTTGTATGCCCATAAGATGGCAAGTATGCACAAGTCCCAATCATTTTGTTGTGCATTACATACTTCGGTCAACGCAGTTTCCAGAATCTTATTGAATGCTTCTACTGAACCATTAGCTTGCAGGTGGTATGACATACTTTGTTGATGATACACCTAGAAATCCTTAGTGAGTGTGCTGATAGTTTCATTTAGGAAGTGCGTTCAAGAGTCACTCATTAGAATTTTTGGGCATCCAAATTGTGTCAACATGTTGTTGAACAAAAATTTCATAGTTGTAGTGGTCGTGCACTCCTTAATAGGTTGTGCTTCCGCCCATCGAGTTAGGTACTCTATTGTGGCAATGATATAGCGTGCACCTGTCTTCCCTTGAGTTTTTATGGACCCCACAAAGTCTATTGCCCATTTTTCGAATGGTTGCAGCATCATTTGTGGATTGAGGGGCATCTCGCTTGTTCTCAATGGCTTCCCAGTCCGTTGACATACATCGCAGGACCGACAGTACACTTTTGAATCTTGATGAAGAGTTGGCCACCATAGTCTGCTGCGAAGAATCTTCTGTGTCGTTGCCCATCTTGCATAGTGTCCTCCTGTAGCCCCACCATGTGCTTTTGCGAGGATCTAATCTCATTCAAATTCAGGTACATAACTTCATAATATCGCATCGTTGCCCATTTTGTAAAGGTGCCCCGCGATAACAAAAAAATCTGCCGAATGTACCACCAATTGTTTCTTCTGCTGGATTGAATATCCTTGTGGCGCGGTCCCTATGGTTAAGAAATGGATTATATCTTCAACGTGGACATATGTGGCGCACACTGCATAGAATTATGCATCAAGTAGTCCCTCCTCCAAATTTGTTGGCTCCTCACCATTCTCAATTTGTGATAGGTGATCTGGTCCTACATTTAAGCATCCCAGCTTTACGATGACCTCGAAGTCATACTCTTCAAACAGTAACAACCATCTTCATATGCACCCCCCCAACATAGGCTTGTTCACCAGGTATTTCAATGTGGAATGATCATATGCATCTTGAATTGCCCACCAAGTAGATAATGGCGATATTTCTGGAGCACGTATACCATTGCCAGTCCCTTGCACTAAATAGTAGAGTAGTTCTTTTTGTCTTTGGACAACTGTCGACTTGTGAACGTGATTGGGTGATTGATGCCTTCCGCACCTTCCTATGTGAGTGCAGTGCCTAGTGCAATACACGACACATCAACATGTACATGAAATTTGATGTACCAATTTGGGAAAACCAAAATGGGAGTAGGTTCCATTTTTT
This sequence comes from Pinus tabuliformis, assembly GCA_031772625.1. Classification (NCBI taxonomy): domain Eukaryota; kingdom Viridiplantae; phylum Streptophyta; class Pinopsida; order Pinales; family Pinaceae; genus Pinus; species Pinus tabuliformis. The sequence goes on from CM062816.1 coordinate 1,032,147,892, forward strand.
GCTTGAGAACCTCCAGTCTTTTCTTACAATCATCATTCCAACAATATGTAGCATCCTTTTTCAACAACTATTCCATTGGTGTCGTGATTTGTGCATAGCTCTTAATAAACTTCCGATAGTAGACAGTGTGCCCCAACATGGTGCGTAGTTGTTTGATACTTCATGGTGCTTCCAGATTGAGAATGACAACAATCTTTGCAACGTCCACCATCAGGCCTTGTTTGCAGACCACATGGCCGAGCAAATTTCCAATGGGGAGGAGAAAGGTGCACTTTTTAATATTCAGTGCAATCTGGTGTCGTCAGAAAGTATCCAACATCAACCTTTAGCTTGATATATGGTTTTTAACTAACCCAAATATAGTCCAATCATCGAAATAGACCTCCAAAAACTTGTGGATGAACTCCTTCAACGCGGCCACCACTACGTGCGAAAATATCGCTCGCACGTTCTTCAGTCGAAAGGGGCATAACAATGTACTAAAAACAACACCATTTGGGTGCGAAGGTTGTCTTGCTCCTATCTCCTGACAATGGAACCATTTGTTGGCTTAATGGGGCCTGACCTAGGTTTAGAAGTGTTTTATCCAAACAAATCTCAAAACTACTGGCCCTTTCGGCAACAGTGTGTGGAGCGAGGACTGAGGTCTCACCTGAGGTAGTATGGGAGGGTGCTGGAACCAGATTTCTACACCCTAGGGATGTCTTGATGAGGTCTAGAGAGTTCGCAAACCGATCTTTTGCACTTGTACTGTTGCGCGCAACTATCTGACCTTTGCATAGCCCTTGTACTGAGCGCGAGGAGGCGCTGTCTACATCCATTACCCTTAGTATGTTTTTATTATAGACCTAACTTAATTCAGTAGTCTTTATCAATAATTCAATATTCGTAACAAGAGCGCACAAACATAAACCTTCAAGAGATGCATAAAATCATAATCGAAGCATAAACATACAGATCTGTAATTAGATGCTCAATATTTCAGAATCAACTTATCTCTTATTAGTCTTTTGTTCCAATACAATCCAATTCCACCCTGCACACTCAAGTGCAGGGGTCCACACACACAGTTCGAGAGCCTCTTCTACTATGACGACCCGTGACTCGGACTTACAGACTCAGAGTGAATATTACTTTCAGAAACCCATACACTTAAGGTCTGAACAAAAATCTACCTTCTACACTTTGAGCCTCACTCTATTTATACATTCCCATGGTCCGCAGACCATGGGTAGTCCGACACCTTCTAGATTAACTTACAATATTTTAGGGTAGACTACCCTTTGACTTGACTTATTACAATTTACAATCCATGCACTTCACGGAGCCTTTACAATACAATTACCCAAAATTGTGGGCTTTAAGTCCCAAAACTGTTACACGGGGAATCCGCTACCCAAAAACTAACTAGAGAAGTACACAAGTCAAGTTTGAGTCTATCTATTATGTACTTAAGCGAAGGGGAAGGCTTGTGCAACTATGTGCACGGAGACCTTGGTAAGTCTACCGCTGAGTGTGCGGGCCCCTGTAGCTATGTGTGTAGGGTTGGAATGAGTTTGTATTTGAAAATGTAAGCATAATAAAGACATATTTTGAAGTGATATATGTGTATTGGTGTGTTGTTGTTTATTTATGAAGTTATTGTAATTATGAACTATTGAATGCATTTAAGAAAGAAATGTACTTAATAGATTCGTGAAGACATAGATTTGTTTATTTATATGATGTTAATCATGTTGAGAACAACTGGAGAAGGACATAACTATGTTAACTATTATTTACTATAAGTTCTGGGTTTCAAGGGTTAGGGTTCATGAAGGTGAAGATAAAGCCCTAAGTTTGGAAAAAACACATCACATAACCTTATGGATGAAAAACATAGTTCTAGCATCCTCTAATACTACCTTGAGTGAGACTGCAGCATGCACTATAAGGGTTGTTGCAGAAAGGGCCTGTAGTGTAGGGTTTTTTTGGTTAGCACAACTAACTCCGAACTTGGGTCCAAGCCCCCTCAAGCCAACAAATGGTTCCATTGGTGGGAAAAAGATCTATCTGAGGGACCTGTGATGTGGGGTACATGGAGACAAACAAAGAAGGAGATTGAAAAGTGGATAGATCGGAAGTTGCACGAGTTTGGAGCTCAAGAAAATAGGATTTTGCGGTAGTCAGAAGGAGAGTGGTTGCAGAGATATCTGTATATAGACGAACAAAAAGTATTCTTTTGCACCTTTCCATGTGATTTATATGAATGGTTGGCTAAATTGGAGGATGGCCAACCTACCTGGAAGATGGATAACCCTATTGTGTGGAATCCAAAGTCAGTGAAGTGCCTGGAAGGATCATAACACAAGGTTGTGAGGGCTGTCGATTACTGGATCGATTGTATTTTAGGTGGATCTATCTTTGAGTTCGTGATTGATACATGAGCTAATATAGCAAAGTTGAACACCGGTTTTTCAAAGGACCAAGAGGTAAGTATTTAAAGTCTCTAGAAACATGGATTAAAATGCTATTGTGCAAGAAACAGGTTATGACAATAAATTGATGTTTAGAAGAGACTCAATAGGAGCTATGTGAAGTGAGAAACCATTTAGAAAATGCCTAGATACAATTGCTGGTACATTCCTTTGTTGAGAGCATCCGATAATGAAGAGGCAAGCAATATTCCCAAGATGCTCAGAGGTGTGCCATAGACAGTAGATCAGGGCACTGCGGGAATTCTGCATCCATCCACTCCACCTCTTCCATCACCTCCACCTCACACACCTATGCCTCCACCTCAACCTCCACTTCTGCTATTCAATAGGGAGAACACTATGAAGATGCCTATATTTAGGGGTCTAGGGACCGAAGACCCTGATCAATTCTAGTTTGTAGCAGATGTTGTGTGGAAGTCATAACAGATAATATATGACGATATGAAGAAAGCACAGCTAGTCATAGCATTGCAATATAGGGCGCTGAGTTGGTATATTACGTATAGTATGACTCATATACATGTGTCATTTGAAGACACAAAATATGTGCTAGATAATGAATTCAGAAAGCCAACGTCTCAAGCTCAATATGTGACCAAGGTCAAAGAAATTAAGTAGAAGGTGAATGAATCTGCATGGGATATTGATCAGAGGCTGAAATGTCTGCTACAACAGGATAATCTACAAATCTTGTATGAGAAACATAAGTACTGGTATATTGCTACGTTGTTACCTCATTTGTGATTACTATTGTCGTAGTAGAAGCTTAGATCATAGGCTGAAGCACTAGAAATTTCTATGAAGTTGGAAGCTTTGCCTATTAATGTTATAGACATTTTTGTGCCTTACAACCCCAAGCATGAAATGTCCATAAACCAAGGGCTCCTAAGTCCCTAAAAGTGTTGTTCTAACCCCTAAACTAACAAGGTCAATAGATTACAGCTTCTCCCAGAAGTTCTCCATGAAAAACTGCTCAGAATTGGTCAAAATAGGATCATTTCAGCTGCTCCACTGGCTAAGTGCGTTGCATCTCACCTAAATACACTGTGTGGGTGTGTTGCATTTCAAAAATCCCTTATGTGGGGTGCGATGGGTGAGAAATGACAAATGGCAGTGTCATTCCGCGAGGTGGAGAGGCAATGGAAGCTTCCAGAATCTTCTCTTGTGACACTTGCCTCACTGAATTCGACCAAGGATGAGTAAGAGACCATCAATCTCTAAGTGGAAGCAAGAACTATGAGAGGGAAGACACTAATCAAATCATGAGCTGACTCATCTCCATTACAAACATCTATATATGGATCCCTCATCCTAGAGATCCAGAGGCGGGAATTTTGCATATTGTAAGGAATTGCTGTTGGTTTCTTGAGACAAACATCAGATTGTTGGGTGATCTAAGCTTTGTTTGAGGTGAAGAGGGGCTTCTTTGCTGGGAGGTTGATGCTGGGTCAGAACAACTGGTTGTAACTCCTCTTGGATCTTTTCTTGTTTATCAATAAAAGCTATTCAAGTTTTCCTCCATGCTTTTGTGTCATTGATGCTTGCTACATTTGTATGGTCAATTTACATCTGATCCTAGATTGTTTATGATTATAGATCCATGTCTTTGTATAGTGCTATGCTTATGTGATCTTACAGGTACTTTGTGAAGCTGGGCATGCAAGGGAGCAGGTAGCTGAAGACTATCAAAGAAGAGAGGAATCAAATCAAGAGATTAGCGCAAGACAGAGGTTGGTCTTTCTGTTCCTCTCTATCTATAATTCATAAAGGAAAAACGAAAGTAGCTTTTCTCTGTTTGTTTCTAAGGTAGCTTTCACACCTTACTGGGATAGAGCAGTTCTATATAGACACTTTTCCCTGTAACAAAATCATGACTCTACTGGGGAGCTAATTAGTTTGTTTGTTTATCATTCTTTGTTGTTTGTTTCATAAACTTACAAGTAGCATTTGAACTGCATTTGCCATAACAAATGCAAAGTAGATAACTGCTACTTCAATCCATCTACTGGATCTGTTTATGATTTAAACAACTGATTCACAAACTATCTGATTGCCCTTGTGATAGCTCTTAGATCCTCCTTAGATCTACCCCTGATTGTTGCATTACTGACTGCTTTTTGCTCGGCCAAAAGCCAAGACTTGAACTGCAAACTGTGACCCGGAACCCGAACATAGTCTCGTTTCTGGCCCAGCGCAGGTACTGTTCAGAGAATTTGAATTTCAGCGCACTTCCTGAGTGGAGAAGCTGCGCTGCATTTCAAATTCTCTGTGTTACAGGTGCGCTGATCAGACTAGCTCTGTGCAGTTTTGGCTTCTGCGATTCATTCTTTCCAGTTCTATTCCTGAATTTTGCTGCCTATGATCAGTATATGTCTATTTGAAACCCCTTTTCCTTGCTATTATTCTGCCTCCTTTGTACAGAAGAACTGTAGATGTTTTTGTGTGTTTGTTGAGTCATTTTCAGTTCTCCTTTGCAAAAGTAGCATAATCATACTGTCATCCCTTGATTTGAAACTGTCGCAAGTGTCGATTTCAATCGTAGGAAAGAGTTTGATTGTTGTTGATGGTCGATTATCCTGTTACTATTGCTTTTGGTCTGAATTTGTACTTTTCTAGTGTCGAGAACAAGTATTCAGTTCAAAATCGTAAAGTGTTGTGATCGTCTCCATTTTTTGATTTCGAAAAGAAACTTGTTGATATTTGTCGCATGAAAAGAAATTCAGATTTGTGCATCAACTTTATTTTTAGCATTCATATACTAAGAAAGTCGAAAAAAAATACATGCATGTGCATTTGCATATAGACAGTCTGATTGGCTTGATTTAGGAAAGTGCATTTAGAGTGTGCTCTTTGCTCTTTGTGAAAAGATTCTGTCTTTCTTTTCCTTAGTAGCTAAGATTTTCATTGCACAAAGAAGATAAAAAGTTTGTTTATCATCTTAGATTGCATTTTAGGAATTACATCTACATCTCGCGGTGAACCTGAAAGGCAAACTTCATAAACAAGATCAACTTAAAATAAATTCAATGAATCTAACAACGCTTTGGAACTTAACACACAACATTTAGAAGTCTAGGCTAGAGACGTATTCCGGCGTCGTAAAGCCTGGTAACTATTGTTCTCACTGATGGTTGGGTGATTCCTCCACTTTGAGACGATAAGTGCTAGTACGGACTTGTGCTCCCACGTACCGTCGAGTATATTTTGGGAGACCCCAATAGGCTTAATCCTTTATCCATAGGAAGTCGTGTCTGCCACCCTATCGATCGCAATGCACTGAACACAGCATTCGGGAAGATTGACTGCCGTACCGTAAAAAGTATTCTGCAGTTTTGCGATTGGTTTGGTAATCCCTCCACCTAGATTTCTAGAGCAGTCCCTTTCATTCCTTTTTAGACTCCTTAACAGAAAAGGTCCATCTGAGAACTTGTCACTTCAGGCTCATTAAAAATCGAAGGCGACTAGAGTCATCTTTTGTTTTTTCTCGACTCTTAAAAATTGAAAAAACAAGTTGTGTCAAAGCATCTAAAATTTATTTTAAATGGAATATTCATTACCCTTTCCTACATTGATCTTGGGTTGAGGAAAATGGAATCCACCAACCAAGGAATTCCCCTTGGAGGAAATCCTAGTCCCTTCTCCTCTTGGGGAGATGTTGGTGCACCCCATATGGCCACATTGTCGCTTCCAGGACTGACAATTGGTTTGCCTGTATGGATCTTCTCAACCTCTTGTCGTTCAGAACACCACAATTCCTGAACAATCGAATCAGCGACTAGATGAGTCCAGAGTTACCCACCAACCTTCTACTTCCTCTAATTCTTCCTCTCCTCCTTCCTCTTCGCTTGATGGGGCTGGTAAAGCCAAAAGTCAAGTACCTAAGAAGAAGAAGGAAAAGAAGAACAAAGAGAAGAAGAAGAAGGAGCCAAAAGCGAATGGGGGCAAATGAGCTTCGTCTAGCGAAAATCCACACACTGCACCGACCAGGCCTAAATCACCATGTGTCATTTGCAAAGGAGACCACTATCACAGAGATTGTCCTTGCATCCCTCAGATCTTAAGGGACTGGTCTCCTCGTTTTCACAACACGGTGTCGTCAACCTCTGATGGTCATGTTGAAAACGCACTATCAACTAGTGAAAGTGAAGCCTTAGGACAAAAAGGAAAATGTAGATTTCCTTGTAAACTGTGCGCAGGTGATCATGCCGTCCACCGTTGTCCCTTCTTATACGAAGCTAAAAGAGTTCTGGATGATCGTCCAGTTTCACCATTACGACTTCCTCCTGGATATAAAAACTCTTGCCGAGTCTATCACTAGTTGAAAATCTGGCTGGCCCACTCAGGTGGTCGGCCGAAGCATCTATCATTGAAGATAAACCATCTGAACCCATACCAGACAAAAGTCAAAAGGTCGAGGTAGCAGTTGACCCGGTCTTGTCTTCAGAGGTTCCATCTTCAAATGATACAGTCACTGAAGAGAACAAGGATGACACCGTCCAAATTCTTTTCATAAGCACAGACTCGAACGAACATGGGGGCAATTTACCCATTCCTTTACCGCAGGAAGGAAGTTCGTCAGAGTCATACCCGGCCGTCTATTCGGTCCCACCTCCAAGAAACCTAGTTGTCTCCTTCGACTGGAATCAACTAGGCAGACCCCGTTTACCAGCTAGTATACCATTCCGAATCATTGTTCAAATATATAGAATGGTTATGGCTGGTACCATCATAGATGAGGGGGCTTTTGTGAGTATCCTTTCCTCAATTGCTTGGAAAGCGCTTGGTTCGCCATCGCTTTTGGTTGCTCGATGTGCCCATAACATTGAGAGGGAAAACCGTGGGAGTCAAAATGAAGGAAAAGGGGCTTACATAAGGAATGAAGAGGTAAAAGGGGAAATTAGTAAGTATGTAGTGAGGGGTGAAATGGAATGGGGGGAAGTTAACCAAATGAAATTATGAGCATGCTTTTACTTTCATAACTTCTCTTGCACACTGAAACACATGACTAAACATGATAGATGTTCTTGTGCTTCAATTAAATTTATACTTTCTACAACCATTCTTCTACTTACCCTAACATTTTTTCTTCACTTTGTTGGGTGCATTTAAGCTAAAAGACCCTTTCTTTCCTTTTTCTTTTGAAAAATAAACTATCTACTTCTAACCTTATATCTTCCAATGGCTTGGATTAAGCTTGTGAGAACATGTTATTTCTCTACCTATCTACTGATCTGCCAAGATTAAAGAGTTTGGCCAAATCTTTATTCTCTAACTATAAACAGGAAATTTAAAGCATGAAGTAGTCAATATTAAATAGTTTGAATACATGGGTTGTGGCATATATGACAAGTTGCACACAACCATTATTTGGACAGTAAAGTAAAAAAGTAGTGGCACTTAGACTTGCACAATTTCATGATCTGTTTTTGTTTGGGGTTCATAGTTTTTCATTTTTTTGATATTTTCTTATTCTTTTTGTCATTTGATATTTATTTTAGGACATACCCTCCTTACATTTTTTAATTTTAATATGGAAAACATTTGCAAAAAGAAAAGGCATGTACAATATTACAAGACCTAACCTAAGGCAATTCAAAATTATGAATCCTATCACTATAGGACTCTAATGTAGGGACGAGGAAGACTACAGGGGGGACGAGCTAGAAGAGGTTGCAGACAAGTTATTTGTTACAATTATGGGGAACCAGGCCACTATGCGCAAGATTGTCAAACCTAACACACCCCTCTTGTAAGTATTTCTGCCAGTTTAACCACATAATAGAAGATTGTCTTGTCCTTGTCAGAAAAATGCAAGAGAGGAAGAACCAGCAGCCCACTCATAACATCGAGATGACGAGTTCAAAACCATGCAAGTATGGCCCCAGTGTTTATATAGTTACACAAAGTGGTGTAGCTACCAGGGAAGATAAAGTTGCAAGGAAAAACCAAAAGAGAATTTCTGGGTGTGCAGGGTTGCTGACAAAGATACTTAACTAATTTGCATAAGGAAAAAGAAAAATTTATGGAGGTGAAGAAGGGATTTGTGGGTTCATGGTCTTCCACATCAAAGAATCAAAATGAACAAATAGAGAAGCCTGAAGAGGTCATTGCTACATAAGAAACATATCCCTCAGTATTGAAATCCTTCTTGCAAACCTGCATGAATCTCTTAAGGGACCATAAAGCAGTAGAGGGACTACAAGAGTTAATAGACAACTGCACTAGTAAGGCTAAGTCATTGCCAAAAGTAAGAAAAATATTGGTCGAGAAATGAGGTTAACTACACAAATCGAAGAATTTGAAATGGACTAGGTGATCTTAGATTTGGGATCTGATGCAAATGTTTTTCCTAAACAAACCTGGGAAAGAATGGGAAAGTTAGCACTACAGTGGTCTCCAATTAAACTTTGAATGGAAAACCAACAAAATATTATTCCTATGGGATTCCCACATGGAGTAACTATCGATATTGAAGGGGGATGTGCTACAGATGATTTTGAGGTAATTGAAATAGTGGATTATAGAAATCCCTACCTTGTGCTTCTTGGAATTGATTGGGCATTTGATATGAATGCGGTCATCAACCTAAAGAAGCGTCACATGACATTTGAGAGGAAGGAACTAAGAGTCATTGTTCCATTGGATTCCACCGAGGGTGTGCGATATACTAAACCAGTCCGAGATTACTATGAGGAGGATGATATTCAGCAGATCTATAATCTTACTATGTGGAATGAGGATTGGATCGATTCTATGGTGGATGGAAGAATTACTTGGGAAAAGGAGAACTCCTAGAACTCAGATTTAGATCTGGAACTTGAGCATTGGTAGAATAGATTGCATGAAGTATCAATATTGCGATGCAACAGTCTTCCTAAATCGCTCCAATGTATATCCAATGAGGTATGCAAAATATCATATTATGATGGCTTAGAAGATGTAAATTTGTTTCTTGCTAAATTTGAAAGGGATGTGCTGGAGGAGCATCGGTTCCAGGCATTGGATACCGTGCTACGAGCTACACCTTCCAGATGGTGGAATACACATAAGAATAATTTTTCTGATTGGAAGGAGTACCAAAGGATGATGAAGTTGTGATATGGATATGAAAATACCTGCATTACTAAAAATTATATAGGGAAGGATGATCCACGCAAGCATCTAGCTTCTTCGACAAAACCATGGGGAGAGGAACCACAGCCTAAATGCATAAATATATTGTCAAACCTTGGATACTATTCCAATGAATTTGTATTTAGAAACAAATTTGCCACATGGAAGCGTGGAGTGGGACATTCTAAAGGAAATATTTTTGCTGACATTCAATTTTGAGGATGGATTCAATTGTATTGATCAAACATTATAGGAAATCAAGGTTGCGATATTCGGAGCATCTGTAGAGCATATCACATGGGTACAACCTGACTCGAGTACACAAATGCACCATGCTATGGAATGCTCCAATGTTACCATGGAAGAAGGTGAGGAAGACTCCAGGAATATCAGTATCCATGAGTTAGAAGGAAATTGTGAAGTCAATGGGCCTAAGGTAGAGGTGCTTGACATTTTAAAAACATTAAAGACCAAGCAAGTGAACGTTGGGTCTGAAGCACAACCAAATTTTGAGAATATAGGAGATTACTGGGATGAGGATAGAGTTGAAAAGGTCATGGAATTGTTGTGGGAATGTTAGGACTTGTTTCCAACAATTTTTTTCTAATCTAAAGGGGTTAGTAGGTGATTTGGGTGTTATGAAAATCAATCTGAAGCCAAATGCGAAGCTGGTAAAGTGGCGCCCATACCAATTAAATTTTAAATACAAAGAAAAGGTGCCTGAAGAGTTGGATAAGATCCTTGCAACAAGAATTATTAAGCCTGTAGAAGAATTAGATTGGGTTAGTCCTGTGGTGGTGCAGGAGAAGAAGACAATGGCCGAAATCAAAATCTGCATAGATCTAAGGAAGTTGAACATTGCTTGTGTACATGACCCATTCCCTATGGCGTTCATAGATGAAGTCTTGGAAACCATTGGTGGTTAAGAAGCATACTCTTTTACAAATGGATTCTTGAGATATCACCAGATCAAGATCGCGCCAGAAAATCAAAGTAAGACTACCTTTCCTATAGAATGGGGGTCTTTTCAGTATATAGTTATGACCTTTGGACTTATTAACACCTTTGCGATCTTTTATAATGTGTTAGTCACAGCCTTTAGGGAATTTATTCACAAATTTTTGGAGGTCTACTTTGATGATTGGATGGTGTTCGAGTTAGTTAAAAATCATGTTGCAAGTATTCACCTAATGCCAGATACTTGTACGAAGTATCGGATCTCCTTAAATCTAAAGAAGTGTATATTTTTCGTACCATATGCAATACCTTTCGACCATGTTGTTTGTAAGCAAGGATTGTTGGTGGACCCTGATAAGATTGTAGTGATTATTAATTTGGAGCCCCTAAGGAATGTAAAATAGCTGCACGCAACATTGGGCTATACAGGATACTATAGAAAGTCCATTAAGGCATATGTGCAGATAACTACACCCATGGACAAATTATTGAAGAAAGATGCAACATTTGCCGAGATGATGATTTCTAGAAAAGCTTAGATGATTTGAAGGAAAATATGTTTACAACACTTATTTTAGTGTTCCCTAATTGGAAGAAAGAATTTCATGTACATGTGGATACATCCTACATAACCTTAGGAGCAGTTTCAACCCAACTAGCCGCGGGAGATATCAACCTTCCAATTGCAGTTCCGAGAAGAAAAATGTCTCAAGTGGAGAAGAAATATTCAACCACAGAGTGCGAGGGGATGGCGATGGTATATGTGCTCTAGAAGTTTAGGCATTATCTATTCAGTGCGCACTTTAAAATGTATACAGACCATTCAACCTTGAAGTACTTGGTCAACGAGCTTGTGTTGGGGGGGGGGAGGGGGTTTATAGGTGGTTACTGTTATGTTAGGAGTATGATTTCAAAGTAATTTTGAAGCCCGGAAGATTAAATGTTGGACCTAATCACCTTTCACATATTAAGAATAGCGAAGAACCTACAAGTCTTGATGAAGGATTACCTGATGCACAACTCTTTGTTGTGCTCATTGTGAACGAACATTTTGTGGATATAATCCAATTCCTATCTACAGGTACAACTCGTGAGTAATATACGATGCAACAAAAGAAGGAATTATTGATCAGGGCTATGGATTTATTTCTAATTGTGAGGCATCTGTATAAAATGGGGTGTGGAGCTATAAAAAGTGTCTCTTTCACCTCTAATTACCTCACATTAATATGTCAATCCGGGAACGTTTTGTTATTTCAAAGAGTATCTCAGTCTGAGGCTATCATTTGCTAGAGTAATGCTAGTAGTACAATGTTCAGAAATACAAGAGTAAATGGATGCTTGTCTACAGCTTAAATACCTCAAAAGATTAAATCACACATTCAAAAGACTAAGCAACTTATCAGTCAAGGGTTCAGTAGCAATAACCCATCCCTTTGGAAACTGATGGAAAAGGAAATTAGAGAACAGATCATGGATTTGGGAGCCGGACAATAGATGTCAATGCTCACTACAGCCTGAGATCGTTCTTCACGCCAATACCAAGAAATGGAACGACAGATAAGAAATGGAACAACAATTAAGAAATCGAACAACAAATTTGAAATGGAACAGAAAATCCGAAATGAAACAGCAGTTAAGAAATAGAACAACAACAAAGTCTCACAAGCAGTAACATCTTAGTCGATCAGATCAAATGCATTAATCATAATCTATAGGAATCAAATAGCAATCTTTCACTCTTAAGGGAGGATTGAATAACACACTCCAATGGAACAACACTGATTACTGATAAATTATGGAATAGTGCTTGAAGACCATATACGCACACAACACACTTAAATAGTAATATGATCCAAGTATCGATCTTGGTTAGAAAGAATACGACTGCATTTCAAAATAGAACATCATTTGTTCATAAATCCAACAATCACAAAGAACATAACTTCCAAGATGAATTCCGTAATGTTAATGAACAAGTGCATAGCACAAAGGCTCTGTAATGGAATAGTAATAGTATTTTGTAAAGGCTAGCAGTATTATATCAACTCCTAAAAGAACAGTAATATGATGCAGAGCCAATCCAATAGTTCTGTCTGTAGAAACCTTAATAAATTAAACATAACAAAGCATGTGATGTAAACTTATAAAACACATCAGATTACCAAATAACGTCGATAAGCAAACCACGCATAAACCAAACATAATAATACAGGAGCAAGTGTCCTCCAGGGCCGGGCCTTTAGCCTCCAGGGGTACACCGCTTGAAGTTATTCCAGACTCAAAGATGAAATAGTAACCAAGTTTGTATTAATGCATAGAGCAGAATTACAATAAACCAGTTCTTAATGAGACTCGATGATCAAAGTTTTGATCTTAAAAGAAATTACATAAAAGCATAACTGTATCTAACTCTCCACTGAGCTAACAGTGTTGCCCCTTTTATAAGGAAGACGACAGAGATATCTAAGTGCAGATAAATATAAAACAGTTAGTCCTCAGTCATTTCTTTTCTTTCCTGTGCCGAGCTGATATCTCCACTTCCTTTCTCGGGCTGATTCGTTTTGATTTTCTTTGCCTTGTTTACATACGGTCTCCCGTTAAGGGGACATCGGTTAACCTGTCCTTGTCCTTTCCTTTGGAATGGCAACTTCTCGTTTTTCCTCCTTCCTGTATAAGGAAATGACAATTGTCAGCGTTTTCGTCTTACATATTAATCTCACATGTTTTATTACAATTATTTATCATTTTCCTAGTTCATGATGCAAAAGGTTTGTAAGCTCTAATGAAAAGATACTGAAATAATCATCAAAAACATACCTTCTTTAGTCTCCACACACCCCCTGCTTACCCTGTTTCATGCCCTCATGAAAACATTGTAGTTGACATGTAAGGAAGTGAGAGAATAGGTTGGAGATGGAATCTCATGTGGAGGCCTATAGCCATGATGTGTAACTAGGTATTCAAAGAAATGGCCTATCTGACCCTCATGCATCTCATACAGGGCTTGGTATCCGGGTGCAGGGTGCCAAATAATTGGACTCCAGAACCTATATCCTAACTAGAATGGCCCTGCCCTCAAAATGATTTCGCCATAGAGGTGCAAGCGGTTGGCAGCTAGTTTAAAATTCTCATACTTAAATGGTTCCCTGAGCTGGATATTTGGATTAGAGATTCGATACTAAAATTTAGTTGCATCAATGGTAGGGTCTTTGATAGAGAAAAAGTATTCTAATCCCTATCAAATGAGTGCCTCATGCATGGGTCCTAATGCTTCAATTACACCTGGAGTCTTCATGAGGTTTCTATGTGCTCTCCACAACTGTACTGGATCCCTAGGCTCGGCCCTTACCCACAAATCTAATCCGTTTTCTTGCCTTTGGAAAGTATTATAGGTTTTAAGCCATTTAATTTGATTAACTCCAAATGAAATAAATGCCTGCAATTGGATATCTCCAACAAAAGGGCCAGGGTTCAGCTTGGTCACCTGGTCTAATAGAAGGTTATGTAAATAGAACTCACACAGTAGTCTCTGGACTTTTACCCCGTAGTGCTTACAACAGTCTATAAAATCATTGACGGTGTTAATTTGTATGAGAGCACCTGCTTTAATAGCCTTTACTTTTAATTGCAAATATCGTTACAGTAAAAACAAGGCATAATTCTTAGTAGGGCTCTACATGCTAGAACTTCATTGTATAAAGAACAAAAGGTATCCATTTGCTTGATAACTATATCTAACCTATGAGTTACCTTCGTGACTTTCTCTTGTTCCCTTCGCCACCTTTCAAAGGCCTGGCTTTCAAATAGATTGACATTCCTAAGCTGCTGTTGTAGCTCTTCATACTTTTCTCAAGGGACCGTTTGCTCTCTAAGCTTTTCTACTTCTTGCTGAGCTTGCTTCAAACCCTTTCGTAGGGTTACCATTTTTGGATCTCTTTTCCATGCGGCAGTGGAGGCCGGGAGTTTTCCTTGAACTTTCCTATTGCGTTGCTTTGAGTTCATAACCCTTATCACTTCCGAAAGTGGTGCCTCCATCTGAATTTCCTTATCACTAGTCAACATCTCATCCATTTCTATCTTAATGTGGATATCAGTCCATTGCTATTCATTTTCAATTGTAACAACAGCCTGTTTCTTAGCATCATTTGGAACAGCAGCCTAGTTTTCGACAGGGTTTTGAACAACAGGATGGATTCTGGTCGTTCGCCCCTTTGCCTTGAGGGGTTTTGCTAGAGTGGTCACATTTTTCCTTCCCGCGGTCCTTTTTACCCTTTGCCTTGCTTTTATAATCCTAATCTGCTGGTGGAGCTAGACTATTATATTCAGTAATCTCTGTTGTTCCTTTCACAATTCCCTAATTTCCATAATTTCCTTAGAAGGAAAAATAGGGTGTTCACTGCGGCCTGAACTGTGACTAATTCCTGGATTTTCTCTCTGGGGTTTTTCTTCACTATTCTGCTCTGGCTGTTCCGGGGCAAGAACCCTAACTGGTTATGTTATTTCTTGGGTGACCTCTCTTTCTGCCCATGTTTCCTCCAAAATTTCTTCTGGTGTCTTCTGGTTAGGAACGTATTGTTCCTGTTCAACATCTCCTATCATCTTTTCATCATGAACAGGCAGATTCTCTTCTTTTGCCTCCTTTGCATGTGATTCTTCAGGTGCATTTTCCTCCTGGGGTTTCTTTTCGGCGCGGAGGTCTAGTGGACTGGAAGGTTGGCCATATTCACCCATATTGGCCAAAACTTCAGCCAATTCATCTTCTCCCACTGGGTCCTGCAATGGGCTACCTTCTTGCTATTCCGTTTCCTCCTCCTGCTCGGATTGCTCGGCTTCTTCTTCTTTATCTTCTTCGATTTCAGTTTCTTTTTCTCCTTCTTCTTCAGATTGCTCGACTTCTTCTTCTTTTTCTTCTTCCTCTTCAGATTGCTCGGCCTCTTCTTCTTTTTCTTCTTCTTCTTGCACTCCTTTCTCATCGTCCTCCCGTTTTTGCCATGGGGGTTTCTCATCTTCTATTTCTACCGGCTGGCTGGTGTTTTCTTGGGGCTTCTCCAGCCTCCATCATAGCCGTGCTAGCTGGACCAATTTCATGCGTTTTTCTAGCCGCTCGGGTGTACCGGTGGCATGTTTATGCTTTGTCGATTTCCTACGTTTTTCTTGACGCTCGGGTGTACTGGTGGCATGCTTACATTTTTCTGGACGCTCAGGTGTACTGGCGGCATGTTTATGTTTTGGGGATGGTGCGGTCAATCCCCCATTTATCATGCCAATTAGCTCTTCCCAGCTGCTCTGCTGTTGGGTGAGGCTATGGCTGACTATTAACCGAATCAACCCATGACGACTAACAACTGACTCTACATGTTGTACCTTTTTTATGCTCCGTGCAACGTCATGAAGTAACGAATTCAAAAATGCAGGTAAATTTATAGAACATTTTTTCTTTAGTACAGCTAAGAGTTTGAGATGTCATGGTCTTACCACGTCTTTTCTTCCTTTACAGGTGATGTAGCTTTGAATGGTCTTTGCCAATTCCGCCCATGGCTCTCCTAATGCTGCTGGAAGAACCCCCTTTCCTCTAATTGCCAGGCTCTGGCCTTCGTCCTGGAAGATTTCTATAATCTTCTGCAATCTCTCCTTTTTTAACATCCATACAGGTCCAGTGGCTGGCAGTCCCGAGACTTCTATGATTATGTCGTCGGTGATGGCTATGCATCCCGCCCCCACTGTGGAGTGATCTTCTTGCAAGTTCTGCAAGAATTCATTTGCCACAGTCTCGTTAGACCCCTGCAAGCGGTTGAGATAAGTCAGCCACCCTGCTCTTATCAAGATTTCGCGGGTAGCAGCAAAGACTGTTAACACCTGCGGTTCTCTCTGAATCAATCTTCCTCCCATGGTTTCGCTGTAAACTCTCAATGGAATGGCAGTTGTTCGTGTTGTTGAAACCAGAGAGGCTGACAAACACAAGACTTGTTCAAAATCTAATGCTGCAGAGTATACAATAGAAATGGCTTATGAACAGCAAGTCATGCAGAAAAAAAAAAAAAATAGTATACCGTTGAGCCGTGCTATACCCCAGTACACAACTTCCCGAATAGTGGGTTGACACGTAATCTAGGGAATGATGAGGTTAACCTCCCCCCCCGCAATGTGATAGGCTATCCTAGCCGTCAAATAAAGGAGCAGCGCCCGCTCTGAAGTAGAGTCATAAAGTAACAGCGTATGGCAATATGCCATGTTTACAAAAGCAGCAAATTACCGAAATCGAGGCGTAGAGTTGGATCAATTAATACATAAGAAACTGTTGTGATATGATGCGAGGCTAGGGGATAGGACATCTGTCGTGGAAATGGAAACTCATGCGGTCATTTTCAACTGTTCTGTCATGGTTGGTAATAATAGATGTCCATGCATTATATGGTTCGGGAAATAATATATAATTGATTACTAAGGTATAAGAAACAGAAGGGTGCTAATAGCTGCCTATTGGTGTAAATAATGTGACTTCAATAACATTAACAGTGCTCTGCTACCAACAGGTGTCCATAACCTTGGAAGAGTTATTTATTTCACCCATCGAACCATGATCCTTTGTGTATGCTTAGGAAGTGTTGTGTGATGTCAAAATGTAGGCCATTATGCTGGCTTGGTGACCAGTTAGCCAAAATGCCATTCACGAGGAAAGAGCAAAAAGTGGCCAGGTCGGCTTGTGATGAGACCTCCTATTCCAAGGGTTGTTTATATGATATACATTTTGGACCATATCCCTGGTGTGGTGACTATAGTGGGAATGCCACTTTGCTTTCGTCCTCATGATCATGGTAGGCTGGCTCTTGCTGAGACCCCCTATCCTGCATTTGACAGCTTATAAGTCATGTTTGCTCTTTTTTCTTTCTTTTTCATAAAGTACTTTCCCTTATTTATACACAAAGGGCGGTTCAACACTCCTTAAGAGTAGGAATGGTGGAAGAAGTCTTAACATCTCAATAGGAATATATAAACCCTTTGCTCTTATTCCTAAATAATAATCAAAGAGGATTAAAAGGGATCAACATGATAAAGATAACAAATCAGAGCAGAATTAGTAAAACAATGACAGCAAAAGATGATAAATAAGTGTGTCCTTCCTTTTGTCCTCTTACCAATTCAGAGCAATTTCTTATAAAGATAGCGATTTATGATTGGCTAATTTCAGTGTGTTGTGATTTTGTATCCATTGCATAAGTGCATAGTTGTATTCTAAAAGACTTGAAAGAACAAGAGCAATAAGCATCCTCAATTTAGAACAACAAAAGGAACAAGCTGTTTCACAGGGAGAGAAAAAGAATACAAGTGGTGTTCCTTTTGGAAAAAGGAACAACAAAAGACCACAAATGTTGTTCCTTTGGAAAAGGAATAGCAGAAAACACAAATGTCGTTCCTTTGAAAAAGGAACAACAAATATGGAAAATGTTGTTCCTTTGGAAAAGGAACAACATAACACACAGATGTCGTTCCTTTGGAAAAGGAACAAAAGAACACACAGGTGCCATTCCTTTGGAAAAGGAACAACAGAAATCGAAAACGTTGTTCCTTTTGAAAAGGAAAAACAGAACACACCAATGTTGTTCCTTTGAAAAAGGAACAATAGAAATCAAAAATGTTGTTCCTTTGGAAAAGGAACAAAAAAACACACAAAAATGTCGTTCCTTTGGAAAAGGAACAACAAAAATCAAAAACGTTGTTCCTTTGGAAAAGGAACAACAAAATAGGAAAATGTCGTTCCTTTGGAAAAGGAACAACAGAAATCGAAAATGTTGTTCCTTCGGAAAGGGAATCAGCAAAAACACATGGATGTCGTTCCTTTGAAAATGGAACAACAAAAATAAAAAATGGTGTTCCTTTGGAAAATGAACAACAAAAACACACAAATGCCATGCCTTTGGAAAAGGAACGACAGAAATCAAAAAATGTTGTTCCTTTGGAAAAGGAATAGCAAAAACACACAAATGTCATTCCTTTGGAAAAGGAACGGCATAAACCAAAAATTTTGTTCCTTTGGAAAAGGAACAGAAGAACACAAAAATAAAGAAAAAGAACCAAATTACAACAAAATGACTGCTAATCGAAAGGGGGTTTCTCTTTTGAAGAAGGAACAGCCAGAAGAAAATGTTGTTCTTTTGAAAAAAAGGAACAGCAAAAATAATAACAGCAAAAAGTTGATTCAAAAATATGTACAAAAATGATTCAAGAAAAGAAATTATGTACAAACTATAAAAAGAAATAAATTCCTTAATGAATTACAGGTGAGGAAGACTTCTCTTCCTCCCCCAAAATCTCCATATCAGAGTCTCGGCGTAGCTGCTGGTAGAAGGACTCCCGAATGAGTGGTTTGTGATAGAGACGAGCTCGGTGGCCATTTTCCTTAAAGGCATATCCAGAACCGTCAATAGTGATTAGAGTAAGGGTCCCATTGTCATGTACCTTCTGGATTTCGTATGGTCCCAACCAATGAGTCTGGAGTTTCTCGGGGAAGTCTTGAAACCTGGAGTCGTACAAAGAGCCCAGTCTCCTTCATGGAAGACTTTATTTTTAATGAGAGCATCATGGCATTTAGCTCATTGGTGTTGGATAGGGCAGTGTTTTGAAGTGCAGAGAGCCTAATTTCGGCCAACCCATTGATCTGCTGTAATCGATTAATCTGTGCCTCGGTTAGATCTAAGCCAACTTCTTGTGTTGTTCGTAATGTTTGGATTTCGAATTCTATGGGGAAAATGGGTTGTTTTCCAAACACTAATTGATAAGGTGAGTAACCAGTGGTGCTTCTCCATGTTGTTCTGTAATCCCACAGTGCTTCAGGTAGTCTGGCAGCCCAATCACGTCTATGTGACGCAATGGTTTTCGTTAGGATTGCTTCTATTATTTTATTGCTGCTTTCTACCTACCCATTTGCCTGTGGGTGGTATGGAGTAGTGATTTTATGCTAGACATGATAGTTGTTGAGTGTTGCAGCTATTCTGTTCCCAGCAAACTGTGGTCCACTGTCTGTAATTATTTCTCATGGAAGGCCATAATGCACAAATAGATGGAACATGAACTGTATGATAGAGTCCTCTGTAGCTCTTGGCAATGGCTCTGCTTCAACCCACTTGGTGACATATTCTGTTGCCACCAAAATATATGTTTTCTGGTTTGATGATGGGTTAATTGGTCCAACGAAATCAAGAGCCCATCACTCAAATGGTTCGATGACTAGCTATGGTTTCAAAGGCATCTCATGAGACTGACCAGGGCGTCTTTCTCTCTGGAAACTGTCACAAGCTTGGACAAATTTCTTTGCATCTTTGAAAATCGTGGGCCAATAATACCTTGTCTGCAGCACTTTATGTCTAGTTCTGTGATCGGCGAAATGTCCACCACATGGTCCGTCATGGCAAGCTTTTACAATGTCAAAGATTTCATCTTCTCGAACGCATCTCCTGATATGCATTTCTGCCCTTGTGTGGAAAAAATAGCCCCCAATCCAAGAAAATCGAGCACTCCGCTGAACAATCTGTTTTCGCTCATTAGGGGTTAGATGCTTTGGTAATTTACCTACTGCTAGGTAATTGGCAACATCAGCATACCAGGGTGTTTTAACAGCCACAGCAAATAGATGCACGTCCGGAAATTGGTCTTCAACTGCTGCTGTATCGATTGGCTTTGGTATTCTTGAGAGAAAATCGGCTACAGTATTTTCTTTTCTAGGTCGATCCTTGATTGTAATATCAAATTCCTACAATAAAATCAGCCATCTAGTTATTATGCCGTTTGTGATAAGCTTGTTTGCTAAATATTTTATGGCAGAATGATCTGTGTACAAGATAATAGGATGTCCAGTAATGTAATGTCTAAACTTATTGACACCATGTATTACAACTAGAAATTCTTTTTCAGTAACAGTGTAGTTTAATTCAGCAGGGGATAAATTTTTGCTGATGTAATAAATTGCATATGGTTTTTTATCCTCTTCCTGCCCAAGGATTGCTCCAATGGCTGTATCTGAGGCATCAGATGATATTTGAAATGGCAAATCCCAATTTGGTCCTCGAAGGACTGGGGCTATGGACACAAGCTTCTTCAGATCCTGGAAAGCATGTTCACATTTTTCTGTCCAAAGAAAATCAACGTTACCAGTTAGTGCATACAGAGGTGCAACAATGTGCGAATAATGTTCTATAAATCTCCTATAATAACTAGAAAATCCAAGAAAACCACGTACCTCTGTTTGAGTGGTAGGAGTGGGAATAAGCAAAATTATTTGGATTTTGGTTGGGTCTACCTGAATGCTAGCTGCTGAAATATAATGTCCTAGGATAAGTCCTTCAGTCATCATCATATAGCATTTTTCGTGGCTTAAACAAAGCCTGGTAGCAATGCAACGTTGTAGGACTTTTTCTAGGGTATCCAATGCTGGATCGAAATCATCTCCGTATGGTGTAAATTCATCCATGTATACTTCAAGTCCTTCACTTATTAAATCTGCAAAAATGCTAAGGATAGCCCTTTGGAATGTGGCAGGAGCATTGCATAAGCCAAAAGGTAGGACTCGGTAGGCAAATTTTCCCCAAGGACAAGTAAAAGTAGTTTTGTCTTGGTCTTCAGGGGCAATCTGAATCTGATTGTATCCACTGAAGCCATCCAGGAAAGAAAAGAATTTCTTTCCTACCAAAGTGTCTAATACTTGGTCGATGAATGGGAGAGATAAGTGGTCTTTTTGTGTTGCTTTATTTAGCTCTCTGTAGTCCACACAGATTCTCCATTTCCCATTCTTTTTGGTACCACCACAAGCGGAGAGACCCATTTACTATTAGAGATAGGATAGATGAAATTGACATCTAAAAGTTTTTGAAGTTCAACTTTTACCACATCTTTTAGATGAGGATTAAGTCTCCTTTGAGGTTGACGAACAGGTCTCGCATCATTTTCTATATAAATGTGGTGTGTACATAATTGGGGCTCAATTCCTTTCATATCAGGGTAGTCCCATGCAAATGCTTCTTTATATTTCCTTAACAAATGGATGGGCTTCATTTCTTGTTCGGATGTGAGGTTGGCATTAATGTTTAAGGATTTTCCCGGTTCAATTTCCACAATTTTACTATTTTCAATAGAGGTAACAGGTATTGTTTGATCATGTGTATCTTTAAGAGGATCTTCTTCTAATTCATTATCAAATGCTGCCTTTATCATGTGACATTGTATACGGGATGTGAGTTCAGTTTGAATAATAAAATTATTAATGGCATCATCTTCTGTTTGGTCTTTGAAATCAAGTGCCTCTTGTATAGTTAATGGAGATCTAATGTTATCAATAAGGTATGATATAGGGTGCCTATTAGTTTTGGTTATTGTGACACTTGGCTGCACTGGAGGATATAGAACTAAGTTCTTGATATTTGTTCCTCTGGTTATGGTCATATTTCCTTGCCGGCAGCCAATATAAGCATCGGCAGTGGCAAGCCAAGGTCTACCTAAAATCAATGGATGTCCATCAAATCGGGTTTTTGGATTTATTATCAGAAAATTGGTTGGATATTCCCAGGAATCAACAGAGGCCATGACATCATGTAGTGTTCCCTCTGGCCTAACCACAGATCGGTCAGCCAATTCTAGCAAGGTAGAGGTGGGTTCTACAGATGTAATACCTAGCTTTTGGCAAGTAGTGGTTGTTAAGATATTGATTGCAACTCCTATATCAACTAAGGCATTGGGAAGGGTCTGACCATAAATTTGCACAGTTACTATTGAATTTCCTGGGTCTTTGTATTTAATGGGTGTTTCTTTTCCCGATAATAAGTCAGATAGAGTGCCAACTACTTGGACTCTTCGATTATTTGTTATATTCCTCCTTGGTTTCTTTACACACAATTCTTTGATAGTTTTTTCATATATCGGTATGTCTTGAATGGCTTGAAGGAATGGAATTTTTATATACAAAGTTTGTAATTCTCCCAGAATGTCAAAATCAGGATATTTTATAGGTCGAGGTATAATTAATCGTTCTGGGAATGGGGGAGGGCATGTGGTTGCTTGATTATGAGTTTGTTGTTTATTCACATCCTCTTCTTGTGACAGATGTTCTCTGGGTAACTGATTTTCAACCTAAACTGTCTTATCTCCCTCGATTTCAATAATACGCCCAGATCTTAATTGAAGATCATTACACTCCCTTAGATCGTCTCTTATCTCTGGTGTTTCTGTGATTTGGACAGATTGGACCGGTCTGTTATTTGGATTGGGGTTGGGTTGGGCTGGGAGTTGCGGTCTCAGATTAGACTGGGGATTTTGTTGTAAGGCTGGTAGTGTAGGTTGAAGGAGCGGAATGGTTCCTACTAGCTGATGCATTGGTCTTTGCCAGTTTGCCTACCAGACTGAACTTTGTGAAGTAGGGGGAGTCCATTGCGGTGGGTATGCATTACTTTGCCAATATGGTAGGAAGATTCAGCCAACCAGATTGGCTTGTCTGATTCAACCACGGGGTTGAGGAAGGAAACGACTGTGGTGACCAGTTAGGAAACGGGGGTTGGGATTGACTTTGCCACATATTATATTGTTGATCATTATACTACATAGACTGAAAAGAAGAAGTTGGGTCTAGAAACATACCAGATTGTCTCGACTGCCACTGACGGCGTTGGTTGAGAAAATACATCGATTCTGGTTCTTCTTCTACCTCTTTATATACTGCTTTTAATCTGGGAAGTGAGGGACAACTTTTTGTAAGGTGATCTTTTGTGCAGATGGCACATGTTTGGACTACATCTAGTGGACACTCCTTATGGCTATGCTTTTTCCTGCATCGGGGATAGAAGATTGCCAAATTCTGTTCTGCCTCCATTTGCTTCTGTTTGGCCTGCATAATGTCAAGTTGTGTAGTTAGTGTCCCTAGTATATCAGTTTTAAAATTTTTCAATAAATTTCCAATTTCTACACGTGCTACTCCTTCTATCGAAATTTTATTATCTCTTACAAACTGATCATGTTCTGCCGGTTTTAATCTTGTGCTACCTCTCAAGCTCCTGATACATAAATCAATAATGTCAGCAAAATTTTCTTGATAAATATCTCCTTTTCCCATAATGCTTAATGTTTCAATCCATTGTTCCTTCATGCCCCTTATTAATGTTGTTTATAACACATTATCAGGTAAAGGTAGTGATGCATAAGGAGATCTTTGAAGATTATACTGAAAACGTTCCACATACTCCTCTAATGTTTCATTTGGTCTAGCTATCATCTGGAATATTTCTTCCTTCAGTTCTCTAGACCTGCACTAGTCCTGATATTTTTTTAAAAAAGATTCTTTCACTTGATCCCAGTTATCTATAAACCCACCACCTAATCCAATAAACCATCTTAAAGTAGCCCCTTTTAATGTAGAGGGAAATAGTTTCAGTTTCTGGGGGTCGGTGGTGTAATCATATACCCTGCACAGTACATCAAATTCAAATAAAAATGCATCCGAATCTTCTGATGTAAGACCATGGAATGTAGGGATATGTTGAAGAGGGATTGCTTTCATAGGCGCATTTGCTGCAGAATCCACTATGGGGTATTGTAATGTAGAGGTTTGAGTGTTTGGCTAGTTTTGAGCCATTGGGTAAAATATATGCCAATAACCTTCTAGGATATCTAGGAGGGTATTCCTAGGTTGAGAGGGAATGGCTTTAACAGGGATAGTTTTAATAGCACTTCCTCTATATGGAATAATGAGAGTGCCTGATGTCTGAGGAGATTGAGTTTCTTCAAAGATGATTTTTGCAGCACTTCCCTTGTCTGGGTTGTTCAATGGCTGAGTTGTCTCAAGAGGAGATCTCAGTTCCTCGGTTTCCCCTGTCTCTCCTCCTCCTTCATCAAGATTACTGAAATTCCCTTCCTGCAATAGTTCTAGAGTAGAATTTTCAATTTCTAAAAAGTCCTACTCTTCAATTTGACTATGCACCTCAGCGAAGGCTACAGATGGTGATCCTGTGGCCTGAAGGGAACTAGTAGGTTGTTTAGAAATAACTTTCCTAGGTCCTACTTAGGGCTGATATTCTGCTTTCTTGTAGATTTCACCTATGAAGGTTGGTCAGCCAAGGGTCACCGGCCCCTTAGCTTTTTCTGGCTTGGGTAGAGGTTTGGAATTTTTTTCTGGCTTTTTCTGCTTAGTCATGCACTCAAATTAACTACTAAATTCTACTCAAACAAAACAACATCAAATATGTAGGAGAGCGGGTAGAGGAGCAGGGCTTTTACATGCTCCACACGTAGGTTCTTACCTTCCATTTTTAAAACCCAATTCTTCCCTAGTAGGTTCGTACACTACTCTGAAAAAAGAACAAATGGCTACACTTTTTCCTAGGCAACGGAGCAAAAATGTGGAGCTATAAAAAGGGTCTCTTTCACCTCTAATTACCTCACATTAATATGTCAATCCGGGAATTTTTTTTTATTTCAAAGAGTGTCTCAGTCTGAGGCTATCATTTGCCAGAGTAATGCTAGTAGTATAGTGTTGAGAAATACAAGAGTAAATGGATGCTTGTCTACATCTTAACTACCTCAAAAGATTAAATAACACATTCAAAAGAGTAAGCAACTTATCAGTCAAGGCTTCGGTAGTAATAACCCATCCCTTTGGAAACTGATGGAAAAGGAAATCAGAGAATAGATCGTGGATCTGGGAGCCGGACAGTAGATGTCAATGCTCACTATAGCCTGAGATCGTTCTTCACGCCAATACCAAGAAATGGAACAACAGATAAGAAATGGAACAACAATTAAGAAATCGAACAGCA
Source organism: Pinus tabuliformis (assembly GCA_031772625.1). Classification (NCBI taxonomy): domain Eukaryota; kingdom Viridiplantae; phylum Streptophyta; class Pinopsida; order Pinales; family Pinaceae; genus Pinus; species Pinus tabuliformis. The sequence goes on from CM062816.1 coordinate 1,032,173,234, forward strand.
AATCTAAAATGGAACAGAAAATCCGAAATGGAACAGCAACTAAGTCTCACAAGCAGTAACATCTTAGTCTATCAGATCAAATGCATTAATCATAATCTACAGGAATCAAATGACAATCTTTCACTCTTAAGGGCGGATTGAATAACACACACCAATGGAACAACACTGATTACTGATAAATTATGGAATAGCGCTTGAAGACCATATACACACACAACACACTTAAATAGTAATCTGATCCAAGTATCGATCTCGGTTAGAAAGAATACAACTGCATTTCAAAATAGAACAGCATTTGTTCATAAATCCAACAATTGCAAAGAACATAACTTCCAAGATGAATTCCGTAATTTTAATGAACAAGTGCACAACACAAAGGCTCTGTAATGGAACAGTAACAATATTCTGTAAAGACTAGCAATATTATATCAACTCCTAAAAGAACAGTAATATGATGTAGAGTCAATACAATAGTTTTGTCTGTAGAAACCTTAATAAATTAAACATAACAGAGCATGTGATGTAAACTTATAAAACACATCAGATTACCAAATAACGTCGATAAGCAAACCACGCATAAACCAAATGTAATAATACAAGAGCAAGTGTCCTCCAAGGCCGGGCCCTTAGCCTCCAGGGGTACACCACTTGAAGTTATTCCAAACTCAAAGATGAAATAGTAACCAAGTTTGTATTAATGCATAGAGCAGAATTACAATAAACCGGTTCTTAACGAGACTCGATGATCAAAGTTTTGATCTTAAAAGAAATTACATAAAAGCATAACCGTATCTAACTCTCCCATGAGCTAACAGTGTTGCCCCTTTTATAAGGGTGACGTCGGAAATATCTAAGTGTAGAAATAGATAAAACAGCGATCCCTCAGGATCAAGGATCCTGAGGGATTCGCCGAACCGTTAGTCCTCAGTCATTTCTTTTCTTTCCTGCGTCGAGCTGATATCTCCACTTCCTTTCCTAGGCTAATTCGCTTTCATTTTCTTTGCCTTGTTTGCATACAGTCTCCCGTCAAGGGGACAGTTTAACCCATCCTTGTCCTTTCCTTTGGAACAACAACTTCTCATTTTTCCTCCTTCTTGAATAAGGAAATGACAATTGTCAGCGTTTTCGTCTTGCATATTAATATCACATGTTTTATTACAATTCTTTATAATTTTCCTAGTTCATGATGCAAAAAGTTTGTAAGTTCTAATAAAAAGATACTGAAATAATCATCAAAAACATACCTTCTTTAGTACTCCACATGGGGTTGGAAGAATTTCTACACAGGCATGTACTGGATGACGAAAGACAACTATCCTCACAGAAGCACATGGAGGAGTTGTTGGAGTACATTATCTTGGAAGAACAACTGCGCAGAAGATCCTATGAGTTGGGTTGTGGTAGCCAACTGTGCACAAAGATTCAAAGGATTATTGTAAGGCATGCAATGTCCGTCAGAGGACCAGGAAGCCATCATGAAGGGATGAATTACCTCTGAACCCACAAGTCTTGTTACAGGTATTCGAAAAATGGGCAATAGATTTTGTGGGACCTATTTAGCCACCAGGAAGGAACCCAGGAGTGCATTACATCATCACAACGAACACATTCTTGACTAGGTGGGCTAAGATGTAGCCCATGAAGGATTGGAGCAGAGCTACAACTGTGAATTTTATATTTGAGTACATCATGTCTAGGTTTGGTTTCCCTGAGATTTTTATGAGTGACAGGGATTTGCATTTCCTGAATGAAACAATTGTTTCCTTGCTATAAGAATTCCATATGTATCATTAGAAAACCACAAAATACCATCCTCAAGTAAATGGAACAGTTGAATCTTTTAATAAGATCTTGGAGAATGCTTTAATGAAGATCTATAATGCGAATGTAAACAATTTGGATGTGTGAGTACCATCTATTCTTTGGGCATATAGAACTACTTGTAAAAGGTTGACTATGAAGACACCATTTTGATTGGTCTATGGATAAGAAGCGGTGATGTCGGTGGAGTACATAATGCCTAGTTAGAGGATTGTTGCAGTCACGGAGATGGAAGATCAAGATATAATGGAAGAATGTCTCGCATAGATACTTGAGTTATAAGAGGATCGATTCTTGGCAGGTTTTTATCAGCAGGTGCATAAGGCTAGACAAAAGGTGTGGCGTGATCACCACATTAAGCAACACACCTTTAATAATGGAGATTTATTGTTGAAGTATGATAGCAAGTTTACTAAGTTTCCAGGAAAGTTTCAGATGCATTGTCTAGGACCATACATCATCAAGGAGATTACAGATGGGGGTGTATTTCATCTTGCGAAGCTAAATGGGGATCTATTTCCAAGAAGAATCAATGGGAGCTGGTTAGAGTTGTATAGGTGCGATCCCACCTCTGTGTGATGACTATATGGCTACAAGAGAGTCTTAGTACTTCGGGAAATTGCAAGGAAGTGCAGGACTATAAACTATGCTTCCCAAAGAAAAGTTTGGCAAAGATATTGGATTTCACGATAGTTCGAAGGATGGAGAAGATGCAAGTTGCGACAAAGGAGTTGCACTAGCAAGGTAGGCCCCACATAGCCTGGCCATAAAGTGGCCGCTGGAAGCACTGTAGATGATTAGATGGTTATTTTTCCATTCAAGGGAGCCAAGGGAAAGAATTTAAGAAGAATATATTTGGAGATATGCCACCAAAAGAGCATTAGTGAGGGAGATCTCGAGCGAATCAATGCATTTGGATTCAGAAAGGGCTATAAATACAATATCCCGTTCCACATTCAAACACTTTTCTTCTAGAGAGATTTCCTTGATATATTGTGCCTATGTTTGAGCATAGACAATTGTTTTATGTCTGGATAAGATTGGTAAGAGAGAAAGAGGGACGTTTCGCAGAAGGGTTGGGTTTGAGGAAGATTTTTCTGAGTGGCAGAAGAAAATCTTCTGGGAGAGCCTTGAAAAGATGACTGCAGAACCAAAAGTCCCTACCATGGTTCCTAGGTCACTGCGGCCAAAACCTACTACCTCCATGGCGGGAGGGAAAAAGTAGAAGAAGCCACAGTAAGCTATGATATAGCAATCGTCGTGAAAGAAACCAACTGGTATTAGATAGAAGGGTTGCACAGATAAAAATAAGTAGCCAGCGGAACCCCAGGATCTTTATGAAGAAGAGATGACTATGGGGATTGAAAATGTTAGTGTGGAGGATGTAGAGCCAATTACTCAGCTATCACCACATATACCTCTTCGGAAACCAACTACTAAAGTGACTAAGGACCATGACTCCTTGAAATAAAACGTTTTCACTCCATTACTATTGGAGAAAGTACCTATTGAGGTTGACTTCTTGGCTCGGATACCATTTCTAAAGATGGAGGACTAGCATCTGGGTGATCATGAAAATTTTCCGCAGTTAGAACCCAGTAAATTCTTGAAATTCATCTACTATGTGGAGGCAGGCATCATAAGGCTTGCAACGATGAAGTGGGTGGTCGGTATTGAGCGCACGGAGTTTCTCAACATGTTGTATGTTCCACATTTTAGCTGCAACATCATTAATACTATCTACGTGTGTCAATTATTGTCGTTGGTTCATGATGGTTGCCTCTGGCTGGGAGGGCCCATCCCAATTGACGATATGTTAGTTAACAAAACCATAGCACTAGATTATCAAGGTGCGAACCCCGTAGACACTTTTGTGGTGAAGTCAAAGGAGAAAACTCTTATAGATTAGATGAATAGTGACTTTGGGTTGGTGAATAATTTGCGGGGATACGCCATTAGTTCTATATCAGAAGGAGTTGTGTGGTTTCCTGGACATATTTTGGCAGGAAAAATAATGTGGAAGTGTCATGCCAATGAAGTTTCGACACCATTGGTATCCTTAGCTACATAATGTAAACAAGGGGTCTAATTTAATTGCGAAATTACCTCTTCCAGGAATTCGTGGATGATTTCCGCGAAGCCCAGAGGGATGGAAAATCATTGCACTATGCATGGTTATTTTATTGATTGCATTGGTAGCTTGGAGGATGCCCAGAGATTCTGAGTTCCCAACGTAAAATCCCGACTTGTACGAAAATTCAAAATTCATCTCACTATGGGTGACAAAGGAACTTGACCATATTATTGGAGCTAAGATGTTCTGGGTTCTATTTCAATCCAAATTGTGTATGGTGATTAACTAACGACCATGGTTGTTACCTAGTATACATGCAGAGTACAAAAATATAGTAGACTTCAAAGCATATTTTCACAATCTGTCTATATGCACGAAGAAGGATGTCGTAGGAGCATGGCACAAGTATCCTTATTTATTTATAGAGGATGATATTATGGGGTCATCAGCAAATGGTCAAGCGATTGGCTCACCCCATCTGGTGAAGCCACGGGAATAAGTAAGGCTATAGAAGTAGGAACAGGGAAAACAATGGCTCCACCATTGGCAAAGAAGGACAAAGAGAAAGAAGCAAAGAAGGCTTCTATGAAAGAGAAGAAAGTGGAAAAGGAAAAATCTATGCAAACAACAACATTGCCGACCACCATTGACCTCAAAGAACCTGAGACAGAGCATTCATATGTTGAGGTCAAAATTGTAGCTAAAGAGGAAGGGGGTGTAGACCCCTATATCATATTAGCGGACTTAAATTCCCCCTTTAGGATCAAGAAGAGATAGAAGTGAAGTTCGACAAGACCTCGCAAAAAGCAAAAGTCTAATAAGACTGTGAGTACTACACCATTAGTCCTCATAGAGGGGGACCTTGATGAGATAGATGATGTTGTCTTCTATGCCACTGAAAACATATGGGGACACATCAAATATTAGTACCACCAAGTACTAGACAAAGTGCAACAGGGCCTAAAGGAATTGCAAGTCTAGACAGGAGTGATCTAGACAAGCTTGGAACAAGCGAGCACAGGTCAATCGAGTGCGAGTCAGGCGAGTGGGACATCAAAGGAAGGACTAACTTTATACCTCCACGTAATGATGTTGTACTAACATGCCCTGCATGTTGAAACAACTGAGGATCAGGACAGGTTGCTACATATGACCAATATGAGTATCAACCATGCAGCACTGCATATCCAGAACTTGCATGAGCTACACCAAGGGATTTCTGATGAGCTCCGTGTCTAGGATAGGAGAGACCTGTTGATTATCAATGAGGTAAAAAGCAAAAATCAACAAATTTTTGCAGAGAAAGAACAAGACTTACAGGCCTCTGATGAGGTGATGCAATGCAACCAGTACCTAGAGGCAACCCTTACCCGAGTATGCAGTGAGCTCCCTGGGCTCCACATTCCAGCCGAGGTAGCATTTGTAGAGAACATTCGCAATTTATTTGTTGCACTGAAGGAATCTAAGGAGGAATTTGGAAAAGATACGGTTTGAGTTGCAGTTGTAGATCTGAGAGCTTCAACTGAAGCTATAGCCAACCACAACTTCGAAGGTTAGAGAGCAGCACAAAGATGCCATTAAAGCATATATAACAACTCAGCTTGCTGTAGTCAAGGGCTGTAGAAAATTATTTTAAAAAATAATGGAAATGTGGACCTCACTACAAGAGAAGCCATACTTGCAGAGGATCGAAGCTGAAATCCGTGAAAAGAAAATGTAGTTTGATGATGTCAGGGCAACAACGTGGACCTTATCACCTATGCAGAGATTCACCAAACTCCAGGAAGGGAAATTCGTATAGACCCAGATTGATGAGCTATGTCAGAAGGCCTCTATCATTTCCTCAAGGACATAGCCATGGACCAATGAAGCAAGCCAACTTTCAGAAACCATCTAGAGCAAGTTAAAATATATTTAGCAGACACAGAGAAACATGGACCTTGTAGTCGAAGGTCAAATGATGGAGAAGTTGGTTGAATAAGTTCAACAAACCACCGCGTAGGGAACAATATATCTTCAATCATTGAAGATTGAATTTAGTGGCCTACAAGCAAAATTTGAGGCAACACTAGCAGAGTGACTGGGGATGAGGTATGACTTTGTATTGGGGGCCTATTAGGACAGGGTCCCTTGGGTCAGATTTTGTTAAAATTGTGTTAAGATATTGTAAGGCCTGCACATTTTAAGGAGGGGAGCGCATGTAGCGCAGGTCAATAGGAGTCAAAGGGGCTTTAGGAAGGTCAAATCCCCTTGTTTTGTTAAAGTAAAGTTGTTTTGAGACCTGCGCATGGTTCACGAACCATCATATTGTAATGAATGAACAATATAAAAGGAAGTCATAAAAGAGTCATAGAATAGATAAGTAAATAAGTACACAATTCGAGTCTGAATATATATATTCTATACTTAGGTGAATGGGAAGGCTCTTGCAGCTATGTGCGCAGAGACCTTGGTAAGTTCATAGCTGAGTGTGCAGGCCCCTACAGCTATCTGCACATGGTTGGAACGAGTTTGTATCTAAAAATCTAAGCATAATAAAGGCATATTTTGAAGTGGCATATGTGTATTTGTGTATTGTTGTTTATTTATGAATTTGTTTTAATTATGAGCTATTGAATGCATTTAATCAGGAAGAGTACTTAATAGATTCTTGAAGACATAGATCTATGTATTTATATGATTTTATGCATGTTTAGCACAATCGGCAAAGGACATAACTTTGTTAACTGTTATTTACTGTAAGTTCTAGGTTTCAAGGGTTAGGGTTCACGAAGTGATGAGCCTCATCATTGGGTAATTAAATGGGCCTTAATTCACCTCCTAGCTTAGCCAAATAAACTATTCTCACAACTTATTTCATACTTTTGATCATATTTTGTTTATGAGATGAGTTAGAGTTGGATATTTTGGTTTGTGGTATAATGTGCATGTAATGTAGGATTAGAGGATAAAAGCAAGGAATTTTAGCAAAGACCATGGTGAAGAATCGAATGGGAAAAGGGAGAGGGATTATAGGAGGGAAATCCTCCTTATTTACTACCCCTCCATTCGAATATTCCTCCATCAGCTCAGAGTGCAACCAGCCAAATCATGAGGACTAGAAGGCAATTGAGCAAGTGGAAGTCAAAGCACCAGTTTATCTCTAGTTTGCGAGCTGAGCCTCCCTAATTTTAAGGAATTCGTTGGATACTTGAGTCATATAAGTAGAGAGGCCTAGGACCTCAGTAGGATTCAGAGTTTGAATTGTAAAACTCTACTTTATTTTCGAGCTGCAAGACTTGTGACAGTTTTTGATGTAATCCATTGTTTTGATAATAAGAATGAGTTTTGTTTTGAGCTAGCACTGAGTTAACTCAGAGGGCTGAAGCTCTTAGGTTAGGGCCCAACCCTAACAGCTAAGGCTCCTCTTTATTGTACATGTGTGTTATCATATATTAATTGTTTAATCGTTCATTCGCTTAAGTAGCTACATTTCCATTACAACAGGGTAGCACATAGATTCATGGTTTAATCATTCATTTGCTTAAGCAACTGCATTTCCATTATAGTAGTGTAGTGCATAGATTCATGGTTTAATCATTCAATTTCTTAAGTACCTGCATTTCCATTATAGCAATATAGCATAGGTTGGTTGTGTTTTAGTTTTCTTCCGTTTGTGCCTTTTTCTTCAGTTAGCAGGTTAGCAAGGATTATACCCGTAGATTTCCTTACAATCCGATCCACAACAAACCTAGCCAATCACCATGAATCGCACACGTATTCATTTCAACGTTTGACTTTGGGCACTCCAAATCTCCATCATTGATTTGCCTCGCTTGTTCCAATGGCTATTGTGTTGTCTCAATACTTTATGTGCTCCAAATCTCCACTGTCGATCTGTCTAGCTTGATCCAATGGCTATCGTGTCATCTCAATACTTTATGCAATCCAAATCTCCATCGTCAATTTGTCTCGCTTGATCCAACAACTATCATGAAATCTTGCGCGGATTATTATATGGCCGATATCCACCCAAGAGCATGCAAGAAAAGTGGTTTTCTCGTGCTACGTGCCACCCGGTTAGGCTGATCTCATAAAAAATTGGAATTCCGCTTACAGCCTTGAGGGCGCACGAGAAACTACTTATCGCCTACAAAAACCCACTCTATTATCCCGCATGTTCTTTTACCCTTCTGTCGCCACGTAACTTGATGTGATCCACCCATCTGTTGAGTTCATCTCCACAATTCATCTCCCTTTTAACCCTATTTGTCCATCTATTCACTTAACCTACACGATATGATCTTCGTCGCTCATATTCCGATTAGTACTATTCATCCATCTCTTGAATTAACCTCCCATGATAAGATATCCACCATTCCTCTTCCGATTAGTCCTATTTTTCCATCTCTTGACTTAACCTCCCACGATAAGATCTCCACCATTCATCTTTAGTTAGACCTGCTCGTCCATCTATTCACTTAGCCTCTCGCGATAAGATTTCCACCATTCATCTTCTCTTAGTCTTATTCATCCATCTATTCACGTAATCTTCTACGATAAGGTCTCCACTGCTCATCTCCCATTAGTACTATTCCTAATCGATCTAATGGTTCCTATGCACTTCTGCTTTGTTACGTCCTCCTTTCACTGATTTTGATCTTTGCTTTCTCTTCCACTTGACTCCTTGCATGCTTGATTTTACCAAAGCACCAAAAATGTGAAAACAGACTTAGTTTAGTTTCCTTTCTTACACATTAGTTTGGTTTTATGCTCTTTACTTTTGTAACTTAGATAGCAGCATTAGGTTAGTGTTGATTTACCAATTCTTCTTAGTTTAGTTGTTTAAATGGTTAATTAGGATATGTTGTGATTTAGAATTACATGTTTTTTTCTTCATTACCGTAGTAGAGTAGTTCTCTTAGAATAGATTTGCTCTTCTTCCATCAAAGAATCAAACTTCTTTAGACTCTATAGAATTTTTTCTTGGAATCCCGCAGGTCTCTTTCCAGATGAACAAGTGACAATAGTGTTATAGACATTTTTGTGCCTTACAGCATGAAGCATGAAATGTCCATAATCTAAGGGATCCAAAGTCTCTAAACATGTTTTTCCTACCCCTAGAGGAACAAGGTCAGCAAACCACAGCACTGAATAACAGTTCTCCACCTGAAAACGCTAAAAAACAAGCTAATTCTGGATCATGTCAACTGCTCCACTGAGCATCTACGCTAAATGTCAACTGCTCCACTGTCTACCTGTGCTGAATGTCAACTGCAAAGAAGGCTACCTGCGCTGGGCGAGTTGGGACATGTGGCACAGTCATTCCTCAAGGTGTCAATGCCCAGGAAGCTTCCAAAATGACACTTGGATCAGGGAATTCGACTGGTGATGAGTAAGAGGGTCTAGATCTCCAAGTGGAAGCAGGAACCTCCAAGTGGACTCAAGAACTGAAGAATAACTGAAGTGGGAGAGGACACTAGTCAGCTTCATGCCAGCTTCAAGCTGACTCATCCTTTCTCCAAAACTCTTATATATATAGCTCTCTCATGAGGTCTATAGAGGCTGGAATCTTGTGAATGTAAGGAAGTGCTGTTGGTTTTAGTTTAGAACTATTGGGTGATTTGCTTTGAAGGAGGTGAAGAGGAAATTTCTTTCTGCTGGGAGGTGATGCTGGATTGGGCCTCTTATGGTTGTATCACTTCCTGAACTTTACTTCTTCCATTAATAAAGAATTTGAGGTTCTTCTATATGCATGTGTCTCAATGGTGTATTGTTATACTTGTGTATTTGATTTATTCTAATCCTTGAATCAATTATGAATGTATGCTTCTTGTAGTTTCCCTCTCTTGCCATTTTGTAGGATCTTGGTGTAGCTGGGCCAGTGAAAGAGCAAGGAGCTGGGAGCAAGCAGCAAGGAGAGAAGATTGGATCAACCATTAGCGAAAGACATCGGTTAGTGGATCCCTTTCTCCCCTATTTTACTTTCATAAAGAAGAAATCTTAGATAGCTTTGCTTCGATTGTTGCTGAGGTACTATCACCCTTAGAGTGGGATAGGGTCATTCCGTATTGGATACTTTTCCCAACAACAAATTGGCGACTCCGCTGGGGAGCGTATCTTGTTGGTTGTTTGTGTTTTTGCTATTCATTTCCTAAACACAGGGAGTACCGAATCGAACTGCATTTGAATCTTTCAAATGCAAAGTAGAGGGCAGCTACTCTAGCTTAGTTTCTGGGCATGTTTATGATTTGAAGAGCTGATCCACAAGGACTCTGAATAGCTCTTAGTGATAGCTTTTCATCCTCCTAATTACCCTTTAGTGTGTACTTGATTGATAGCTTCTGATTTGGCCGAAAACTGTGAATTTTTGAGCAATCTGTAACCCGGAAACCAAGAGAAACGAGAGTTTCTCTGTTCATTGCAGGCACTATGAAGGCAGTCTGCATTTCATCGCAGGTTCCGAAGGGGCTACCTGCGCTGAATGTCAAACTAACAGTGTACTACCTGCGCTGAACCAGTTTTGCCTTGTGCTACTGTGGTTCCCTGCTGTTTGTTGCCCTTTTTTCATCCTTGTTTTTGCAGCCTGTTATCAGTCAATGTACCTATCTGAAACCATCTTTCCTTGCCACTATTCCGCCTCGGTTGTATAAAGAAACTGTATTTGTTCTTTGTGTATTTCTTACATCATTTGCAGTTTCCCATAACGAAAGTGAACTAGTCTTGCTGTGGCCTCTTAGATCTAGACCTGTGATAAGTGTCGTTTTGATATTAAGAGTTAGTTTGTTTGTTGTTCATAGCTGATTGAGCTTTTGATTTTGTCATATGGTTTGAATTTATGTATTTCTAGTGTCGAAACAAGTAAATCTTAAGGTGTCTTTTGATTTTGGACAAATCTTGTTTGCTTTCACTTGAAATTGAATTCAAAGTTATACAACAGCTTTCTTTTTGTAATACATCAACATTAAGAAAGAGAAAAGAAATACCTGCATTGTGCATGTGCATTTTGACAGCTTGCATGTTGATTTAGGAAAAAGTGCATTAGTGTGTGCTCTATGATCTGTGTGAAAATATGATGTCTTTCTTTTCCCTCAGTAGTTAAGATTTTCAAAGTTGAAAGATTGAAAAGCTTGCTTATCATCTTAGGCTGCATTTAGGAAGTTATATTATACATCTCGTGGTGATCCATAAAGGCAAACTGCTAAACAAGATCAACCTTAAAATAAATTGAATTTACATAACAACGCTTTGAAATATAACGCAAACACATAGAGGTCTAAGCTAGAGACATGTTCCGGCGTCGTTAGACGTGATATCTTAGCGTTGAGTGGTTGGGTGATTCCTCCACGGTGAAGCGATAAGTATCAATACAGACTTGTGCTCCCATGTACCGTCGCGTATATATTGGGAGACCCCTATAGGAACAAAGCCTTTATCCATAGGAAGCCGTGTCGGCCGCCCTACTGATTGCAATGCAGTGAACACAGCATTCACAAAGATCGACCACCCGTACCGTAAAACGTATTTTGTGGTTTTGCGAAAGGTTTGGCACACCCTCTGCCTAGATCTCCAGAGTAGTTTCTTTTGGCCTTTTTCAAACTCTATAACTGAAAAAGTCCATCCGAGCATTTTTCACTTCGGGCTCGTTAAAACATCGAAGGAGACTAGAGTCATCTTTAGCTTTTTCTCGACTCTTAAAAAGTGAAAAAGCAAGTTGTGTCTAAAGCGTCGTTATAAAATTTATTTTAAACGGAACATAATCACCTCCTATTCCTGCGTTGATCTGTAGGTTGAGAACATGGAACGCCCCAACCAAGGAATTCCACATGATGGGAATCCTAGTCCTTTCTCCTCTTGGGGAGAAGTCGGTGCGCCCCACATGGCCACATTGTCGCTTCCAGGACTGACAATTGGCTTGCCAATTTGGCTATTCTCAACCAATGTAGTTCAGAACACCATGGTTCCTGAACAGTCGAGTCAACAGTTAGATCAGTCTAGAGCTGCCCACCAGCCTTCTACTTCCTATAACTCTTCCTCCAATCCTTCGTCTTCGCAAGGTAGAGCGGGCAAAAGCCAAGCTCCCATGGAGAAGAAGGAGAAGAAGAAGAAGAAGAAGAAGAAGAAGGAGCCTAAGGCGACTGGGGCAAGCAAAAGAGATCTGACGAAAATCCACACACAGCACAGACCGGGCCTAAATCGCCATGTGTCATATGTAGAGGAGACCACTTCCATAGAGATTGTCCATGTATTCCCTGGATACTAAGGGACTGGTCCCCTCGTTTGCACAGTTCGGGAGCATCAACCTCTGATAGCCATGTTGAATGTTTACCGTCAACCAGCGAAAGTGAAGGTTCAAGACAAAGAGGGGGAGCAAGATCCCCCTGTAGACTGTGTGAAGGCGATCACGCCATCCACCGTTGTCCCTTCTTAGACGAAGTGAAGAGAGTTTTGGAAGATCGTCCGGTTTCACCGTTGAGACTTCCTCCTGGATACAAAAAACTCGTGCCAAGTCCTTCGTTGGTTGAGAATACAGCTGGCCCGCTCAAGTGGTCAGCTGAAGCGTCAGTCATTGAAAATGAACCTACTGAATCCAGACCGGACGAAAGTCCAAAGGTTGAAACGGCAGTTGACCCGGTTCTTCCTTCAGAAGTTTCACCTTCAAATGACACCGTCACTGAAGATTCATCTTCAAATGACACCCTCACTGAAGAGAATAAGGATGACACCATCCAGATTCTTTTCATCAACACAGACTCTGATGAGCATCAGGGCAATGCGCCCATTCCTTTATCACAGGAAGGAACATCGTCAGGGTCATATCCGGCCGTGTATTCGGTCCCACCACCAAGCAACCTGGTTGTATCCTTTGATTGGAATCAACTAGGCAGGACCCGGTTGCCAGCCAGTATACCACTCAGAATCATAGTCCAAATATATAGAATGGTAATGGCTGGAACTATCATTGATGAGGGGGCATCTGTGAGTATCCTTTCCTCTGTTGCTTGGAAACCACTGGGTTCCCCGGCGCTTTTGCCTGAGATAAGAAATCTCTCAGGTTTCGATAAAGGAACTAGTCGACCATTAGGGATCCTCCCCAATGTGCCAGTTACATTGAAAGGGAAGACCATTCAAATGAACGTGATGGTTGTTCAAGGACCCTTGGATTATAACCTACTCCTTGGACGAGACTATATATATTGCATGGGAGCAATAGTCTCCTCACTCTTTAGAGTAATGTGTTTTCCACACGAAGGAAGAATGGTCAAGCTCGTAGACCAACTTTCATTTCCGGGATCACGCATCGCAAATAGTCACATACCAACCCTGAATGGTCTATTCAATCAAGAAATGTCTCCACCCCCAGTCCTTCTTCCCGATGAATGCGAGTGATTCGGAAAGATGGGACTGGAACCCAGGGGGCATGCATCCTGGTCTGCTTCGGGCAGAGAAAACTTTGGGTATAAGGTAGAATTTCCGCGGGAGAATATGACTAGTCCGTACCCCGTCCGTGGATGGAAGAGGGGTTGTTCTGGAATAAGATTCTTTTGTCAAGGTTACGTGTTTGACAAAGGTCATTCACCCTTGTCTATTTCGGTAGACATTGCCGAGGAAGTGTTTTGTTGAAAAAATAACAAAACAATCTTTGGGTAACCAGAAAGAGGCAAGCCTCCCTCAATAACACTAATGTTTTGTCTTTGAGTAGTGTTCTTCTCTTGTTGCAAGTAGCTGCTCTCTTGTCGCAAGTAGCTGTTCTCTTGCGATCTTGCGAAAGATCTGTTAAAAGTTGGGCTGACGAGAATACAAGTATCGCGTAAGACCCGTTAAAAATAACGAGAAGACAAGTATCGTTAACATTAGACTGGCAAGACGACAAGTAGCTGTGAACACCCAAAGAAAAACAGAGGTGGGAAGGAGGAGGGGTAGCCTTGAAATTGTATTTTATACCTGGGGACATGCAAACCTTTTGGAGTGCAAGCAAAGAGTAGTTATTTATCTGTTTTTTTAGATTAGTCGTTTCTGAACTTGCATAAAGAAAGGATATGGAGTAAAGCTTAGTGAAGATGAAACTCCTTAAAAAATAGAGATCTCACAGGAGACATTTCTTATCTTATGACTGGTATATCGAGCAGTTTTAGCATAAAGTTCATGCTCGTTAAAAAATAAACGCAAGATCCGAGCAGTTTTAACGCGGTCTTCATGCTCGTTAAAAAATAAATAAAAGCAGTGAGCAATGTTTCCCCCAGAGTTTAAGCTCATTTTTAAATAAAAAATGAACCTATTCCGGTAAATAACCTCTGTGATCGTAAATTTATCAGCCATAAAAAGCCTTGGTCGTGTTTGCACCTGCCACCTCCACCGTCATTTGGCCGATCGTTCACCTCCATATGATTGTTTACCCATTTTGAGGAACAACTGCGAAGAGTGATTTCGCCTAGCCATCCTTGTGACACTGCCGTGATTGGAAAATTCTAACCTGTACCTGGAATCTGTTGTTATCCCTGTTTATCACTCGTTCCTCAAAAGACGAGTCTTCTTTAAGCTCTTTTCATCTGACTCGTAAAATATGAAAAGTTTACCGAGTTTTGGCCTTCCAGCTCGTTAAAGTGACCGGAAGAGCTATCCCTCCTCTAGATTTTAATCTTTTTGGACCTGAGGGATTATTGCACAAAAAGGTCGAGCGCTTGTTTTATTCGGCTCGTTAAAGTTATCGAAAACTCATCCCTTCTGTATTGTTTTATACTTTTTCGGACTTAAGGGATTAGATGACGAAAAAGGAATTTTGGAATTAACTTTTTGTACCTTTTCAGACTCTCTAAAAACGAAAAGGACTGATTTTTCCTTGTCGTTAGACTCGTTAAAATGATTAAATAGCGACAGACTTGTCTTTAGACGAGAACGAGTTTCCCTATCGCTAGGCTCGTTAAAACATAGCGATGGGCTTGCCCGAAGGGCAGGTTATAGAACAAGCATATGTTATCCTCCTCAAGCTTGACAAAAATAAAGAGGTACTGGTCAGAAATGACTGGGGAAAAATTGGGAGAACCTCAAAGCTTTAATGGTAGCAAGTCGCTCTTGAACATGACACTTTTCCTCCGTATCACATCGGGTTGGGTTGTTTCATTCACCGGTCTCATCACCATGGTCTCGCCAAACCATCCACATTTGGGGTAATGCTACAGATCCATCGCATCAATGTCGTTATATGTTCAAGAGATGTTGTTCAGAAAGAGTCAACCATGTCCCATCCACTGCCATACATTATCCTTCATCCACCCATGATCGCCACCCTGAATCATATGTCACAGATTGTTTTCACCTCCATTAAAATCATTAGCTCCGTTCCGTGTCACTGATGTGGGATTCATTAAGGCCCTCCTTTGACGGATCGCTTCTTGTCGACTTCAGCTCATTATCCAAGAAGTTGATCTAGGAACAACCTCCTCAGTACTTTGAATCTTGCATGCCTCAATGGCAAGTTTCTCACTTCCGGCGACAGGTATACATCAATGACCTTCGACTGGAAGATTTTGCGTGGTGTTCGACGCCAATTCCTTTATTCACATCACGTGAATTGTACTGTAGTACCTTGAGGGTCATTATCATTATCGGTGATTCCTCTCGCGCTTGTTAACGGTTTACATTATTGACCGGTAATCAAGCGATGTCTTTCCATGTTCGACTTCAGCGCAATTCTCACATGGATCGACTTGTACTTAGAGTGAAGATCGAACGAGTTTGAAGACCCCGGATCTAGTTTCATCCATCCGGGCTGCGATATATATTCAGGAAATATAAAGACATTTGACATGTACATCATTGCAGCAGATGATCATCCTACTCAAAGGATGATAATTTCAGCAGAGAATTATCAGTCTACCATCAGACGATCGTCTGTTCTATGTACCAAAATGAATTTATAAAGCTGAGCATGGGAATGCCCGCCTCAGCTAGATCATGAAAGCAGAATGAAAAATAATGTATTGTATTGTATTTTATTACAGGTCACCTCTCAGCGATTGAATGAACTTCGGATCCTCCTGATAAATCATTTCACCCGATAAACGACCTCATACTTTAGGGGACAACTGTTATAGACATTTTTGTGCCTTACAGCATGAAGAATGAAATGTCCATAATCTAAGGGATCCAAAGTCCCTAAACATGTTGTTCCTACCCCTAGAGGAACAAGGTCAACAAACCATAACACTGAATAGCAGTTCTCCACCTGAAAACGCTCAAAAACAAGCTAATTCTGGATCATGTCAACTGCTCCACTGAGCATCTGCGCTGAATGTCAACTGCTCCACTGTCTACCTGTGCTGAATGTCAACTGCAAAGAAGGCTACCTGCGCTGGGCGAGTTGGGACATGTGGCACAGTCATTCCTCAAGGTGTCAATGCCTAGGAAGCTTCCAAAATGACACTTGGATCAGGGAATTTGACTGGTGATGAGTAAGAGGGTCTAGATCTCCAAGTGGAAGCAAGAACCTCCAAGTGGACTCAAGAACTGAAGAATAACTGAAGTGGGAGAGGACACTAGTCAGCTTCATGCCAGCTTCAAGCTGACTCATCCTTTCTCCAAAACTCCTATATATAGAGCTCTCTCATGAGGTCTATAGAGGCTGGAATCTTGTGAATGTAAGGAAGTGTTGTTGGTTTGAGTTTAGAACTATTGGGTGATTTGCTTTGAAGGAGGTGAAGAGGAGATTTATTTCTGCTGGGAGGTGATGCTGGATTGGGCCTCTTATGGTTGTATCACTTCCTGAACTTTACTTCTTCCATTAATAAAGCATTTGAGGTTCTTCTATATGCATGTGTCTCAATGGTGTATTGTTATACTTGTGTATTTGATTTATTCTAATCCTTGAGTCAATTATGAATGTATGCTTCTTGTAGTTTCCCTCTCTTGCCATTTTGCAGGATCTTGGTGTAGCTGGGCCAGTGAAAGAGCAAGGAGCTGGGAGCAAGCAGCAAGGAGAGAAGATTGGATCAACCATTAGCGAAAGACATCGGTTAGTGGATCCCTTTCTCCCCTATTTTACTTTCATAAAGAAGAAATCTTAGATAGCTTTGCTTCGATTGTTGCTGAGGTACTATCACCCTTAGAGTGGGATAGGGTCATTCCATATAGGATACTTTTCCCAACAACAAATAGGTAGGACCTTCACTTCTACTTGTGCATATAGCACTGTCCCCTCCAAGTTTTTACGAACCCTGGGTTGATAATTAAACTTGGTAGCCTAGAAGTTGCAACATGCTTGCTGCAATATTGGAACTCATCACTTTTTGGCATCGTTTCTGGGGAGGTGTCTGAGTAGAATGTGATTACTACTTTCTTTTCTTTTATTTCTAGTATGCTTTATTTTCTTCTATTTCTAGTCTTCAACTTTCTTCCATTAGTTTATTTCTACAAAAGTAATATAGTAGCTTCCTTTCTTTCGTCTGCCATTATTTGATTTCCTTTCCATTATGCAAGTAGAATTTCAATCCATCAAGTAACTTTTCTTTCTATCAATAGTTTTCATTCAATCCACAATTTCGTTATGTTTTCTTCTCCATTATGCAAGTAGAATTTCAATTCAACAAGTAACTTTTCTTTCTGTTAGTAGTTTTCATTAAATTAGCAATTTCATTTCTACAAAGCACTTTCTTTCTAAAAAATCTTCCAAAAACCAACCCAAAAACATTTCCTTTCATGCCTCGTAGGAATAAGGACAATTTAGAAAAATTCTTGCCAAATACCCCCACTGCATCCAACAACCAACCTTTTCTGTTCTTCGGTGGCTGTGAACTAGAGGAACCTTTAGGTGAGCAAACTAACATATTTGAAGAACCTATAGGGGAAGAAGAAGAAGAGGAACACATTCCTACTAAACCAATGGCTGAAAACCGAAATGATAGAGGAAATAGAGAGAGAATTGAGGGTGCTTTCCCCATCAGGGAGACCAATGGGGACACTAAGATGAAGAATATAAGCCCCTTTGCTCTACCTCATTTCCATGGCCTGACCACAGAAGACCCTAACACTTTCCTATTTGAGTTTTTTGTTATATTCCAAACCTACGACTATACATATGATGAGAAAAAGTTAAAATTGTTTCCATCTACCCTCAAGGATGCAGCACTGCGCTTGTTCATGGGTTTACCTGGAGATAGCATGACAACTTGGGCTCAGATGCAGAAGGCTTTTAACAACAAATACATGGACAAATATAGGTCAAAGGATACTAAAGAAGATATTTTTAGGATGACCATGGGCCAGGATAAACCCTTAGAAGACTATGAGGAAATATTTCAGCTCAGTTAGAAATGGGCTAGGTGCACACTTAACCCTGAGTCACTAAAGTTGGTCCTACTCAGAGGAGTAAGGGAAGATCTTCTCGATACCTTACACTTGTTAGTAGGAGGGGATATCTACCAATTACCCTATGAGGATATCAAGGTTGTCTTTAGAAACCATTCCAGGGCAACCAGGAAAAAGGGTAGGGGTAGTCAACCTATGGCCACTACATCATCTTCCAACTCATCCATCAAGAGTGAAATTGGAAATACGCTAGAAGATTTCAAAAGTGAGATGTTGCAAACGCTTTCCTTTCAATTGGATACGATGAACATCAAAAGGAAGAAATAGGAAGAAGAGAGAGCCTTGGCCATATTTTGTCCTAGATGCACCAAGAGGCATCCCAAGAATGAATGTCCATTGAACTGCATTGATATTTTCTCAGTCTGTGAAGAAAACCACTCCACAGACAAGTTCCCTTCTTTACCCGAACTCAAAGATGTATATCAAGGCATTGAAGGGATCACTGAGAAACTTTGTTACATCAACCAAAGGAGACCTCCTAAGCCTAGACCATACCACCAGGGTATATAAGGGTTATCCCAGGCATATTACAACACCAACCAAACCACATCTATGCCTTCTTGGGGACCCCCTGCTCATCCTTCCTAGTCTACACCCCCTCCTTGGTCCTATGAATCTCAGTATCACTCCCAGCCAGGCAACTAGTCATTTCAACCTTATGTTCTACCACAACCTCAGTGCAATATCCCACACCAGGGGTGGAGGCACCAATACTACAATGCTCCAGCTCTATTGCCTCCACCACCTACCCAGCAACAACTCCTACACTATGCTCCACCCAAGCAACCTCAGATGCCTTCCCAACCAAATCACAACCCAAACAATAGGAAGGCTCAACAAGTATACAGTGGAGAGACATTATACCCATCTTATGTTGTAGAAATCCAGGAGATCAACCTAACATCTAGGAGAATTCTCCCAAATAACCAACCTCCCTCTCCACATAGGGAGGTTGAGGAAGAAAGAGAGGAAAGAAACCTTAAAGTAAATCCACCCTTTCCTAAGAGATTAGCCCAACCACTCCAGCATACCCCAAAAGAACTTGAACTTTTGGGAGAATTAAAAAATCTATGTGTAATGATCCCCCTTCTCCAGGTAATAAAAGATGTTCCCATTTACAATAAGTTGATTAAGGAGAAGAGCTTCAAGCATCCAGGAAGAATAAAAAGGGATGCCCCTACCATTAATGTCATTGGGTAGTTGTCTGACTTAATGCTAGGGCAAGTAATATGTCCAAACTATTTGGACTCTAGAAGCCCTATAGTAGATGTGCACATCAATGGCACCATTTTTCCACACACTTTGACTGATCTTGGGGTTGCCATTAATGTGATGACCAAGGAAACCATGCTCATGCTCAACCTCCAAGGGTCATTAGGGAATATCACAATAGTTCTGCAAATTGCAAACCTTTCCATAGTCACCCCTGAGGGTATTGTGGAGGATGTGATGGTCTCCATTGACTCCAGGGAGTACCTTGCATATTTTCTAGTTCTTCAGCATAAGGCTAAGCTTACTGATTACCCTCTCATCCTTGAGAGGCCATGGTTGGTCACAGTCGATGCTTACATTAGCTACAGAGATGGGAATATGACCATCAAGAATGGGCATATGTCCAAACAATTAGTCATATACCCTCTTGCTTAACCTTCTCTAGATCATGATTTACCTTTATGGTTGGAGGAGGAGGAAGAAGATGAGGCTTATTCAACCCAACTTTATGCTTTGGGAGCAACCATAGGAGGAGGACTTCAACATGAGGATGACTTAATTGAGCACCTTCTCCAAAGTCCAACTCCTAGTTCGTTACCATTGGAAGAAGAAGTAAGGGAAACCTAGAACAATCATACACTTGACTTATTCTTGGCCAATTACAACCCACTTCGTGTCAAAAACATAGAATTTGGCCCAGAGAAAAATTTTAAAATTAATCCATCTCTTTCTTTTCTTGAAGAGGAAAAGCTATGTAACATGTTGAGAGAAAACATAGAAGCCTTAGCTTGGAATTACAAGGAAATAGAAATCATCCAAGGGGTCCCACCTCCACAAAAGGAAAGGGATGTCAAGAGTTTCTTGGGGTCATCTAGATACTACCAAAGGTTCATAAAGGACTTCAACAAGTTGGCCTCTCCCTTATTTGGGTTTTTGGCTAAAGATTCTGAGTTTAGATGTTCAAAAAGTTGTCAAGAGGTCTTAGACATTTTAAAGGGTAAGTTATATAAAGATTCCCACTGTAGATCAATAGATTATGAAATATACTAAATCAAAATAAAAGATCTACTTCTACAACAAAATTTGCGAAAGCTTGATCAAATATGAGAAAGATAAAATAGAACACATATAACTGATGAAGAGAAATCAATCACACATGAACATAGAAGAATAAACAAGGGAAAGCCTTAGCCTAAAAGCCCTGATCTCTGCATTATCATACAAGTGGAAATATGTTTGGATTACACAAAGATTTAGCTCAAAAGCTATCTAGCTCTCAATACAATCCCTCTGCTGCTCATAAAGAGTCAAAGGCTTCTCACAAACCTTCTCCTCTGCCCTCCAAGCCTCCTATTTCCTTGCGCAGTTTCTCCTCGGTCCTAAAGCTGCCACTTGTGTGTAATAATCCCTCACACACTACTCTGACCTCTGAAATAACTGCATAAACCTAAAGGAGATAATTCCTTATGCATGGATGAGTTTCCTTTATAGGAAAATTCCTCCAACTGATAATACATTGTCCCTTCCTTTAATGTCAACTTGATCTTTCTTTGAACTAACATGCATGACTTATTTATGAGAGAATATTCAGTTATCTAGAGAACACAAGTTGCATGCATGCATGCATTGACTAACTGAACTCACAATCAGTTTCACAAACTATTGGAACTAATCTAACTGGACTTAACTCAATTAACTAAGCTAACTAATTACAACTCAAAGTAAAACTCATCCTTATCTCTTTAATTAAGGGATAACTTCCACAATCAAAGGGTAATTGTTGCATGTCTTCACAAATACTTCATGTTTGCTTTTTTGCAACTAATTAAGTCAAGATGAATTAATTAATTATTTTTCAAACAACTAGTGAGACTAAATTTGAATTTCTATTCTCAATTTTAATTCAAGGACTAATTAAAATTGGAATCTATTCAAAATGTTATTTTTAGCATTTCTACCTTTTTCTATTTCCAATAGATTTGGAGTATATCCTGAAATGATATTTATAGAAATTTTATTTTTAGAATTTCTATCTTTAGCATTTCTTGTTGCCATTTTTAACACTCCTTATCAACAAGAAAGGCATTCAACTCGAACATGATCTTGAACCTTTGGAATGTTCTGCATGCAACACTTCTCTCAAGTGTTGTTTCTCCAACAACTCTAGAAACAAAAAATATCCAACTTGAATCAAAATGATGCCTCTGTCATCAAAGTTTCTAACTGCTATTGCTTCTATCAACTAAAAACTCTGCACCTCTATGCTCTTCAGTATTTGACTACTCTAGCCTCTGTTACTTTGATCTCTGACTACATGATTCACATTGATTCCTCCTGTTGCATCCGCACTACTGCTGGTCCTATCTCCCAGCACTGCATCCGCACTGCACCTCCTCTCATCATGTTGCATCATGCTACCCACTGCTGCACTACAACTTAGTTATTGAGAAGTAAGTAACTGATCTCCCAATTGACCTCCTTGTTGGGCTAGAAACATCCTCTAATGTTGAAGTTTCCTCTGCTGTTCCATCCACGCTACTGTTGGTCATGTCTCCCAGCACTGCATCCGCATTGCACCTCCTTTGATCATGTTGCATCATGCTGCCCACTGCTGCACTACAAATTAGTTACTAAGAAGTAAGTAACTGATCTCCCAACTGACCTCCCTGTTGGGCTAGAAGCATCCTCTGATGTTGAAGCTTCCTCTACCTCTCCATCCGCATGTGTCTCTACCCACTCAACCAGTCCTGCTACTTCTCGTCGAGGCTCCCGTAGCAAGATCTAATCAAAGAGGTTGGGTACCTCAAGGATCCTACCCCTATTTCAGCCTTCATGGAACTATCAGTTCACATCACCCCACCTCTCACCTGGAGGTATGGCTGCATGTGATCCCTCTGCAACTTGGCTTGAAATTTTTCCCTACTGGAGGTCTCTACATGAGTGGATGCCTCCACTTGGTCTCCTCTCTGCATCTGAAGTTGTGGTTGCTCCACAACTTCCTAGAGCTTCTTCACCAATTATGGCTCCTCCAGAATTGTCTAAGACTTCTTCTGGCACTACATGTTGAGAGGTAATTTACTCTCCCTCTCAACCACCAAGTATCTAACCTTTCCCTTGCTCCTGAAGGTTTTGGATGCATATCGTACCTCAAGTGCATACAGGTTCTTGGCTAGCACACCAATCTGTTTCATCTTTCCCGCCGTCACGAAATTTTCTAGAAAAATAGCTGATTTTAAATCAATGATATCTCCCTCATCGGAACTCCAATTCAATGGATTTTTTTCTTTGAATTTGGGTATTTTTCGCAAAGAATCCAGATATTCTGTTTGTTTCTGAAAAATTTGCCCAAAAATTTTCAGATTTTCTCTGCAAACTCATGGCCCAATTTTTTTTTTACTTCGATTTCTCTTCTTCGTATATAGTTCACAGCTCTAATCACCTTTGCTCTGATACCATGTAGAAATTCCCACTATAGATCAATAGATTATGCAATATACTAAAGAAAAATACAAGATCTAATTCTACAACAAACTTTATGGAAGCTTAATAGAATATGAGCATGTTAAATTATGGTATGTTCTATTCTTAGAGTAGTTTACCTCTTTTTCTTATTACTATCCACATATTAGTAGTCACATGTACATTAAGTAAAGTGCAGATAGAACATTAAACAATCAATAGAAAAGCAATCCAAGACAAGAGACACAAGATGTGGTGGCTAGCTAGGGACAAACCCCAATATGGGGAAACCCTTTGATCAAATCTTCTTTTATCTTCAATAATTCAACAGAGAGAAATAGTACATAAATCTGATTTACATCAGCAACAGTAAACCCTAGATCATCCCTCAACTAGGGTAGACAATATCTTGCAAACCAACCATCAGATCGGCTTGATTCCTTCACTAAATAATCTGGCCTTCTATGGAGAGTCAGTTCCACCTACAGCGTAGTTCAAAGAGAGAGAGAGATGGTAAACACTGGTCAAACTTCTGATCTGCAGTTGTAGCCCTCAATTCTGTGTCCTTCCTTCCACATGTGTGAGAGAAGATTCCCTTTCTACGCAATAGGAGAAGAGCCTCTTTTCTGCGCAGAGAGAGAGAGAGAGAGAGAGAGAGAGAGAGAGAGAGAGAGAGATGTGATGAGAGTGAGGGTCCAAATGCAAAAAATACCTCTTGTATTTATATACAAATGTTGACGATGAATATATGCGTCTATTGGGCTTCTGAGCCTACATGAGTTGTTGGTCAGATTGATAATTATTCCATAATCAAAATAAATACATATCTCCATAAATACTTATCGGAATCGAATGATCTTTAGATCAATCCTACACCTATCGATGAGAGGAATCTAATAAAAATATTATCAGCCATGAATAAGATGACCCACATGGAGTTTGGCCCTAGTTGCTAATTTTAACACTCCCTCTCAACTAGGGAGAACTCTATCTGCAATTCGTCTGTCGGTCACTACTATTCATCCACCAAATGCACTGCCCAGTACAACTTGACCCCTACTCTGCTCGGATGTATTCTTCCTACTCTGCTATGTTCTGTTCTGCCCTGTTCTGCTCTGCTCTATTTTGCTCTGCTCTGCTTTGTCCGCTTTATGAAGAAGAAGAGACAATCGAGGATGTATCATACCATCCTCCACTAACTCAAAGTTAGTCTCAGTGTGTGTACCACTGGTCCCAGACCAGTCCTCAACTGACCTGAAGTTAGTGTCATAGTGGGTACAACTCCTACCACTGGTCCTAGACCAATATCATTGATCCTAGATCAATGAAGGTCATCCTAGCATAGGGAGTACGGTAGATACAACGATGAATCTATTGGTACTACTATGTTCCCTATCCTCATTTCCCTGCTCATTGTTCAGATGAGAGGTACTTCCCATGGGTCCCTGATTGCATGGGTAGGATGCCTCAATAGGATAACTAATCATCCTATCCACAAGAGAGAGAATCATCTTGTCCCACAAGAGAGCGAATCATCTTGCTCCACAAGAGAGTGAATCATCTTGTCCACAGGAGAGCGAATCATCTTGTCCAATGGATGCCATGAACAACTAATCATCCTAGCCCACAGGAGAGTAAATCATCCTGTTCCACAATCGCCATGGAGAACACATCATCCAGGCCTCACAGGAGAACTAATCATCCTACTACACAGTCATCATGGAGGAGACATCATCTAGACCTCATAGGAGAACTAATCATTCTGCTACATAGTCACCACGGGGTGTCATAGGGAAAGTTTGATCCTTTTACCCTGTACAAGGTGCACCACCATGGGATGGTGAGTCACCCTATGGTCATATGCCACTCCAAGAAGTGCCCTGCACTCCCTCGGAGCTCCCAGAGCTCAATACATCATATAGGACTCTCATCAGAGGGTCTTTGAATGACACCAAGTTGTTCTCGGAAAGTCAGGAATTTGATATTCCCTAAGGGCTTTGTCAAAATGTCGGAAACCTGTTCATTGGTACCGATATGTTGGAGCCTTATTGCTCCTCGTTGCACCATATCTTGAATATAGTGGTACTTGATATCGATATGCTTGGAGAAGTCATGAAATACGGGATTCTCTGACAAACGAATCCCACTCTGGTTGTCACATAGGATCATAGTGGCATCCAATGTAAATCCAAATAGCTCACTGAAGATCTTTTGTATCTAGGTTTCCTCATAAGTGGCCATGCTAGTAGAAATATATTCTGCCTCAGCGGTGCTCAAAGCCACCGACTTCTGCTTCATGCTCATCCAGGATATCGAAGCAGATCCCAAGGAGAAACAACACCCAAAAGTGCTCTTATGGTCCACCACATTGCCTGCCCAATCAGAATCAGTGTATCCAAATAGTCTCACATCTCCTGTAGTGTCTCTTAACCCATAAGTAATTGTGCCACGAAGATATCTCAACAGATTCTTGGCACCAATGCAATGTATGTTATGAGGTTCAACCATATGTTGACTCAACGTGTTGACTACGAAGCATATATCTGGATGATAGTTCACTAAGAACATTAATGCTCTGATAAATTGATGATACTCGGTGGCATTTCGTAAAACAGGCCCAGCAGTGCTACCGCTTAACTTCTTAAAGTCAAGCTCCATCAGGGTACTAACAGGCTTGCAGTTCACCAGACCGAATCTTTCCAATATCTTCACCACATATTTTCCTTAAGATAGGAAATTTTCGCTTGGCTTCTACCAGACTTCAAGTCATAGGAAATAGTGCATCAGTCCTAGGTCCTTCATTTCAAATTCAGAAGCCAACTCCCTCTTACATTTGTGAATGAGAGGGTGTACACTTGTTAGAAAGAGGTTATCCACATACAAAATGAGTATGAGAGGTTTGCCATCTTCAACCTTAAAGTAAAGGTTAGGATCGGCTGCACTCCTAGTGAATTCCAGCTTCATCAAGTAGCTATCGATCCTCTCATACCATGCTAGGGGTGCTTACTTCAGCCCATAGAGAGCCTTCTTCAACCTACATACATGAGATTTCAGATCATAAATCTAAAATCCTTCGGGTTGCTCCACATAGACCTCTTCTTTGATCAAACCATGCAAGAATTCGGTCTTGACATGCATCTGATGCAGGTTCCATCTTTGTGAAGCCGCAAGGGCTATGATCGAGTACATGGTGGTATATCTGGAAACATCTGCAAATATCTCATCATAGTCTATACCTTCCTACTGGGAGAAGCCACGAGTGACAAAACAAGCCTTATACTTTTCCATACTTCCATATGTTGCATGCTTTATCTTGTAAAGCCATTTAGAAGTGACAACTATCTTGTCGTGGGGTCTGGGAACTACTTCCCAAACATCATTCTTCATAATAGACTCATATTCTTCTGTCATAGCATCCTTCCATACTTGATTCTTGATGGCATCTGAGAATGATGAAGGCTCATTTTGTATGATCGTGCTCATGATGGTTAGGTACCCCTCATACCCATTAGGTTTCTTACTTTCACGGAAGGTTCCTTGGTGTGCAGTGTGTCCTTTAGCATCATCGAGTAGCCCCTTTGTTGGGCCATTAATATGTCATTATTATTATTAGTTTTTAACACCTATTTCATCCATTTCTACTCTTCTTTATCATGTAATTTATCATGATTTATCATATAATTCTATTTTATAATTATTTATGCTCTTATGGATAAATATTATTTATTCTCCTTTATTTTAAATAAATTGATGATTATGCATGATTTTACCAATAATGGTTTATTAATAAATTGGTTGTAACATTAATCACCATTTTTAGCCTCCAAGATATTTTCCAAATTGAAGATTTGATCTCCAACTCATAATTAAATGCGCCAACTCAGAAATTCGTTGGAATAAGAAGTAACGATTTTGTGTTGAACTTTTTGGGCAAATGGAGAAGACTCTGGAAAATATGAAACATGGGTTTTGTTCAGAACAGACCAAATTAGTAATATGGTGAGCAGTTTTCCAAAATTTGGCCCGTACTAAGAGAAACAAAAGGCTCTACGAAGACCTTTTTCTCAGATTCATTGTGTGGCCGTTTTCCAAATTATCTCAGTTGCAATGCCAAATTCGACCTATTTCTATAGAATGATTGATGGAAGGATATCTCAGATATGATCTTGCTTATCAATTTGTTGAGAACAATCCAATTTTGTAATGAGAATCATATTGTAATCATCTCTGTTGTAACTGCTCTCTACTCTCTCTCTATTTAAATGAAAACAAAGATCAGAGAAGGGGATTCAGGATGATTGATTATTCATGATGGAATAGATTATGAGAGATTAAGTCAGGGATTATTAGAGATAGGATAGGATAGGATAGGAGGAAAGTGGGACTATTGTATTACCATTGTAATTCTCAAAGCTTTTGCTGTTGTAATGATTTCATAGCTTGATGACTAATAAGTAAAAGGGTTGTTGTTCATTTTCCTTATCTGAAGTAGCCCAGCAGCATTCGCTGGCAGCTAAGGGCCTAGCCTCTGGTGGATTAAGCCACTGCTCTATATTATATATTTATGATTTCTGTCGTGTGATAGTTTGATTTCCTTTTCATTTATTTTATTCAGTAATCTTTTGTTTATGAACATTTCGCAGAATTTCTCTCTTATATTGAAATCATAATTGGATTGCGTTAGTAACAAAATTATTAATTATAACTTGAAATTTCCTGCTATTAATTTTGATCTAATACTGCACTGTCTAATTAAGACTGTGGTTCATTTAATTGCTACTCATTTATAATTGCAATTGTTGTTCAATTAAGTTACTGTTTAATTATAACTACAATTGTCGTTGCTTTAATACTTGCGATTAATGTTCATGCTGCTAGATTAATATTGCTGATTTAGTTACATTTATAGTTGTTGTGTATTTCTAATTAATTAGCTTTGCTATTCGGTTTTATTTAAGATTTTTGTTTGATTCTAGTAATTTAGAATTACTATTCCTTTCCATTAATAAATCATTTCTATTAGATAAGCTTTGATGTTCATTTCTTTCCTGCAAGTATTTGGTTTTTCTTTTAAGTATTATTCTAGTGAACATGTTTATTCCATTTCTATTAGCAGCATTATTGATTTACCATTTCCAGTTAATTGCTTTAGTGCGAATTGAAAGATCAACAACTGTAAAGAACATTGACTATAGTTGTCTAAGTTCTCAGATTGGAGATCTTGCCTATGATTGATTTTCATTTGTATCAGTTTACAAGGGAGAGAGTTATCGTTACTGAGTCCTCGGCTGATGGTTGCTTGAGTGAATGATTTAGTTCAAAACATTTCAGTTTCTTGATATTCCAATTATATTTTGTTTCTAGCATTCATTTAATTTTTCATTTAAAGCACTATACTGCAAAACATTACTGTTGAGCAAGTGACCGCCTCAGACTGAGTACACTCTTGAAATAAAAAATCATCCCTAGGTTGACAATGAATGTGAAGATAATTAGGAGTTAATTTTTTTATCACTCAACATTTTGGCACCGTTGCCGGAGAGAGTGTAGCCATTTATAAAGATTAGTGTGCATCTGATGAGTACCTGTTAGGAAAGAATTGAGTATTAAAAATGGAAGGTAAGAACCTGTGTACAGAGTATGTAAAAGCCCTGCTCCCCTGCCCACTTTTCTAGAAGGATCGTTAAAGAACTTAGGGTAGAAATAGATGTTTGAATTTCTGTGTGAATAAAAATTTTGAAAAACAAATCTCATGATTTCACTTAAGTGGTGATGTAAGCACCACTCATTTCAGTAACCAATTGACAGGAACATTTGAAGGAGAAGCCTCAAATAAACACATGAAAAACATCTTATATTATGATAAGAAATGGCTCACATTTCTACTTTTGAATTCCCTATCAAAGATCTAGGAGGAGTGACACAAATGCACATAATTCCACCATCTTCTCTACCAAATTTTCATGGTTTAGCAAATGAAGATCCAGATACATTCTTATTTGAGTTTGAAATACTTTGTAGAGGATATGATTATTGTACTAATAATCAAAGGTTGAAAGTGTTTCCTCTTACTTTAAAAGGAGCAGCTCTCCGATGGTTCATGAGCCTAGGTGGGAACTGCATCCAAACTTGGGAGGACATGAAGAAAATATTCTTGAAGAAGTACCAAGACTATTGCAAAATCAATGAAGATATTTTCGATATGGTACAAGGGGAAGATGAAAGCTTGGAGGACTATGTAGAGTGATCTCATTACAACCTTCAAAAATCAAAGCATAAGAATTTGGAAAAAGAGATTTTAAAAACACTCCTACTCAAAGGAAAGAAAGATGAATTTTTAGAACTCTTAAATATGATAGGAAAAGGTGATGTTTTTTAGTTGTCATATGATGATGTTTGTGAATTGTGCATAAGGTATTCAAGAGGAATCTCCAAGGCTGGTAAGAATTATAGAGATGTTTGTTTTTTCTTTTCCAAATCTGCTACAAGAACAAGAGACATAAGAGCTGAAATCAATGCTTTATTTGAAAATTTTAAAGTTGATTTTATTAGCTCTCTAAATTCAAAATTGGATCTTTTGCAGGTTCATAAAAATCAAGAATTTGATGAAGTGTTTTGCCCTCATGACCGAAAGGAGCATCCCATAGACAGTTGTTCTTCCTTATCTAGGATGGAAGTATCATATCAAAGAGATGAGGAAGCTGTAACAAGGTCAAAACTATGGAAATCATGGCCTACAGGTATGGTTCAAAACACTTCTTCTTCATTCTCTTACTTGCATAATCCATTATGGAATACTAATGTGTTAGGGCAACCATGTCAATCTCAATAAAACCACCACCAATCTTGTCTACAAATTTGGCATGGCTCATCTTATGATTGAATGATTACTCTCCCTCATCCTGTAGCACATGCACGTCCTCCATATTCTCCACCAGCTCTTCCACAACATCATGCTTGCCTATCAAAATCATCCACTCAACCTATTCAACTACATCATCAAAATGCTCCATTCCATACACAATTTCCTGCTCAACTCATTCCACACCCTCACCATAATAAACCAGTACAACATGCTTACAGTGTTGAACTACAAAATTTACTCACCCTTCCCACCCATTCTATCTCACATGTGCCATTAGAGAAAACTTACAATGAGATTCAGAATGTTTCGAATTCAAAAATTGTAGAAGTTATGGAAAAAAATGAGGTTTCTTTTAGTTTGTATCAACAAACCATTTTAAAAGCTCAAGAACTTCATGATATGATGGATATGGGAAATCAACAGAGTAAATGATATATTGAAGATTGGTTTCACTCCATAAACAATTTTTGACACCATCTTTTCAAAGGAAGTTGGCTTCTTATACCTTAATATTCATTAATATGCATTTTCAAATTTGGGTATGTGCATACATGAAGCCCTATTTCGAAAATGGTTCCATTGGAAGTACTATTATACATAATCATATTCATTTTTCAAATTAGAATAGGTTAGTGTAAAAAATAAAATAAATAAGGGAATAAATAAATACATTTTGTTTTAATGTAAAAATAGTTGTTTTTGTTGCAACACGCTGTGGAAATCAACATCGGTGATAAATGTTTTAATTAATTTGTGTATGTAGATGATTTATATTGGAAATAATAGTTCTACAAACACTCATATTCATTTTTATCACCAATTTGAAAACAATGATTGACTATCATATTTTTTTGACTTGCGGGCTTGATGAAATTCCTAAAAACATAGCCGGGACAGTCATGTTCTGAGGGACCAGAAGGGAATAATTTTAAAACCTATTTCTATCCTAATTAGCCCAATATGTCTACTTTCCAACCCAATTTGAATCACCCAATTTGGATTTGAAACGAAAAAGTTAGAACCAAAACATTGACAAGGTGTCTAGCGAGTAGCTCAGAAACAGAGTTGGGACAATCAATTTTTGGAGGCATAAATGATCATTTTTTTAAAACCTATGTCTCTCCTAAGTATCACTTTCTGTCTACTTTCCAACCCAATTTGAATAACTCAATTTTGATTTGAAACGAAAAAGTTAGAACCAAAACAGTGACAAGGTGTCTAGCAGGCAGCTCAGGAACAGAGTTGGGACAGTCAGTTTTTGGAGGCCTAAATGACTATATTTTTAAAACCTATTGCTATAATAGGTAGCCATTGATTTTTAATTTCCAACCAAATTTGAATCACTCAATTTGGATTTGAAATGAAAACTTTAGAACCAAAACAGTGACAAGGTGTCTAGCATGCAGCTCATGAACAGAGTTGGGACAGTCCATTTTTTAAGGCCTAAATGACCATATTTTTAAAACATGTTTCTAAGGTAAATTAACCTATGGATCTAGTTTTCAAGGAAATTGAAATAACTCATTTTTCATATTGTATGAGGAAGTTATAATCAAAATACCGACTGTCTACCATAAATCAGCACTCTTAAAACTCTGTCTTTCTGGTTGTTCCTTAGAGTAATTGATCTATCAATTCTTCTTTTCTTCAAAATCTTTTTCTATTAGAGATAAATAAATGAATCTACTTTCATTTCCAATTTGAATCATTCGAATACGACATCAAACGAAAAATCTATGCTTAAAATATCCACTGTTGTTCTAAGTGGGGTAATCGAAAATGACTCTGTTATGCAGGTTGTTATAAGTAAAATTGACATATCATGTCATTGAATTTTTAAAATATGTTTCTATTGGAGATACACCTTTGAGTTAGCTCTCATCTGGCTTTGGAATCACTAAATTTGGATGAAAAACCAAGTTGTGATTAAAACACTGCAGGTTAGCATGATTGGCCACTGCTCTCCTGCAAGTGATAATTAAATTTTACTTTGTTATTTTCTCCGTGGATTTGTTATACAGAGTAACTACTTGTTTTTTTTTGCATAATTCTTGGATTAGGGGAGCCCGATCACCTCTATTTCTCCATGATTTAATGTTTTATTGCAGGTAGACACCCTTTTTTTTGCAGGTCCTAGGGGAATAAAGAAGCTCAATTTATGGACGAGCGATTCTTGAAAGAAATTTTAATGAAACAAGGGAATTTCATCCAACTCATTACCCGACAGATTCATAATAGAATAATTGAAGAATTTATTTCCATTTTAATATTCATGTCATGTCTCTGCCACCAAAACATTTTTCAAAGAGATCATTTTTTAATAACATCATTGTTGTTGTAACTTAATTTATTTATTTACATACTGTTTTTAAATAAAATGTTGTTTCTTTTCTGATTTCTCTTATATTTTGTGTTTAAGTGTTGCTTCCTTCAAATTGTCGTCCATCCTCGGCATCAATGCAGTGAACAACTAATTAATTTTTTGTGTGACTACGTTTTATAATTATGCATTTTTGTTGTTCCTTTCCGAAGGAACAACACTTTCGCATTTTCGTTGTTTCTTTCCAAAGGGATAACACTTCTGCATTTTTGTTGTTCCTTTCCGAAGGAACAACACTTCTGCACTTCTCCATTTTTATTGTTCCTTTCTGAAGGAACAACACTTTTTCACTTCTACATTTTTATTGTTCCTTTCCGAAGGAACAACACTTCTGTACTTTCGCATTTTTGTTGTTCCTTTGGGAAGAAACAACTCTTCTGCACTTTTGCATTTTTTCTTTTCCTTTCTGAAGGAACAACAATTCTGCACTTTTGCATTTTTGTTGTTCCTTTCCAAAGGAACAACACTTCTGCACTTTTGCATTTTTTTTGTTCCTTTCCGAAAGAACAGCACTTCTGCACTTTCACATTTTTGTTGTTCCTTTCCGAAGGAATAGCACTTCTGCATTTTTGTTGTTCTTTTCCAAAAGAACAACACTTCTGCACTTTTGCATTTTTGTTATTCCTTTCTGAAGGAACAACACTTCTACACTTCTACATTTTTTATGTTCCTTTCCGAAGGGACAACACTTCTGCACTTCTGCATTTTTCTGTTTCTTTCCGAAGGAACAACATTTCTACACTCCTGTATTTTTGCTATTCCTTTCTGAAGGAACAACAATTCTACACTTTTGCATTTTTGTTGTTCCTTTCTGAAGGAACAACACTTCTGCATTTTTGTTGTTCCTTTCCGAAGGAACAAAAGGAATAACATTTTCGCATTTTTGCTATTCATTTCAAAGGAACAACATTTTTGCATTTTTGTTGTCCCTTTCAAAGGAACAACACTTTCGCATTTCTGTTTTTCCTTTCAAAGGAACAACATTTTCGCACTTTTTGTTGTTCCTCTTAAGGAACAACACTTTTTTGCATGTATTTTTTTTATTGTTGTTGTTCCTTTTAAAGAACAACACATTTTTGGGTGTATTTTTTTGTTTTTCCCTATAGGGAACAACACCTTTTCACATGCATTTTTTTGTTGTTCCCTATAGGAAACAACACCTTTTCTTGTGTATTTTTTCTTTTTGGTGTGCATTTTCTTTCCTGTTCCATACACGGAACAACACTTTTTCGAGTGTTTTTGTTGTTCCTTCAAAGGAACAACACTTTGAGAATATTTTCGAGAACAACCCTTCCTTCCTTTCGTGGGATTATTCCTAGTTCATCTCAACCACATTTTACTGATTCCCTTTCATGGCATGAAGTACACTACTTTTATGAGGACATGAATTTTGGATTCTTTTGAAGTGAGTTAATATCATTCACGTTATGATCTTTAATAGGATAGCTCCTTGATGATAGATTCTTTTCAAAAGGGACACAATTATTTATATACTACTTTACTGCATTGTTTTCTATTCAACATGATACTAATTGATCATCTTAATACCATGTTGGTTCCACCCTTCCTGGTTATAATCTTCTCTCTCTGTAATAAATGAGATTATGGGTATATTTTCTTTTATTGACATGTTCAACTTCTTCCACCATCCCTACTCTTAAGGAGTACTGAGTCTCTCTCTTTTTATCATAAAAATTTGTAATAATAGCAAAACTTTGTTCACAGATGGAGGATAGGGGGTCTCATTACGAGCCAGCCTACCATGTTCATAAGGCTATAACAAAGTGACATCACCATTATGGCCACCACACCAGGGTTATGATCCATTGGATAGCCAAATTATCCTTAGAATAGGAGGTCTCATCATGAGTTGGCCTAATCACTTTTTCTGCATCCCAGTGAATGGCAGTGTGATTATCTAGTTACCACGCCAACACACTAATCTCTTATGTAGAATAGCACTAGAACTCTCTAGTTATAAATTGAGGATCTTGGCTCATATGGATCAAAAAGCAACCCTGTTGAGGTTATGGACACCTACTAGCAGCAGAGGCTCTGCTTATGGTATTGAAGTCATATCTTATCGTCAATTATTCTTTTTGCTTGTTAAGACTAACCTACGTACCCATGGGGATTTGAACCGGTGACCTATCGCAAGGAGTGCCTTAACAGCGCACCCATTCACCATCAATACCCTTTTCTTATTTTCTTTTTTTTATCAGAGAATTTATTTCCTTAATTTTTTCCCTATTTTGAACCTTTACGTATCAGAAATTGTTTTCAGATCAATCGCATCATTTTTAGCTAGAATACCGTCAGCAAAACATATTTTTGGCATATTGCTGTCCTTTTTCTTTTTCACATAACTTATCTTGAATCCAAAGCCTCCTATCTTTTATTCATAACTTTATTTACACACTCTGCTGTCATTATAACCATAACTCTCACCATCCTATTATTGGTATGTGTAATCTGCTTCATTTACTATTGTATTGTTCATTCCCTTGCCCTGCCATCAACATAACACCTTTCATAGGCTTTATGGTCGAGGAATCCCTTTTCCAATTGGAGGGGGGAATGTATGCATTATGCATGCGATATGATTACTGCACTCTACCATAACTTGTTGATTTGAAAAAATATTAGTATTGCATGTATACAAATGTTTTTCTGATTGAAAAATTTGCATGCATCTTATTTGTTGCTATTCAAAACTAACACCGTGGATTCAAGAACATTGTATGCAAAATAGTGATTTTTTTACAGGAGAACAAAAAGTTCGCAACATGACCACACTATTGCAACTAACAGAAGAGGCTTGAACAACTCGTGAATGCGAACAATTGTTCAGACATGATGTGCTTGCCTAGATTCCACCTTTTGCATCACTTTCAACATCAACTCTCCCTACATTAGCTTCAACAAATGCCAGTCCATATATGTCATTCCACATTTTTCTTTTTGGAGGTAAAACTTGAAGTAAAATAGCATAATTTTATGATTTATTACGAATGCATTATTTATCATCATTCATTCCACATCTTTCCCACTTCCCATTTTTCAGTAGCATATCATGTTTTAGTTTGGGGGAGTGTTTCTTTCATTCATTTCTTTCTTATGACCATGTCATTCATATTTTTATCATCCATTAATATTCTTATTTATTCTCAACACCTCCCTTATTCCATGTTGTTTTACACCAAGCATAGAATTCAACAGATGGTAGCAACCACCTCAATTTGTTTTCTATAATTGCATGAGGGCATGCTAATTCTTCAATTTGGGGGAGGAATTGCTACGCATGATGGATGTTTTCTACTTTCTTTCTCATTTAAGGCATACAATTTCAGTGCAGAAATTGATTTGCGTATATCTTTAAAACTATGAACTCAATTCTTGTGATTTCTGGAAAACATAGACATATCATTAAAATACACAAACCTAGATAATTTCAAATTAAATTAGTTTATAAAATTTCGAAAATCATGCACTATCACCTACAACCATTTTTCTTATATCTCATAATTTGTGCATCAAAACGATCTCATTTTTGGATCATAGAAGCATTAATATAGTAGAAATCTACTTGCAAAATTTCAACAAAATTTGCTTTGTAGATTGTGAGAAAATGGTTAATGAAGTTTGATGTTACTTATATCATATTTTGCTGCAACTTCATAAACACATAACTTGAACGTCAATGTAAAAATTGTTACGCCTTCATCAACATTGCTAAAATTGAATATTCATTATTTGAGAAAGAATTCATTTGTTCCATCCATTTGATGAGTTGAGTTGAACAAATTTTTTATTGCTTGGTTAACACATGGGTTTTATCTTTGGGTTGCATGAGGACATGCAATATATTCAGTTTGGGGGTGTGTTGGGCTATTGATATGTTATTATTATTATTATTTTTTAAACACCTATTTCATTCATTTCTACTCTTCTTTATCATGTCATTTATCATGATTTATCATATAATTCCATTTTATAATTATTTATGCTCTCATGGATAAATATAATATATTTCCATTTTATAATTATTTATGCTCTTATGGATAAATATTATTTATTCTCCTTTATTTTTAATAAATTGATGATTATGCATGATTTTACCAATAATGGTTTATTAATAAATTGGTTATAACATTACTCACCACTTTTAGCCTCCAAGACATTTTCCAAATTGAAGATTTGATCTCCAGCTCATCATTAAATGTGTCAACTCAGAAATTCGTTGGAATAAGAAGTGACGATTTTACATTGAACATTTTGGGCAAATGGAGAAGAATCTGGAAAATCCGAAACATGAGTTTTTTTCAGAACGGACCACATTAGTTTTCAATTGAGCAATTTTCCCAAATTCGGCACGTACTAAGAAGAACAGAAGGTTCTCTGAAGATGTTTTTCTCAGATTCACTGTGTGGCCATTTTCCAAATTATCTTAGCTGCAATTCCAAATTCGACTTGTTCCTGTTGAATGATTGATGGAAGGATATCTCAGATATGATCTTGCTTATTAATTTATTGATAACAATCCAATTGTTTTAATGAGAATCATAATGTAATCATCTCTGTTGTAACTGCTCTCTGCTCTCTCTCTATTCAAATGAAAATAGAGATCAAAGAAGGGAATTCAGGATGATTAATTATTCATCATGGAATAGATTATGAGAGATTAAGTCAAGGATTATTAGAGATAGGATAAGATAGAATAGGAGGAAAGGGGGACTGTTGCATTATCATCGTAATTCTCAAAGCTTTTGTTGTTGTAATGATTTCACAGCTTGATGATTAATAAGTAAAAGGGTTGATGTTCATTCTCCTTATCTGAAGTAGTCCAGCAACATTCGTCGGCGGCTAAGGGCCCAGCCTCTGGTGGATTAAGCTACTGCTCTCTATTATATCTTTACGATTTCTGCCGTGTGATGGATTGATTTCCTTTCCATTTGTTTTATTCAGTGATCTTTTGTTTATGAACATTTCACAAAATTGCTCTATTATATTGAAATCATAATTGGATTGCGTTAGTTACAAAATTATTAATTATATCTTGAAATGTCCTACTATTAATTCTGATCTCATACTGCGCTGTCTAATTAAAACTGTGGTTCATTTAATTGTTGCTCATTTATAATTGCAATTGTTGTTCAATTAAGTTATTGATCAATTATAGCTGCGATTGTCGTTGCTTTAATACATGTGATTAATGTTCATGTTGCTAGATTAAGATTGTTATTTAGTTCCATTTAAAGTTGTTGTGCATTTCTAATTAATTAGCTTTGTTGTTTGGTTCTATTTAAGATTGTTGTTTAATTCTAGTAATTTAGCATTACTAATCCTTTCCATTAATAAATCATTTATGTTAGATAAGCTTTATTGTTCATTTCTTTCCTGCAAGTATTTGGTTTTGCTTTTAAGTATTATTGCAGTGAGCATGTTTATTCCATTTTTGTTAGTAGCATTATTGATTTATCATTTCCATTCAATTGCTTTAGTGTGGATTGAAAGACCAACAATTGTAAATAACATTGACTACAGTTGTCTAACTTTTCAGATTGGAGATCTTGCCTATGATTAATTTTCATTTGCATCAGTTTACAGGGGAGAGAATTATCATTACTGAGTCCTCGACTAATGGTTGTTTGAGTGAATGATTTAGTTCAGAACATTTCAGTTTCTTACTGTTCTGATTATATTTTGTTTCCAACATTCATTTACTTTTGCATTGAAAGTACTATACTACAAAACATTACTCTTGAGAAAGTGACCGCCTCAGACTGTGTACACTCTTGAAATAAAAAATCATCCCTGGGTTGACAATTAATGTGAATATAATTAGGAGTTAAAAAGACACCTTTTATCACTCAACACCCCTAAGCCAAGAGCACCTCTTCCTAGAAGAGAAAGGCTTAGGTGGATCAATAGGATCCATGGGTTCATCCACATCAGGCATTGTTACATCATCTTTTTCTTTTGGTTCCCTAGTGTCAGCTTCTTTAGATCTCTTCAATGTAGGAATATTGTCCACCTTGCTAAGAGCCATATCTTCGTCAAATGTGACATCGTGACTAATCATGATTTCCCCTTGACCGGCTACATAGATTCTATAGCCCTTAGTATTTTCACCATAGCCCATGAGGATTCCTTTCTTTCAAATGCACCCAATTTATTCATTTTCTCTTTCGACACATGAAAATATACATGGCTTCCAAAAATTCTAAAATGAGATACGCCAGGTTTCTTACTAGTGAACATTTCTTCTGGAGTCTTGGAACCAAATTCTTGATGAGGGCATCAGTTTTGTACATATACAACAGTGTTTGCAGCTTCGGCCCATAGAAAATTCAGAATTCTTTCATCATGGAGCATGGCACAGACAACTTCCACAATTGTACGATTATTCCTTTCCACCACACCAGTCTGTTCAGGACTATATGGTGTAGTAGTCTCCCTCTTAATGCCAGCCTCTTTACAAAAGTCATGAAACTCATTAGATTCATATTCAGTCCCATTATTAGTCCTTAAGGTCTTGATTTTCTTTTCGGTTTGATTCTCAATCAAGGCTTTGAAGTGTCGAAACCAAGAGAACACTTCATCCTTCTTTTTCAAGAATTATATCTCGGTCTTTCGAGAATAGTCATCTGTAAAAGTAAGATAATATGAATATCCTCCCAAAGAGTTCACAGCCATCATACCAGATATGTCTGAGCGAACTAGCTGTAATATATTAGAGGTCTTTTTTTGGCTTGAGGGGAATGGTCCCCTTTTGATCTTTCCTTCGGCACATCCCAGACATACACCTTCTTTCTTTACTCAGAATTTGGGCATCCCTGTCACCATTTGTCTTACATTGGGTAGGGCTTTATAATGAAGGTGGGCAAACCTTTGATGCCAAAGTTCTGACTGAAGATATATGTCACAAGCCATGACACCTAGTGGACTTCCACCGACCTGATATAATGAATCAACTCGAAACCTAAGAGTGAAGGCATATTTAACATTGTTTTTCCATACACGTACCTTACCATCACTGAAGGTCACCGTGTAGCCTTTTTCTTCCATTTCTAAGATGGAAAC
Organism: Pinus tabuliformis; assembly: GCA_031772625.1. NCBI lineage: Eukaryota > Viridiplantae > Streptophyta > Pinopsida > Pinales > Pinaceae > Pinus > Pinus tabuliformis. Next base: position 1,032,212,471 of record CM062816.1, read on the forward strand.
CAGGTCCTTTTTGAGGTCAGGTGCATATAATACATCCTGTGAGTGGATCATATTACCTTGATTCAATTCAAGAGAGACATTTCCTACACCTTTCACAAGATATTTCATATTATCTCCAACGACAATTTCCAGGTTAGTTTCTTTCTTTATCAGATTATGGAGAACCTTTTTGTAACTAGTGAAGTGCCTTGAGGCACCACTATCAATAACAAAATTTCCCAGCGAGTCCGGAGGAGAAGAGGTAGATAGAGCAGCTGGTAGATAATATTCATCCTATTTATTGTTAACACTGTTAGATTCATACCTGGAATTTCTAGCCTTCTTGAATGGTTGTCCTCTTCCTTGATTTCCAACACTCCTTTTACCTCTGCCATTAGATTTTCCATTCCTTTGATTGCCATGAGAGGGATTTCGCTCATCGTCCTAATGAGAGTTCCTTCTATCAGGGAATTCCCTTGCATAGTGACCTGCTTTATCGCAAATGTAACATCATCCTTTTCTTCCGCCCTTAGTTCTAGCCTTCCCTTTTGATTTAGTCCCAGAATTATTTCTTTTCTTATCATGAGAAGAAAAGGCAGCAAGAGGACCTTTAGGCATGGGCATTTCTTGCTCTTCTATCCTTGATTCTTCTTGAATGCATCTTGCCATTAATTCCTTGAAACCAAGAATTGTGTTATTGTTAAGAAGAGTAGTCCTCAACATGTACCATTCGGATGGTAATCCTCCAAGAGTTTTGAGTGCCATTTCCCTATCAGTAATAATCTCCCCAATAGATAGGAGATCGTTCTTGATCTAGATGATTATTAAAAAGTATGCTTACATACTCTCATCTTTTCCCTTCTTAATTTCCTTCAACTTATTTCTAAGAAACAAGACTTGATTTGCATCATTAACTTTAAATAAACTCACCACTCTATCATAGATTTCCTTGGAGGTGTTCAGGTTGGATATGTAGGCAACCAAGCACTTGTCGATAGAGTCCTGGATGATCTTTTTTGTTTTGACTTCACCGATTTTCCATTTTTTCTTGGTAGCAGCGGGTGTATTTAATGGAGGCTCAACAATATTTCCTCTCACATGGTCCAATACTCCTTGATCTTTTAAGGTTAGATCGAGAGACATCTTCCATCCGTGATAGTCAGACTTCTCACAAAGCTTGTCTTCGGCAGGGAAGAGTGTTGAGGACCCCATAGTTCTTTTAGGATAACCTTTCCAATCTTCTCTTCGGTGATTGCTCTTGCTCTTGATCAGGCTTTCTCTTCACTTCAATTCCAATACCATGTTAAATTATGGTATGTTCTATGCTTAGAGTAGTTTACTTCTTTTTCTTATTATTATCCACAGATTAGCAATCACATGTACATTAAGTAAAGTGCAGATAGAACATTAAATGATCGATAGAAAAACAAGCCAAGATAAGAGACACAAGATGTGGAGGGTAGCTAGGGACAAACCCCAATATGGGGAAACCATTTGATCAAATCTTCTTTTATCTTCGATAATTCAGTAGAGAGAAATAGTACATAAATCTGATTTACATTAGTAGCAGCAAACCCTAGATCAGCCCTCAACTAGGGCAGAAAATATCATGCAAACCGACCATCAGATCAGCTTGATTCCTTCACCAAAAAATGCGGCCTTATGAGGAGAGTCAGTTCCACCTACAACGTAGTTCTGAGAGAGAGAAATATGGTCAACGCTGGTCAAACTTCAGATCTACAGTTGTAGCCCTAAATTCTATGTCTTTCCTTCCACACGTGTGAGAGAAGAGTCCCTTTTTGTGCAGTAGGAGAAGAGCCTCTTTTCTATGCAGGAGAAAGAGAGATATGCGATGAGAATGAGTGTCCAAATGAGGAAAAGACCTCCTATATTTATATACAAATGCTGATGATGAATAGATGTGTCTGTTGGGTTTCTAAGCCTACATGAGTTGCTGGTCAGCTTGATAATTATTCCATAATCAAAATAAATTCATATTTCCATAAATACTTATCAGAATTGGAACATCTTTAGATCAATCCTATACCTCTCAATGAGAGGAATCTAATAAAAATATTATTAGCCATGAATAAGATGACCCACATGGATTTTGGCCCTAGTTTCCAATTTTAACAGAGAAAGATCAAATAGAACACATATAACTAATGAAGAGAAATCAATCACACATGAAGATAGAAGAATAACCTAGGGAAAGCCTCAGCGTAAGAACCCCAATCTCTGTATTATCATACAAGTGGAAATATGTTCGGATTACACAAAACTTTAGCTCAAAATCTATCCAGCTCTCGGTACAATCCCTCTGTTTTTCATAGATAATCAAAGGCTTCTCACAAACATTCTCCTCTGCCCTCCAAGCCTCCTATTTCCTTGTGCACTTTCTCCTCAGACCTCAAGCTGCCACCTATGTGTAATAATCCCTCACACACTACTCTGACCTTTGAAATAACTGCACAAACCTAAAGGAGATAATTCCTTCTACATGGATGTGTTTCCTTTATAAAGAAATTCCTTCAACTGATAGTACGTTGTCCCTTCCTTTAATCTCAACTGGGTCTTTCTCTGAACTGACATGCATGAGTTATTTATGAGAGAATATTCAGTTATCTAGAGAACACTAGTTGCATGCATGCATGCATCGACCAACTAAACTCACAATCAGTGCCACAAACTATTGGAATTAATCGAACTAGACTTATCTTAGTTAACTGATCTAACTAATTACAACTCATCCTTATCTCTGTAATTAAGGGATAACTTCCTCAATCAAAGGGATAACTGTTGCATGTCTTCACAAAGACTTCATGTTTGATTTTCTCCAACTAATTAACTCAAGATGAATTAATTAATTACTTTTCAAACAGCGTGTGAGACTAAATTCAAATTTTAATTCTCAATTTTAATTCAAGAACTGATTAAAATTGGAATCTATCTGAAATTCTATTTATAGCAATGTTATTTTTATCATTTCTATTTTTTTCTATTTCCAACAGATTTGGAGTATATCCTAAGATGCTATTTATAGCAATGCTATTTTTAGAATTTCTGTTTTTTTCTATTTCCAATAGATTTGGAGTGTATCCTGAAATTCTATTTATAGCAATGCTACTTTTAGCATTTCTATTTTTTGCTATTTCCAATAGATTTGGAGTATATTCTGAAATGCTATTTATAGCAATACTATTTTTAGCATTTCTTGTTTCCATTTTGAACAAGTTAACCACTGCAACAATTCTTTGAGCCCCAAACTGGGCCCTCCCTTTTCATATTCATGTTGATGCCTCACAGAAAGCCATAGGAGCAACCTTAGGTCAAGTAGAGGAGAAATTGCCCTATGCCATCTATTTTATGAGTAAGAACCTGTCAAAGGCTAAGCTAAATTATACAGTGATCGAAATGGAACTCCTCGTTGTTGTTTATTCATTAAAAAAGATTAGGCATTACATTACAGACTATGAAACATTTGTGCATACTAACCATGACGCAATCAAATATTTAATGAGAAAACTAGACGTGAATGTTATAATTATAAGATGGTTGCTTTTATTACAGCAATTTGATCTAACTATTGTTGATAAGCCTGGTAAGGAAAATGTTGTTACAAACATTCTATCTAGGATGAATCTGTCTGCAAATGAAGAAGGAATGGTGGATGAACAGTTACCAAACGAGCATTTGTTTTCTATTTCAGTTCCCTCCCCATGGTTTGCTGATATATCAAACTATTTGGTATCAGCGGAGTTCCCACCAAACTTGCCCTCCAAAGAAAAGAGCAAGATAGTCAAGAAAAGTGCCCCCTTCACCTGGATTGGGGGCAATGTTTTCAAACTTGGCCCAGATCAAATATTGAGAAGGTGTGTAAGGGAAGAGGAAGTTTTTGACATCCTTCTAACCTGTCATGATGGGCCTTGTGGAGGTCACTTTGCAACAAATAGGATAGCATTCAAAATGTTACAAGCAGGCTATTATTGGCCCACTCTTCATCAGGATGTGAAGAAGTACATTAGTCAGTGTGATTAGAACCAGAGGATGGGAAAGCCAACTCCAAGAGATGAAATTCCCCTACAACCTTAAGTTACTTTTGAGCTATTTGACAAGTGGGGCATGGACTTCATTGGGCCTATCAATCCTCCTTCAAAGAAAAAACCGTACATTATTGTGTGCACTAATTATTTGGCTAAGTGGGTTGAAACCAAGGCGATTAAGGCAACAACAGAAGAAAAGGTGGCTGAGTTCCTAAGGGAGAATGTATTCTACAAATTTGGGTACCCTAGAGAGCTAGTCACAGACCAAGGCAACCAGTTTACCTCTAACATGATTAAAGAACTGCTCAGCCATCACAAAATCAAGCATAGGACCTCCACTCCCTATCATCCACAAGGTAATGGACAAGTGGAGGTGACTAACAAGGCACTGGAGAGCATATTAACCAAGGTAGTAAGCAGCAGCCGGAAGGATTGGGTAGAGAGACTAGTTGAGGCCACCAGGGCCTATAATACAACATGGAAGACTACCACTGGATTTACACCCTATGAGCTGGTCTATGGGAAAAAGGCTTTATTGTCCATTGAGTTTGAATATAAGACATTGAGGATGGTAGCCCAACTATATTTGGATCTCAGTCATGCACAGAAAGAAAGATTGTTCCATTTGAATGGCTTGGATGAATTCAGAATGTAGGTCCTCCTACATATAGAGATAGTTTAGCTTCAGAGGAAATCTGACTTGATAGACATATTAAGGAGAAGCAATTCCAAGAGGGTGATTGGGCATTGTTATATGATTATAGGTATAAATACTTCAAGGGAAAGCTAAGGACAAGATGGCTTGGAGCTTATGTGGTGGAAAGATGCCATGATAATTGATCAGTGCAAATCAAAACTATAGATGAAGAAGCCATTCCATTTCTTGTTAATGGACACTGATTGAAAATGTACAAGAGGCCTTTATCAAAACAAGAGTTCATTGAAAAAATCAATGAGATAGTGATGATGGTGGAGCAAGTTCCATCTCCTCCCTCATTAGGTCACTGAAAAAAAAAAAAAAAAGTACTCAGGTGAAAACCTCCATGAGGCGCCTGAGTCCCATCTTTGGGTTGAAAAGCTCATGAGGCAGTCTAATGATGAAAAAAAATGAAAAAAGGAATAAGAAGATCCCTTGGTGAAAACCTCCCTTGAGGTGACTAGGGAAAACACATAGGGTGAAAACCTCTCTGAGGCAGCCTAGGTGTTTTAAAAAAAAAAACAAGGAAAAAAAAGAGATAAAAGGATGTAATTGTTATTTGCAGGTGGACGAGAACGACAATCAAGGAACAAAAAGAGGATCTAAAGGGCACCCTACCTCACACATATCCATCTCCTCCAGTCCTTACCATGCATCAATCCATCATTTCTATCATTTTCCATTCCATTTCTTCTATTTAGGCGAAGACTGTGTTTTCTATAGGATCCCCTGTATTCCTATAGTAGCCTATCCCACAGAATATCAATCATCAGCTACAGGTCTTCACTAGGATGATCCAAGAGCGCTAGACAATAGAAAACATACATCAAAGGAGGAATACAAATGACCGTGCAGGAAATAAACAACATAGCACTTCTGATCTTCGACAACTACAACATGTCATCAAGACCATGGGTAAGTATCCTGCTCACTCACTCATATGCATCATTTGATCAAAAGTTGTAAGAGTTGTGAGGTAGTTAGTTTATAAGTGAAAAGGTGGCCAGTAAACTTGGACACCTTTTTTCAATCATCACATAAAAAACTGGGTGTCCTGTCACACGTGGCTGCAGTCAACTCAAAGACAAAGGAGGAGTAGGACAAGAAGTGGTTAACTACAAATCTACGAGGTGGGATTTGATTACAAGGAGGGGGATTTGATTATGAGGAACATCACCCTAGAAATCCATAAAGGGAAACAAAACATTTTTTGCATGCATTCATGTATTCCACCTTCTCAAAACTCCGTCACGTAAATCACTGTCATAACTCTGGCCACCCACTAGAACCAAGGATCCATCGTTCTGCAAGATAATTTCTACAGGAACAGTCTACAGGAGTAGTCTACAAGATAGGAAGAAAGGGGTTCAAGAGGGAATATCACAAGAAATGTCTACTACCACCATTCTAAATAGGTAGGATCTAAAAATCCATCCCCATTTACAGGAAAATGAACTAGAAATTCTCTAAAAGCTAGTGGATATAACAACTCTGGGAGGTGTATTACATACACAAGAAATTCTATGTTCTCCTGAATTTAAAATTCTTGTGTCAAACCTCTCATTTCCTCCTCAAGCCTCACAAGCAAGATGACATGATGTTTTAATAGGAGAGAACCCACAAACACTGTGAGGATACAACAAGACCCCCAAGTGCTTGAAATCATTATAAGATACCAATGGATGTGGTTTTTTTGAAAAATTTCACAGGGTATGATGATGAGGTGGCTCAAGAATTTGCTCATTCCCTCACTCCACACATCAGAATCCATGCCATTGTTATAGTTAGAGGGCTCACTATAGATCTCACCCCAGAGCTCATCAGTAGGGTCACCACACTCCCCCTAGGAATTCCATGGAGAAAAGAAGACAAAGAAGACAATCAAGTGGCAAAAAGGAAATTCATTTTAGAAGGTGAAGAACCCATAGAGGATAAAAATGGAGTAAAGAGGGACAGTCTACCATACCCATGGAGTGAGGTAGGTACCAACTCATCAAATATATCTCATGTTAGGGTAGATACAATGTTGTTTATGGCTACCATTTTAGGATGCTTGAAGAATTAATATTTGGGGTAAGAACATTGTTGACACCTAATCATCAGGATTGGGTGAATAAGTGTAACTGATGTAAATAAATAATAAGAAATATGAATAGTCACAGGGAGATGAAGTGAACAGTCTCTCCCTAATGTATATAATAAAGACCAACCTGAATGAATATGAATGAATTGATTTTGAGGAGTTACTGCCTGATCTGACATGGTATCAAAGTTAGTGCCATTCTTGGCTTCTATCTACCATTGTAACTCCCTTCTATCATTTCTTCAGAATTTTGTCAGTTTGTACTACATTTTTTTGCCAATTTTGTAACCTCCCATGCTCCTCTGACTAGTCCAATAATGTTGCTCTAATATGCTGCTCTCTCCACGCTTCTGGCCTCCATATCATAGCACATGGTATCATACTTCGATCAATTAACAATACTACCCTTTTTCTGGATGAGAACAGTTAGAGTGTCTTCCTTTTCATGGACCTTTTCTTCTAGATTTCTCAATCGTTCCTAGCACCACATTGCAATGGCGTCCATATCGTTTCTATGTTATGTCGAATCAGCGCAGTTTTTGAAATCTATGGTGAGGAAAATGTCGCGAAATCGCTAGAGGTGCTAATAGTCTCACTAGAGAAATTACTTATAAATCCGGTCCTCTTAGCCCAATCTTCAACACTTTAGATTTGTGATTTGTATCATGGGGTAAAGGTTTTTTTCTCGGTGGCCACGATCCAGGCTTGTTCTTGCCCTGAAAATTCTCTGATCCATTCTCAGTTCCTCTAGTTTGCACTGATGCCATTGCCCTCACTAAGCCAGAAACTCCAAATGCAGCTTCACTTCATACATGAAAACACTCAAATGTGTTTAATCATGCCATTATCTGTATTTAGCCAGATTTCTCATATATTTATCATATATCATATCATTCCCCATCTGTAACTATAAGTGCGGTGAAGAGCATGATAATATATTGCCCAATATTGTGCTAGTGGTGACGGCAACGCTGGTGGAGGCAGCTATTTCATATATATCAGTGCGGTGACTTGGTAAACACTGGTGTGTTTCATATATAAATGCTAGTTTGTTTCATACATAAACGGTGTTTCATATGTAAATGCTAGTGTGTTTCATACATAAACGCTAGTGTGTTTCATACATAAACATTGTTTCATATATATATAAAGCCATTGTTTTCCTTGGTGAATATATAATGCTTGTATATAAAGGATTTCTCCAGAACACAGTGTTTCATTATCTCACTATCTTGGAATTATGGTATAACGTTGTTTTGATATTGTCAATTTTGGTCAGTCGTTGACAGATTTTACAATGCATTCAATCATGTCCATTATGGGAATAGTTCTTATTGGCAAGGAGAACTATCCTAAGTGGTCCCGGATGATAAAACACACCCTCATTTTCAATGAGTTGTGGAAAGGAGTGTGTATTGGAGATGGAGACAAAGAGCTAGAATAGCCTACCTCAGACAAAGAGTTCATCATTTGGGAAAATAAGAACAGCAAAGCCTTTGCATTAATTGCAGCATCTGTAAGTGAAGAGGTGAGTCGCCATATTTTTCCATTTTCAACTGCTTTCGAAGCCTTACAAAAGCTGAAAGAACTCTATGACTCACATTTTGCACTTGAAGTTGTTCAACTCATGATTAAACTCTTCACTCTTGAATTAAAAAATAATTATCCTCTTGCTCTTGCATCCGAATTAAAATCTGTAATGCATGATATCAAAGAAACTAAGGTTGAATTGGATATCCCTTTTATCACTTTTCTCAAGGCATTTTATCCTACTTGCTTCAATTATCTTGAGTCATTGCAAGCAAATGGAAATCTCAAAGATATTACCTTTGACTCTCTTGTGAAAAAATTAGCTGAAAGAGAGAAAGCTTTTAGAAAGAAGACAACCCTTGAATCTTTTGAAGAGGCTATGTGCCTTGCTCATAAAGAAAAGAATCTTGCCCAAGATTTTTCCAGAGGAAGAGGTGGTCAAAGAGGAATAGGAAGATATTTCAGAGGTAGGGTGGCAGACACTCTTAAGGAGAAAAGTCAGATTTTCACTACATACACTGCAAAAGAAATGGATCACATGATGCCTCCACATGCACGTTACCTTAGCACAAAATTGAGAAGCAAAGAAAGCAACAGAAAGGTAAAACTAATGACACAGAAAAAGGTAAAGCACCTGAATCTACTCATTATGTTGTGGCACAATGTAATATCAGAGTAAATGAAGATTTATTTAATGCTTCACTCACTTCTTGGAAAAATGATTGGTTGCTTGATTTAGGAGCAACTTGGCACGTTACAATGTTGATGGAGCAGTATACTTTGCAGACCAATAAAAAATCAAGCCATCAGGTCTTGGCACAATCAGGCTCAAATTGCTTGGTATTCCAAACTTTCTTCTACATCATGTTCTATATCTCGCACAACTGAAGAGAAACTTGTTGTCCTTGGTCCACATCCGCCAACAAGGTCACTCCATTTGTATGTTTGATGGAAAGCTTGAGGTTAGAAAAGCATCTGACCAGTCACTTGTCATTAGGGGAATAGAAGAAGAAAGGCTTCTCAAGCTGCAAGGTACCTCTTCTCGTGCACAACATTTCTCATTCAACTCTCATTATGAAGAAGGTACACTTCCATCAAGTTTATTATGGCATGCTAGATTTGGACATTTTAACTATGACAGCCTCCGCTTGTTCAATAAAAATGGTGTTGCTGGTTTGCCTACAATTCCTAGGAAACTTAAGCAATGTGATGCTTGTATTCTAGGAAAGCATAGCAAACCGTCTTTTCATGATTCACATTCAAGAGCACATAGAAAAATTGACCTCATTCATTCAGATTTATGTGGTCTAATGCTTGTTCCTTCTACAAATGGAAATAACTATATGATGACATTTATTGATGACTACACCAAAATGTGTTGGGTTTATTTATTGAACAACAAATCTGATGCTTTTCAAACATTCAAGAACTTTCATACATGGATTGAAAATGATGCACAATCTCATATTGGCTCTATTCGCACTGATAATGGAAAAGGATATACTTCAAATGAATTTGAAAACCATCTTCGCCAACATGGGATCAAACATCAAACAATTGTATCTTATAATCCCCAATAGAATGGTGTAGCTAAAAGAATGAATACGACAATCTTAAATATGGTGCACTCCATGATGTTTTTCAAAAATGTAAAATTAATGTTTTGGGTTGATGCAGTTCTATGTGTTGTATATATAAAGAATAGATGTCCATCCAATGCTATCAGAAACAAGACTCCTTATGAAATGTGGTATGGGCACGTTCCTTCGGTAAAGCATCTCAGGGTCTTTGGTTCCACCTGTTATGCCTTGATACCAAAGGTACATAGAAACAAACTTGGTGCAAGAGTTCGTAAGTGTATCTTCCTGGGGTATTGAAACACCTCCAAAGCATACCATCTTTATGATGAATTCAATAAAAAGTTTGTTGTATCTAGAGATGTAATCTTTCTTGAATCATCCAAAATTGACAATGTTGTTGAGCAGTAACTTGATCGCTTGGATAGATTCACAAATGCAAAATTATTTCAAGAATTTGATAATCAGATTCCACATCTTGAATGGGGGATTCCTATATTAGATCAACATGTGGAATCTTCTTCTGAAGAACTCTCTCCCCCGCATGAAACTCCAACAACGGATGATAATTTAAGTGATGTGATTGATTGAATTGGGAGACTCAATATTGATTCAGTCCCAACTCAATCAACGGAGCATCGTGGACCATCTGAGAAAGGTCCCCCAAAGTGGCTAACAAAGACACTTGAAAGTGTTCATCCTGATGAGGTTGGAAAGACAGGAACTAGAAATTCAAACTGGAAAAATGGAGGTGATGTAGATGACTCTGATTCACATGTTGATATGGATGCTTCTTATGAGTGTGAATCGAATTTGTCTATAGATTTCGAACCAAATTCCTTCAAAGAAGTTTCTTCTCATGATGAATGGAAAGAAGCGATGCAAAAGGAGTATGATGCCTTGATAAAGAATGGCACTTGGAAGCTGGTTTATCCTCTATTAGGAACCAAACCAATTGGCTGCAAGTGGGTCTACAAGAACACATATAAAGCTGATGGATCACTTGACAAGCACAAAGCCAACCTTATGGAAAAAGGTTTTTCACGGAAGGAAGGGGTCGATTATGAGGAGACTTTTGACCCCAAAGAAAAATGGGCTACCATCCGGACACTCTTTACCGTAGCAGCTTAGAACATTTGGAAAGTCCATCAAATGGATGTAAAAACTACTTTCTTGAATGGAGATCTAAATGAGAATGTTTTTATGTCCCATCCTGAAAGATTTACTATGAAAGAACATGAACATAAAGTATGAAAACTTGTGAAATCCTTGTATGGCCTCAAACAAGCACTGTGAGCCTGGTATGAAAAACTAACTGAGCATCTTCTGAAACTCAATTTCAAGCATTATGAACTTGATGATGCAAATTTATTTGTCAAGAAAGTTGGAAAAATAGGTGTATATGTTGTGGCATATGTAGATGATCTTTTGATGATAGGGAACAATGAAAGCTACATTACATCCATAAAGAAGGAATTGAAGAAAGGTTTTGAAATGATTGATTTGGGCTATGTTCATTACTATCTTGGTATTGAAGTAACTCAACATCCGAAGTCCATATTCCTTTCCCAAAAGAAGTACATTGGAGATCTGTTGAACAAGTTTGGCATGACAGAATGCAATCCTCTTACTACTCCAATGGAACAAAACTTAAAGCTCACATCCATTGAAGGAAAATAATTTGAAGATGCAACAAAGTATAGATAGCTTGTAGGAAGTCTCAACTATCTAACTACTACCACACTAGACATTTTGTTTGCCATTGGCATCCTCTCCAGGTTTATGCAAAAGCCTTGTGAGGGACATTGGTCTGCTGCAAAAATATTTCTAAGGTACTTGAAGGGAACTCAAGACTTTTGATCCGGATTTAAGCAGGAACGCAATAGATTACAGAGATAACCATAAATACAAAGATGCGATAACCATAAAAACAGAGATGCAGCGGAAATAATACTTCATTTCATTAATGGAGAACACTGAAATATGCTTACAAATAGAAATAACCCAGCTAGGGCGATGGTAGCTTATCTCTGAGAAGAGATGTGTCAGCTACATGCCTCTGAACTATTTCGAAATGTGTTTACAATGAGGCTCGAAGGCCTATTTATTATTGAGAAACAATGGAAAACCCTTCACATTCCAAAACCTAACCCTAGAAGATGAAACACCAAATTGTGGGCCCCGTTTTGGGGTGAGTTGGACAGCCAACTTCCCGAGGTCGCGAATTGGTCGTATTATCTCCGTTTGACGCGCATGATAGCCCATTGGAAAGATCTCTCTGAGGACTACAACGGAAAAGATGATTTTTATCAGAAAAATCACTGGTGATGGATTTCCCAAAAAGCATCGTTTAGGGCCTCAAAACGGCTCCGGAAGTTTAGGTCCCGAAAAACTGCTAAAAATAGTAAATTGCGCTATAATTAAGGAAAGTGAAAAACTGAAAGAGACAGTTGTGGGGGTCCAAATGGGATAGGTGGGTGGCCACCAAAATCCACCTGGAATTCCTCCCCCCTTAGGAAGCAATGGTCCCCATTGCGTTGAATTCCTCCCTGAGATGAGGAAGCTTCTGCTGAGCTGGGTCTCTGGTGAGATGTTCTGCAATCTCTAATGTGTCCAGAAATGGTGGGAATCATGGTCAGCGACGGTCCACATTGAACACTCGGTGCAAGCGAAGGAATGGAGGAATGTTGTGCTTCAAAGAATTGTTGCCCGTAGCCTTGGTACTGGTGTAAGGACAATGTCGGAGTGGCCTGAGCTTTTGATGGGTTTTGGTAAGGCGTTCTTTCTATCGATGCAACCAAACTTTGTTCCCCACCTGAAACTTGTGTGGTACCCCTGTGGGTGAGAAGAATTTGTTCCTGTGTTCTATTTTGACTGTATCCCTCTGTTGATGTTGCTGCGTGGGGGAACCCTTCATGGGGGTCATGGATGTAGCAACGATCTTCCCCTTACTTTGGGAGCGAACCAGACAGAAAATAAGTTTCCTAGTCTGTGAGATGAGCTTGCTGCCTTTCTTAGCAGTGATCAAAGAGGTGGAAGTAGGTGGGGCTACCTCCGATATCCTGTATAATGAATTACCCAAAGAAATAATGACAGCGCGAGGCCTTGACTCATACAGAGCATGTCGCCTCCACAAGTATGGCTGGCCTAATAGTACATCACAAACATCCAGAGGTGTAACATCACATAATACCTCGTCTGTGAAGGGCTTGATGCTGTAGGGAAGGCGGCATTGCTGGCGAACTTTGAGATCTCGTCCTTCGTGAAGCCACCCAATACTGTACGGCTGCGGGTGTGGTGTAGTCGGTAGGCCCAACTGCTTCACGACCTCTGCTGAAATGAGGTTCTTTTGGCTGCCACTGTCGACAATGAATTGCAGCGGCGAACCCTTCACCCACATCTGTGAGTGGAAAAGACGTTCCCCCTCCTTTGGCTCTTCGGGCTCATTCTTCTGGATCTTGGCAGTGGCAACAGTGGCACTAGGATCTGCATCAATGATCTGCTTCCCTTTTCCATTCCCCTCATCGGGTTCTGGCTCAGAGTTGGAACACGCATCTGATTTAGAAACCTTCAACTCGGCCACCAGCGACTGCTTGGTCTGACACTCACTTGTGTTATGAGTGGGACTCTTGTGGAACTCACACCACTTTCCTGTGTCCTTCTTTGGCTTCGTGGTGGTGTTCTTTTCTTGCAGCTTCGAGGCGTTGCCTTGGGTCACCCCGCCTTGGCTTTGTCCTTTAGGCTTTGGATTTGCACATCCAAAGTCTCGCTTCTTCTGTTTGAACTTTTGCTCGATTTTGACAGCGTATCGGTATGCTGTGCCGAGTGAGGATATGTTCAAGAATTCCATCTCTTCCTGGATGTATTTGTGTAGGCAGCCGCGGTATTTGAGTACCAGATGTAGCTCAGAATCTTTGATACCCAACTGTGTGCGAAGGGTATGAAAAATATTTGTGAACTCTGGCACATCTTGGTCTCGTCCCTGCCGCAGTGTGGTCCATTTGATGTATTTGTCCTCATAGCTTTTGACAGGGTAGTACTGCTCCTTGATGGCATCCCGGAAGTCATTCCAAGTGGGGGTGGCTGAAAATAGTGAGCCTGTACTTTCATCCTTCTGCTCGCAGTATGTTTCCCACCAGTCCTTGACGTGGGGGGCTGCTTTGAGAAGAGCGAAAATAATCTTTTCCCGACTTGAAAATTCATGAACAGAAAAATACCCATCTAGCAGATTTAACCATTTATCTACGGCATCTGCATCTATTTGACCCTCAAAGATGGGGATTTCAAAATTAACTTGTACCTTAAACGGTGTGGCGTTTCCAGAGTAGTTGTTGGAAGCTGATGCGTCGCCTCTGGGTAGTCGCTGAAGGATCTGCGCAAAGCTATCCATCATCGCGTTCCTTTGCCGCTCGAGGGCTTCTTCGAGCAATATTCTGATAGGATCTCCTACCCCCTCGTCTTTCTTCTCATCCGCCATGGGAGGTCGTTGAGATTTGCGAGGCTGGTCTTGCAAAGGTTCGACCAATTCAAGCCCTAACTCCTTATATCCCGACCTCGTTGGGGACATGCAAAGAAAAACAGAGAAAAAGCAGACCGCTCTGATACCACTGATCCGGATTTAAGCAGGAACGCAATAGATTACAGAGATAACCATAAATACAAAGATGCGATAACCATAAAAATAGAGATGCAGCGGAAATAATACTTCATTTCATTAATGGAGAATACTGAAATATGCTTACAAATAGAAATAACCCAGCTAGGGCGATGGTAGCTTATCTCTGAGAAGAGATGTGTCAGCTACATGCCTCTGAAATATTTCGAACTGTGTTTACAATGAGGCTCGAAGGCCTATTTATTATTGAGAAACAATGGAAAACCCTTCACATTCCAAAACCTAACCCTAGAAGATGAAACGCCAAATTGTGGGCCCCGTTTTGGGGTGAGTTGGATAGCCAACTTCCCGGGGTCGCGAATTGGTCGTATTATCTCCGTTTGACGCGCATGATAGACCGTTGGAAAGATATCTCCGTTGGCGGTGTATTTCCCAAAAAACGTCGTTTAGGGCCTCAAAACGGCTCCAGAAGTTTAGGTCCCGAAAAACTGCTAAAATTAGTAAACTACGGTATAATTAAGGAAAGTGAAAAACTGAAAGAGAAAGTTGTGGGGGTCCAAATGGGATAGGTGGGTGGCCACCAACATCCACCTGGATCAACTTTGGAATCAGGTATACACAGGTGGACGACTTCAACTTGATTGGATACTCTGATTTAGACTTCGATAGAGACAAAGAAACTGGGGTATCTACTTCAAGTTATGCTATGAGTCTTGGATCAGGAGTTGTCTCCTGGAGATCATGCAGACAATCAGTTCGAGTAGATTCCATAATAGAAGAAGAATATGTGATAGCAGTTGAGGCAACAAAAGAAATTGTGTGCCTCAGGAAAATTCTTGAATATTTGCAGGTAAAACAAGTAGAATCTATTCCACTCATGATTGAAAATACCTCGGCAATAAAGTTGGCCAAGAACCCAAAGTTCCATGATTGAAAGAAGCACATCAATACAAAAAATCATCTGATTTGACATCATGTTAAGTCCAAAACAATCCATCTTCGCCATTGTTCCACTAATGAGCAAATTGCAAACATCTTCACCAAAGTGCTTAGAAGAGAAAAGCTTGAACAATTCAGAACGATGCTTGGACTCACCAACATCCCTTCAAATTAAGGGGGGGAGTGTTGACACCTATTCATCAGGGTTGGATGAATAAGTGTAACTAATGTAAATAAATAATAAGAAATATGAATAGTCACCAGAAGATGAAGTCAACAGTCTCTCCCTCATGTATATAATAAAGACCAACCTGAATGAATATGAATGAATTGATTTTGAGGAGTTACTGCCTGGTCTGACAAACACCAGTTCACCAAAGACTCAAGATACCCTATTTCTTGATCTAATCACTCATATACTCCAACATCAAAGTAAAGGAAGGGAATTCAGAACAATTGGCTCACCATGGGTTGATTAGGATCCTCATTGAGGATGCCCTCCGAAACCTCAGGACCCCTATAACATGGTCGGTCTTTAGAGACTTACCAGTAGAGGATGACATAAAAACCCTCACCTATGATGTTACTCCTTCTGTTAGTGAGGAGGAGGCAAAACATGAAGAAGAATAAGATACAAGGCTAGATGGGGATGAGATGAATAAATAAGAAACTAATACAGAGGAACATGATGAGGCAGAAGGAGGAAGAGAAGAGAGGGAGGATGATGTTGAAACAGAGGAGGAAATTAAGGAAGAAACTGATGGAGATGAGAAAGAACAACAAGAGGAAGAAGATAAGAAAAACAAAGAGGAAGAAGGCATTGAATCAAAAGGGGAAGAACACAAGGAGGAAAAAATGAAAAGAAGGAGGCAAACCCCTCTATATTTCAAAATAAGAAAGAGCACAAGAATAAAACAAGGGAAGCCACAAATATCAACAAAACTCCCTATTGAGATTTAAGATTTCCCTACACCAAGAGACATTGGGCACACGGAAGAGAAGCTCAAGGAAATGGGCAAAGAGCTAAGTGGCTTAAGGGATAGAGAAGCCATAATGGGAGATCAACTTGAGAGGGAAAATGCATGGTTGAGATGACAAATGCAGGAAAGGGAAAACCGAATAGCATGTATGGCCAACCTCTCATTGGAGGTCATCAAGTGTAGGATGCCAACAAAATACTATGGTCTTTACCTCAGAGGAAAATGGTTGCAATTTCAAATTAAAACAATATCACAGAGGGGCATCATGCCATTTTAGGACTACAGGTAGTTTATTGATCTTTGTGATCAAAGTTTATTTTGGCCCTAGAGGATAGGGCCAAAATGGATGAGTTTTACTTGCACAACATGGCCCTCACAGACATGAATGTTTGGGATCCTAATGTCGATCTAGGAGATCTAGAATTAATGGATTTGGAATCATGGCTAAACCATGAGGAGTCAAGGGTTGTAGAGGTGAAAATAATATTGGCCAGAGAAAAAAATGAACCTCTTTTCATCAGATTTGAACAATCAAATCCCAAGGCCCTAATCAGCACCCATAATCTAATTTCAAATTATCCTCAGCTGGCACCTAGATATCTTGCTGCCCAAGAGCAAGCAATTTCACATTTTGAGGATATTTTTAGGCTTCTAGGAGATGATAGTATACATGCCTACTTTAGGAGATGGAACACACTGCCACACAGCTTGAAGATCAGAGAATATCACTCCCCTCAAAGGTTGAGAGAGGCACTCAATAGGACACCTATGTATAAGCAATCAATGCAAAGGTTGAAGGTCAATTGGATAGGCCTAAAACTCAGTCCACCACTACTCCTAGGGATGCTAGAAGGGAGAAAAGAAGAAGAGGAAAAGAGGTAGTGGGAAGAAGTAGAAAGGAAAGCAGGCTTCTATGAACAAGATGAAGCAACCACAACAGAGGCATGGGATGTCAGAGAGGCTACCATAGCCATGAAGGACATGGACGTTAACTAAGTTGCTCAGAGGATGAGCAACACTTTCAGTAGGGGCGTGATGATGAACCTCATCATTGGGTAATTACATGGGCATTAATTCACCTCCTAGCATAGTCAAACCAACTATTCTCACAACTTATTGCATACTTTTGATTATATTTTGTTTATGAGATGAGGTAGAGTTGGATATTTTTCTTTATGGTCTAATGTGCATGTAATGCAGGATTAAATGATAAAAGCAAGGAATTTTATCAAAGACCTTGGTCAAAACTCAAATGGGACAAGGGAGAGGGATTATAGGAGGGAAATTCTCCTCATTTATTACCTGTCCATTCAAATATTCCTCCATCAGCTCTGAGTGCAGCGAACCAAATCATGAGGACTAGAAGGCAGTCGTGCAAGTGGAAGTTAAAGCACCATTTTATCTCTAGTTTGGGAGCCAAGCCTCCCTAATTTTAAGGAAGTCGTTGGAGACTTCAGTCATATAAGTAGAGAGTTATAGGAGCTCAGTAGGATTCGGAATTTGAATTGTAAAACTCTACTTTATTTTCGAGATGCAAGACTTGTGATAGTTTTTGATGTAATCCATTGTTTTGATAATAAGAATGATTTTTGTTTCGAGCCAGCACTGAGTTAGCTCAGAAGGCTGAAGCTCTTAGGTTAGGGCCCAACCCTAGTAGCTAAGGCTCCTGTTTATTGTACATGTATGTTAGCGTAGATTCATTGTTTAATCGTTCATTTTCTTAAGTAGTTGCATTTCCATTACAACAGCGTAGCGCAAGATTCATGGTTTAGTCATTCATTTGCTTAAGTAGTTGCATTTCCATTACAACAGTGTATCACATAGATTCATGGTTTAATAATTCAATTGCTTAAGTAGTTGCATTTCCATTACAATGGTATAGCATAGATTGTTTGTGTTTTAGTTTGCTTCTATTTGTCCCTTTTTCTTCAGTTAGTAGTTTAGCAAGGATTATACCCATAAATTTCCTTACGATCTGATCCACAACAAACCTAGCCAATCA
Organism: Pinus tabuliformis; assembly: GCA_031772625.1. Lineage (NCBI taxonomy): Eukaryota > Viridiplantae > Streptophyta > Pinopsida > Pinales > Pinaceae > Pinus > Pinus tabuliformis. The sequence continues at coordinate 1,032,230,916 of CM062816.1, forward strand.
CCATTAACTGCGTGCATATTCATTTCAATGTTTGGCTTTAGGTGCTCCAAATCTCAACTATCGACTTGCCTCGTTTGAGCCAACAAATATCGTGTCATCTCAATACTTTATGTGCTCCAAATATCCACCGTCAATCTGTCGATCTTGATCCAATGGCTATTGCATCATCTCAATACTTTATGCGCTCCAAATCTACACCATCAATCTGTCTAGCTTGATCCAACGGTTATCACGCAATCTTGTGTGGATGCTGGCATGGCCGATATCCACCTAAGAGAACATGAGAAAAGTGGTTTCTTGTGTTGCATGTCACCCAGTTAGGCTAATCACATAAAATTTTGGAATTCCACTTACAGCCTTGAGGGCACGCGAGAAAATGCTTACCACCTACAGAAATCCCCTCTATCATTCGGCATGTTTTGTTTGCCCTTTTGTCACCACGTGACTTGATGTGATCCAACCATCTATTCACTTCATCTCCATGATAAGATCTCCTCCATTCATCTCCTGTTTAACCCTATTCGTCCATCTATTCACTTAACCTACATGATAAGATCTCCATCGCTCATCTTCCGATTAGTCATGTTTATCCATGTCTTGACATAACCTCTTGCAATAAGATATCCGCCATTCCTTTTCCGATTAGTCATGTTTATCCATCTCTTGACTTAACCTCCCGCGATAATATCTCCACCATTCATCTTTCATTAATCATGTTCGTCCATCTATGCACTTAGCCTCCCGCGATAAGATCTCCGCCATTCATCTTCCGTCAGTCTTATTCGTCCATCTATTCACGTAATATTCTGTGATAAGATCTCTACCACTCATCTCCCATTAATATTTTTCCCAATCAATCCAATGGTTCCTATGCACTTTTTCTTCGTTACGTCCTCCTTTCACTGATTTCAATCTTCGCTTGCTCTTCTTCTTGACTCCTTGTGTTATCACTGAGAACTGCAGTTGCATGTATATAAGTTAAGTCCAAAATTTCATGGGTAAAAATGAATGTTATATGGTTGTTCTCCTATGTTTACCACTTAGGGGTCATGTTTTTCAATGATATTGTTGAGAATCATTTTCAAAACCGCGAGTCATCCTCCATCATGATTGATTAAGATATGTCTTGTCTCGTATGTGTCATTTGTCCTTTTCGCAGTTTCGCAGCACCTTTTCGTAGTTTCGCAGCACCGTTTGATTGGCTGATTCTGCAGCTCAGTAATGTTTTAGCCTTTTCGTAGCGCCAGCCATTTTGCAGTGCATGTCACTGAATTATAACTGTCTGCGCTACGAAATCGCGAATTCGGGCTTTTGCAGCGCACATTCTTGAAATGTCATGTCCAGGGATGAGTCATTGTGTCCGGTCGGATTGTTGTCAGTTTATGTACCTTCCAAGCAATTACGAGGCATCATTCCACCAATAGGTTCAGAGTCATGCACATTAAGTTCATTTAAATGTTCTTGTCATGCATGGTTGTGTCATGATGTTATATTATTATTACTTGAAGCGGCCAGCTTATATGCTAAGTTATTTGAATTGTAATGAGCCCGAGTTTCTTCTTCAAGAGAGCTGCATTGCAAGCGAGCCTGTGTTCTAAAGTTTGAAGTTGCTTGTTGAGTTGAAGCTGCTGGTGTTACTGTGTGCAAAAGTTTTCAAGGCGTAATGGAGAAGAAAGAGCACCGGTCAGGAAGGTGTCAAAGGGCAGAACCCGAAGGATTAGACTTGACATTGAGGGAGGAAGGCGTTAAAAAGGCCTTCAAAGACGCTGGTTGCTGGAGTTTTTGTGAAAAGCTGAAGGGAGGACACACTCAGGTAACAAAAGAATTTGCATTGAATTTTACAGGCTTGAGTTCCAAGGTGTCTATGTTAGAATTCCCAGTATCTCCAGAGGTTATAGCTAGGGTAACTGAGATTCCTAGAGGAGGGCAGGAGTGGTTCAAAAATTTCAAATTTGATATGAGCCCCTGTAAAATATTCTTGAAGGAAGCCTATGTGAATGAAGATTTGACCAAGGCTGTACCTAGAAGTTATGTTAAGGAGAGTTATGCTATGCTTCTTACTTGTATTCAAAAATATTTAACTTGTGAGGGCAGATATAACAAAGTTTATTCATATCATTTCAAGTTGTTGCTGCATTTCACGGGAAAAGCACCTATAGATCTCCCATTCTACTTGTTTCGAAGCCTCAGTAAGATGTGTGATAAAATTCAATTGAGGAAGGATGATTGTGAGTCATCACTATTTCATCATGGCCTAGTTAAACTGTTAGTGATGGATGGCTTGCAGAAGATTGGTAGGGATTGGGATTCTTTCATTTATATGGCCGGTTTCCAGAGTAAGACAGGCCTCACCCCACAGCCACTTAGAGAAAGAGAAGAATTAATGGAGGAACCCACTATTGTTGAGCTTAGGAAGGAGGCTAGGGAGAAAAAGAAAGTTAAATCTCAGTTGAACAAACCAGTCAAACCCTTGGTTATTAAAGAGCCACCTCAGCCACCTCAGTCATCATCAAAGGAAAAGGTCAAGCAAAAGAAGGATGTTCATGGATCAGCTGAATCTGAAAAAGCATCAAGAGTTAAAACTAGGGGTCAACTAAGCAAGGAGAAAGGTAAATCAGTAGCTGTGGAAGAAAGTCCAATTTCAAAGGCCAGTCTAAGTGACCTACTTGAGGCTATTGAATTTGAGCAGGGAGAACCAGTGCATCTTGAACCCATGCATATTGATTTGACCCAATCTTCTCCTGAGAGTACTAAGAAGTCAAAAGCTTCGAAAAGATTAAGGTTTGATGAGCCTAGTGAGGTGTTTATGTTCAAGCCAAGAAGGCCAGTTACAAGGAAGCAAATTAAAGAAGCTGAGAAAGTGAATAAAGAAGAAGAAGCTGTAAAGGAGAAAGTGCATAAAGCAAAGAAAGCTGTAAAGTCACCCAGAACAGAGGTAATTGAAGTGTTGACAAAAACAGTGGAGGCAGTCAAACATAAAGATAAGAATAAGAAGGTCATCATCACCCAAGGAGGAAATGTGATTGCCATAAAGAGTCAAGTGAAAACAGCCATAAAGGATCAGGTGGGAGCAACCAAAGAAGAAATTGTCAAAGCTAAAAATGTGTTTAAGGAACGTGCAGTTAGGTATGCCAATTATAAAAGAGCTGTGTTAAAGGGCAGTAAAAACCTAATGGGTCAGACAGATTCCGTAGCTGATGTATATACCTGGACGGTCCCAGCCCTCAAGCAAGCTAAACTCCTCAAACAAATGAACCTGACCCTGAGAGCTAAGAACAAAGCTTTAAAGAAGGAGGTTTCAAATTTGAAGATGCGGCTAGGTCAGCTAGCTCATTAATTTGAGGAAAAGGTGATATTTTCAGTTTTGGTCAATTTTGTTTGGGTTCCACTATTTTGAAATTATCTAAGTCTTTGGCACCTGTAGAGGAAGTTTGAAAAGTCAAAAGTTCAAGCAAAGGAAGCTTTAGTGCAAATGCATTCTGTTCTAGCAAAAACAGCAGTTTCGTAGCGCGCTACGAAACTGCTGTAGGTGCTGTTTTATAAGGAAGATGAGCAGTTTAATGGTGAGGTCAGCAGATTTTTGAAGGAAACGCCAAAGTAATGAAAGAGATATCACTCAAGGCTATCCTAGCTATTCAGAGAATGACAGGTGGACCTTTTGGTAAAAGTAAAATTTTTGTCTCAAGTTAAACTTGTGTAAAGCTACTTTATGACAAGTTAGGGTTTAGCAGAATGGCATACGAGGAGTATCTTTTTGGTTCATACAACTGGCTATCCATGAAGCTTCCAACGCATTTGAAGTACGGTGAGGCTCGTAAGTTTTGGGATATTAAAGGAGCTGGGACATGTTGCTTAATTTTCGGAGGATGGTAGGAGACAGGGACCATAAAAATAGGGGTTTTGATCCTAATGATAAATGATCCATCAGCGCCTTCAGGTATCCAAAGTCAGCGTTCCTTGCACCTGTAGCTCAGTCATCTCAGCCTAACCAACAGAAGACAACTGTCAAAGATCAAGAAAAGAATCATGCTACGAGGAGATGAAATTAGAGTTTTAGTTTGATTAGGACTCTTTGTAATTACAGCTCAACACTTTGTGTATTTAATGAGTCTGTTTAAAATAGATAAGGATAGTTAATGATAAGTGATCGAGCTCCCCTCATGCTAGAGGAGGAGACTCAAAGTAGTTAAGTTTGTTTTCCTATATATAGTGAAAACTCTGATGTAATGAGGGTTGGATGTTATTGAAAACAGAGTTTTACATTTGCTTATGAAAAAGACTTGTTGCAGTAATATAATAGATTACTTTTTCTTCTCAAGATTCATATTGTGTTCAAATGCTCAAGATGTATGTGGTTTTGTCTTATCTTTCATATTTTACAGCTACATAGATGTGCAATCACTCTGAATTCACCTAGTTGCTCAGATTTCCTGTGCATATTTATGAGTTTGAGGTTCCTTTGAGAAATGTTTTGAGTGTTTAGACATTATATGCCTTGACTTCCATGAATGAGTAGTTGATAGTCTACTGGAATGGTGTTTGACTCCATGAGCCCAATGGAAGAAATCTTATGTTGTCTGTCCAACCACCATGTTATTAAGTTTTCATTTCAAGAGTTAGCCCTCTTAGTGTTAATCACAATCAGTAGTTTGTTTTGAGAGAGCCCTCTCAGGTTAGGGAGGCTAATCCTTAGCCAAGAGTCTGGTCTGAAATAGTTACATAAAGTCTAACTGGTTAGCAGCCATCAGAACATGATTTTGTGATAACGCCTTGCATGCTGGATTTTACCAAAACACCAAAAACGTGAAAATGAGCTTAGTTTAGTTTCCTTGCTTACACATTAGTTTGTTTTGATGCTCTTTACTTCTGTAACATAGATAGCAACATTAGGTTAGTGTTGATTTAGCAATTCTGCTTAGTTTAGGTGTTTGAATGGTTAATTAGGATATGGTTTGGTTTAGCATTACATGTTGTTTTCTTCATTACCACAGTTGAGTAGCTCTCTTAGAATAGATTTTCTCTTCTTCCATCAAAGAATCAAGCTTCTTCTAACTGTATAGAAGTCTGGCTTGGAACCCCTAGGGTTTCTTACCAGATGAAAAAGTGACAACAGGTAGGACCTTCACTTCTACTTGTGCATATATCACTGTCACCTCCAAGTTTGTATGAACCCTGGGTTGATAAGTAAAGCTAGTAGCCCAGGAGTTGCAACATCCTTGCTGCAATCTGGTGCTCATCACAAAGGCCAAGATAAGTCCCTATGTTTAGTAGAAACACATCACATAACACTCTAGATGCAGAAACCTAGTTCTAACATCCCCCAATACTACCTTGGTTGAGACTACAACCTGCACTACATGGGTTGTTGCAGGAAGGGTTGGTAGTGTAGGGTTTTGTTGGTTAGCATAGCTAACTCCGAACTTGTGTCCAATCCCCCTCAAGCCAAAAAATATTTCAATGGAATTGAAATAATACACTTCACTTGAAGAAACATTGATTGCAGACTTGTTTTGAGCTATAACACTCCCTGTTAGAATATTCAGGGAATTATAACATGGTCCTAGAACTAGCAACCTGCATTACCTAGCATGCAACGTTTTATATCTCCATTGAGATGACATTACTAGAATTTCACTTAAACACAACAAAAATAATGAGTTAAATCCCCGTGACTTCATCATTTACGCAAAGTTGACTCTAAAAAGTTAGAAGGGATCACCTCAAACTCATCTATATGTGTTTCCTATCCTGACTAAGGCAACTAAAGATGGATAAAGAAAGAACTGAGGAAACATCTTCCATTATTTTTGTATCTTTCCCAAAATTAATTGGTGAAGGATTTTGTAGCTTTCTCTACCTCCCAATACCTATATATTGGAGGCTAGGCCATTGAGATCAGAATCAAAATTCATGCATTATTATGTTTCCATGATAATGATTAAGAGTGAGATTCAAGAGCTAGGAGTTGGAGGGAGGCTGTTGTAACATCTCATGTTTGTAATATTACTTTGATTGACATAATAATACATATCTACTAATTTTCTGTCTATATCATGGTTTAATGGTTACATTTTAAATTATTATACTTCTATGATCTAAACTGTTAGGTTCCTATAATACTAGTGATTCCCCCATTGCTGTTGTCATTGTATCCCTTATTGTTATTGTTGTGCCCCTATTGCCCCCATATTGTTATTATTGTGCCCCATAGAATCCCACTATCGTTATTTGTGTTCCTTGATATTATTATTGTTAGGTTGGCTTGATTATATTGTGACCCTTAGACTCCTATATATAGAAAGGAGGTTTTGTCATTTGAAACATCCAAGAGTTGTTCATTTTGTAATGTAAAGGAGGTTGTCCCCTTGAAGAAGCTAAATTCTAAGGCATTGATCTATATTTTCTATCATTTTGTGAGCTGGTTTCATAACATTTGGTATCACAGATTTTGATTCTAGGGCTTCGCTGCTCTAAATAGGTCATCGTGGAAATTTTTTTTTCTGTGACATTTCAGAAGCATAAAAAAAAAACCATTTGAGATGACATCTTGCTAAACCGCAGGTCCGAATTTCATATCTTTTCTCACTATATTGTCGGAGATATGATCCGAGGAAGTTAGGGTTTTTTGCAAGCTCCATAATTTCATCTAAAATAGGTCATTGTGGAAGTTTCCCTATAATTCTTTCGCTACGAAGTTTCAGAAGCTAAAAAAATAACCATTTGGTAGGAAATCGGTTTGAACCTTGGCTCTAAATTTCATATCTTGCCTCGCTATATTTTCGTAGATATAATCTAAGCAAATTAGGGTTTTTGTAGACCCCCGAATTACATTCCAAACAAGCCACCTTGGTAAACTTTTCATAATGTTCTTTTTCAGAATCAGTTTGAATTTTTATAAGAATTCATAGAAAGAGGATGGATTTTAGTTTTTTGGGTACAATTTTTAGAATCTAAGGTTGAAACAGTGACTCGCAGCATGTCGTACAAGTTCGCTCTACAGAATAAGTCTATACTCAGGTCAGCATAGGAGATTTGGCATAACTCTTCATTGGAGATTCCAATCTTGATTAGACTTGCAGAGTTAGAAATATGACTCAGAGGGTTACATTAGGAAAAAATTTCAGACCTTGGAGATCCAAAATTACAAAGATACATCAGATTCAATATCGAGCTCCTACAAAGTCAAAAAAGGTGTGTAGCTTTTCTAAAAAAAAATTCATAAGCTTGGTTTGAAAAATTAGTTTGAAGGAATTCAAAGGGCATAATGAAGCATTATTATCGGTAATTGATGCCTTGAAAAAAAAATGGAAAAACCTAGTAAGCAACCTGAAAGCTCTAGCATGACTCATGAAGAAGAGGAAGAAATGCAACATGATATATCAAAATAACAAGACTTAGTGCAACAAATTTCACTCACACAAAAAGTAATAGAATCTAATATGGATGGTTTAAAGAAAGACGTAGAAGCTAATATGTATGGCATGGAAGCTAAGATGGATAGTTTAAAGAAAGGTGTGGAAGCTAAGATGGATGGTTTAAAGAAAGGCATAGAAGCTAAGATGGATGGCATGGAAGCTAAGATGGATAGCATGGAAGCTAAGACGGATGGCATGGAAGCTAAAGTGGATGATTTAAAGAAAGGCATGGAAGATTTGAAGACAGACTTGAAGACATATTTGACAAAGTTTCTACAAGAAATGCTTACTAATGGTCAAAGGGTAGTAAAGGAAACTCATGATAAGAACAAAATAAATGTTAATCGTGATTTCATAGACTCTAACATTGGATTAAAGAACCACCATGTTCCAAAGATCGATATGAGGAAGTTTGATGGCAAGGATCCGGGAACATGGAGACTACGGATGGAGCAATTTTTTGATCTCCACAATGTGCAAAACACACAAAATGTATGCATTACAACTTTATATTTGGAACCAAATCAGTTTGTATGGTATCGATGGCTTTTCTCTCGTAAACAAATTGTCACTTGGGCTATTTTTATGGATGAAATTATAGCAAATTATGAGGATACAAAAGCAACAATGTTTTTAGCCAGTTGATAAATCTCAAACAAAAGGGTTCAATGATGGAGCACATTGAGGACTTCAAAAGATTGAATATAAGGGTAAACGATATTCCAGAGGAGCATAGGATTGATGTGTTTCTAGGGACTTTAAAAGATAACACCCAACATGAGGTTTGCCTTTGGGAACTAGATTCATTGGAGAAGGCATTCAGGTTGGCAAGAAAAATGGAAAGAAAAATTATGGCAACAAGGAAGCCTACCACTCACAATAATCAAGATTGAAGAGTTGTTTCCCCTAGCCATCCATAACCTACAAGGTTGACACCACAATAATTGGAAGAAAAAAAATCAAAAGGGATTTGTTACAGTTGTGATAGCAAATATACTAAAGGTCATAAGTGTGTCGAGAAGAAATTATTTTACAAATATTATGAATATGAGGAAGAAAAGGAACAAGAAACATCAAAATAAGAGGATATCCACTAGGAAGAAACCCTAGAAAAGGAAGAAATGAATCCAATTGTATCTTGTAATGCATTGGCTAGACTTACCACTCCTCAAACTATCAAGATCGAAGGGCATATCAAGAATAAAAAGGTAATAGTGTTGATTGATTTGGGAAGTACCCATAATTTTATTCATTGTAAGATAGCCAAGGAATGGAATTTCTTCCTATATCTAGCACCATAGTGTCAAGTGATGGTTGCAAGTGGAGGAACCATAAAATGCTTAGGAAAGTGCCATAATATCAAGCGATCTAGGGGAGAATATGTATTAAATAGACCAATGCTTTCCATTCCAATGGGTGGTGATGATGTTGTATTAGGAGTCCAATGGCTACAATCCTTGGGTACAATAGCTTTTAATTTTCAAGAACTTTTCATGAAATTCTCTTTAGAAGGAAATGCAGTTGAATTAATGGGTATCACAGGGAAACCGGGAAATATAATCATCTCTGACGGAATTAAAAAGCTTCTAAAGAAATAAAAACAAGGCATAATTGCACAATTATTTTCACTAGAGATTCCCACATCGAAATCATCCATTTCTCCAGATCTCGAAAATGTCCTTGACAATAATTCCAAGGTATTTGAGACTCCCAAAGGCCTCCCACCTATTTGTGATCATGATCATGCTATTAATTTGATTCCAGGAAGTGTTCCTCCAAACATCAGGCATTATAGATATCCCTATGTCCAAAAGAGTGAAATTGAAAGTATGGTTACAGAAATGCTAGAGGTTGGTATAATTCAACCTAGTTAAAGTTCTTTCTCTTCTCTAGTAGTATTGGCTCAAAACAAGGATGGATCATGGCGCATGTGTCCAAATTATACGGAGCTCAATAAGCTCACTATTAAAGATAAATTTCCCATTCCTGTCATTGATGAATTATTGGATGAATTGCGTGGATCAATTTACTTCACCAAGTTGGATCTTCGTTCAAGATATCATCAAATCAGAATGAAGATTGAAGACATTCCAAAAACAACATTCAGAACTCATGAGGGTCATTATGAATTTTTGGTCATGCCTTTTGGCCTTACTAATGCATCTTATACATTTCAAGGTTTGATGAATTCCATTTTCAAACCCTTCCTTAGAAAATTTCTATTAGTATTTTTTGATGATATATTAATCTACAACAAGTCTTGGAAGGATCATGTTCAACATGTTGACATGGTGCTCAAACTATTGGAGGAGAAACAATCATATGCAAAAATCTCCAAATGTTTCTTTGGAGTACAAGAGGTGAAATATCTGGGTCATATTGTATCTCATGAAGGTGTTCAAGTAGACACTAGAAAAATTAAAACCATTAAGGAATGGAAAATCCCCACATACATAAAGCATCTACGAGGATTTCCTAGGTTGACAAGGTACTATCACAAGTTTATTAAGAATTATGGGAGAATAACAACACCTATAACAACATTATTGAAGAAAGATGCATTCTCATGGACTCCAGAAGCAGCGAAGGCCTTTGAACATATTAAAGAGGCAATGTGCCAAGCACTAGTGTTAGCTACACCAGACTTCACAAAAACCTTTATTGTGGAATGTGATGCCTCGGGAAATGGAATTGGTGTTGCTTTAATGCAAGAAGAAAGACCCATTACTTTCAAAAGTCATCCAATCAAAGGAAAGTATTTACACAAAGCTATTTATCAGAAGGAAATGTTGGCAATACTACATGCACTTAAGAAATGGTGACCCTAACTAATGGGAAGACACTTCAAGATAAAAACAAAACATGATAGTCTTAAACACTTTTTAGATCAAAGATTATCTTCAGAAGAGCGGAAAAAATGTGTCACAAAGATGTTGGGCTATGACTTTGAAATCATCTACAAAAAAGGGAAGCAAAATGTTGTGCCAGATGTCTCAAGAAAGGATGAGGATGTGGAAGCATTTCTTTGCGCCATTTCTATTATCCAAATAGATTGGATAAATGAAGAAAGGGATGAATGGAAGAATGACGAGGAATTGTGGGAACTCATTCAAAAGATACAACAAGATCCCAATACATCTGATAGATTTAGCTGGAAAAATGATTTGTTATGGTACAAGTATCAGTTATACCTATGTAATAATTCCCAACTCAAATAAACGATTCTTAGGGAATTGCACACCTCTCCCTTAGGAGGGCACTCAGGATTTCTAAAAACCTACCATAGGGTTAAGAAGGATTTTTTTGGGATGGCCTTAAATCAGATATTCAAAGTTCGTGGCGGAATGTTTGGTTTTCCAAAAAAATAAAGTTGAAATAATTAATACCCCAGGACTATTACAACCTTTATCCATTTTAAGCCAACATTGGCAGGAGGTTTCAATGGATTTTATCACAGGTTTACCCAAGTCCGAAGGAAAGAGTGTTATCATCCTGGTAGTTGACAAACTTAACAATTATGCACACTTTTGTGCATTATCTCATCTATTTAAAGCAAGTATAGTTTCTACTGCATTTATGGAGACAATTCAAAAGCTACATGGAAACTCAAAGATTATTGTAAGCAACAGAGATCCCATTTTCACTGGAAATTTTTGGACAAAATTATTTTCTTGTCTTGGTACTCATTTAGCTCATAGCTCATCATATCATCCTCAATCTGATGGGAAAAATGAGATACTAAACAAATGTTTGGAAGGATAACTTTGTTGCTTTGCATCTGATAAATAGACACAATGGGTGAAATGGTTTCCTCTGAATGAATGGTGGTATAACACTTCCTTCCATACTACAAAAAAAATGACCCCATTAATGGAACTTATGGATACCATCCACCATTCATCACATCATATTTAAGAGAAAATTCTAAGGTTCAAGCAGTGGAAAATCACATCGAGCATCAGCAACAAGTTCTCCAACTCTTAAAGGATAACCTCACCTTGGTGCAGAATAGAATGAAACAACAGGCAGATCAACATTGCAGCGAAAGAAGTTTTGATGTAGGTGATTGGGTATTCCTATAGATACAACCATATAAACAAATGTCCCTCAAGAAAGCTAAGAAGGATAATAAATTATCACCAAAGTATTATGGTTTGTACAAGGTGTTGAAAAAGATAGGTACTATGGCATACAAATTGGAGCTTCCTGCAACTTCTCGAGTGCACCCCGTTTTCCATGTTTGATGCTTAAAGAAAGTTATAGGTGACAAGATTCCAGTTCAAACAATATTGCCAGAACTTGATGAGGAAGGAAAAATCATATTGGAACTAGAAGCAGTCAAAGAAACAAGAACTCAAAGACTACGAAATCAATCAATTTCAAGCAATCTCATCAAGTGGAAGAACTTACCCATTGAAGATTCCACATGGGAGGATGAGAATTTTATACAAAAAGATTTAGAACTACTCAAGCATTGAGGAAAACACTTTTTTGAAGGAGAGGGGCATGTTAGGTCCCTATAATACTAGTGATTCCCCCATTACTATTTTCGTTGTATCCCTTATTGTTATTTTTGTGCCCCTATTGTCCCCATAATGTTATTATTGTGCCCCATAGAATCCCGCTATTGTTATTTTTGTGCCTTTATATTATTATTGTTAGCTTGGCTTGGTTATATGGTGACCCCTTAGACTCCTATATATAGAAAGCAGGTTTTGTCATTTGAAACATCCAAGAATTTTTCATTTGTGTAATGTAAAGGAGGCTTACCCCTCAAAGAGGCTGAATTCTAAGGCATTGATCTATATTTTCTATATTTTTGTGAGATGGTTTCATAACATAAACTAATGGTGTAATATTGATGCATTGAATGCTTATATGTTGTGATCTATTAGTATGTTGAATTGATAGGGCTTATATATGTTATGTGGATCACATGTTTTTCATATTTTGTGTAGGTCTCACTCTCAGAGTTAGATGCAGACTCTTGCTCTACCACACTGACGGCTCCAGCAAGACTTTGCAAAGGATAAACAAGTTTCTACTCACTCCTATTTCGTCAATTCTATACTAGAATTAGATTTTTTTTTTAAATATTTCTTGCCTTGGAATCCTTATATCTCTTGATATGTCTGCATTATCTTCCAAGAAATCCTAATAGGGTTTCTTGTCCATCTATCCACGCATTGATACCTACAACAACACATTTCTCCTGTCCATGATGAGTATATTTACATTACAATTTATATCCACAATTTGTTGTTCCAACCATGAAAATCTCTCCTTCATAGGATCATGAGGGTTATTCATAGATTTTTCACCCATGATTAGGGTTTTATGACTTTTTGCCACACTAATATAGATCCCCTACACATCTCCACAATATACCTAAAGAAACCTACTTTGATAACAATAGGATTTGTAAACTACCATGGATATTCCACTAGATAGTTCATCACAATATAATTGATAAAATTACACTTAAAAATCCAAAATCCACACTATTTTTGTTTTCTGTCTCTTTAGATTTATAGATTTTTAAATTACTATTAATAGCATACTTATGTAAAAAATAGAGAATGGTGAAATAAAATCTCACAATCATATTTGACACATGATATGACCTGGAAAATCCTTTCAGGAGAAAACCCCAGTTGGAAGGTGAGTTCACTTCTCTCTCTCTCTCTTTCTCTAAATGGAAACATGGTTTCCCTTAGGCTACTATAGTACACAAATCCTCTTTGTGTTCTATATATCCTATCTCCCTTGGATATCTTTTCTCAACTATGGAACAAATTCACTCGAAAGAATGGAACCCCTTTTCTTCCTAGTGGGTTAGTTATAATAGAGCCCAATAAATTATTGGTGGTTAGGTTTTACTACCTCAAATGTCATTTGATTCCTCAAAACGTGCACAAATGGTTTTAGACCCCATTTTATCAAACTGGGTCCCACTAATAAAAATGGTCTTGTGATTTCATTCCTCCACTTTTTCCACTTTGAAAGCTTGTAGATGTATGAAAAACAATATAATGACCCAATCTATATCACAACACTCCACCAAATCAGTCACAGTCTTTTTTACTGCCATGGCTAGCTAAACCAACCACAATTTGGCATGTGGTTTCCTATGTAAGGCACATGCCTCTGTAATTTTTAGGATAAAATAATTGAGATTATAACATGGATCAGCTAAAATTGAAATAGGATGGTTAGAAATGATACCTTCCATTTTGATAATTGAGGTTTGATGATCTACTTGTCTATTTTCCAATGCTACATAAATATGAGGTATACATTGAGCCACGTCATTCACCACTCTTTCCCCTTTCACATTGTACAAATTCTTGCTTCTATACCATTTTTTATGGAAATATTTCAACACACATCCCCAAAACTATAATTTCCTCCTCTTGTATGATTTTTCCTCTTCTCTTATTGATTTGATAGGTTGATCTCTATTGGCAGTAGGGAAGCTCCTCCAGAATTCACCTCTAGAAGGCGTATTGAAGTTGACATTTTCCCTATTTTCTTGTACCTTGAGGATTGTCATCCTTCCCATTTAAAGAGAGTTATTTATTTCTTCCTCCAATTTTTTCTGAATTTGGCATTATACTTGGACTAGTCATAGCGATACTTGGCCTTCTGGATAGTGTCTTTAATTCTTCAAATTTAATTATGTCTTAACAGAATTGTGATAAACCAATGAGAGATCTATGAATATTAACCTTCTCATCCATAATGTGGGGAACATAAATTGGTAATTCTAAAATCATGTTTATGTTGAAATCCAAGGTGAGTTGTCCTAGTTTATGCTCATGAAACTCTTTGATGGTTTTGTCATAGTACCTATCATACATGTACTTTTCTCATAAATATTTCTCAAATAGTTTCCAAGTGAGTTCCTTTTCTCCAATGCCTTTGAAATTTCTAATATCTTCCCCACATATGTCAAATTTTCCTTTCAAATTAAAAATGGATGCCCTGACTTTCATATATTTATAACATTCATGGACTTCAAAGTACTTATTTAATCCAAAAAGCTATGCTTCTCCTTATTCACTCTTCTTAATATCTCCATCAAAAGTAGGGGGTTTCTCTTTAGTGAATTCTTTTGGATTTGATTTTTTCGCACTCTTCCTTTGCTAGTGGTGTCTTCCTATCCTAGCTATAATGCCATAGTTTTTCAAGGTTTTATTTTTTTGTCTTTATAGAGTTTTGAGTGGAGTTCCTCCTCTCATTATGTCTTCACTTTCATGCAACATGTCTTCTTTGAATTGCTACATTATGAATTATTGGTTTCTAACCCATGCTTCCATATTACAAATGGGATTTGGTTGGATTTATGATTGTCTAGATAAGCACCATGTTCATGTTTCCTTTGTCGTTATAGACCTCACAAGATTTGAAATATTAGTCCATTAACCTCTACTTTCCTTTCTTAAGCTCTACAAATATGTTTGTTGTTAGCTTTGTAGCTACTTGGTTTAGCTCTCAAGATTATAAGGGTATTCATCCAGTCAGGGGAATTTTCTTCTAACCTCTTTCCAATTGAATCTTCTTCCTAATTAGGATGGTTTATCTCCACATTCTATTGTACATTATGTTATGTAACCAGCTCAAGAAAAGATAGAAAAGATAGACCAACGCCTTAGAATTCAGCCTCTTCGAGGGGGCAACCTCCTTTACATTACATAAATGAACAATTCTTCGATGATACAAATGAAAATACCTCCTTTCTATATATAGGAGTCTAAGGGGTCATAACATAATCAGAGCCGACATAACAATAATAATATAAGGGCACAATAATAACAATAGTGGGCTTCTATGGGGCACATTAGTAACAATATGGGCACTACATGGGTACATCAATATAATAAGTGGGTTTTACTAATAACAATAAGGGGTTACACTAGTAGTATAGGGGCCTAACATGCCCCTCTCCTTCAAAAAGCATTTTCCTCAACGCTTGAGTAGTTCTTGATGCTTCTGTATAAAATTCTTGTCCTCCCATGTGGAATCTTCAGCGGGTAAGTTATTCCACTTGATGATATACTCTGAAATTGATTGATTTCATAGTTGTCGGGTTCTTGTTTCTGTGACTGCTCCAGGTTCCAATATGGTTTTTCCTTCCTTTTCAATATCTGGCAATATTGTTTGAATTGGGATCTTTTGCAACTTTTGAATAAGTGGCCATACTTCTTTGTCCTTCTTCCATTCATCCCTTGCTTCGTTTATCCAATCTGGTTGGATAATAGAAGTAGCACAAAGCAATGCTTCCACATGCTCATCCTTGAAGAGTCTTCCCATTCGGTAAGGTCGCCATTTTTTAAGTGCATGTAGTATTGCCAACATTTCCTTCTCATAAATAGCTTGCTTTAGATGTAGCAGTAAAAATACCCAATCGCCTACATCAAAAAAAATTCACTATGATGTTGATCTACGTGTTGTTTCATTTGATTTTGCACCGAAGTGTCGTTATCCTTTAAAAGTTGGAGAACTTTTTGTTGATTCTTGATGTGATCTTTCACTGCTTGAACCTTTTTCTTCTTGATATGTCCTTCTATATTTAGAGTTTGAGGACTGGTAATTTCTTCCAATCCTTTACAAGATATGGTCGGATTCATTTCTTGACACTCGATGTGATCTTTCACTTCTTGAACATTTTTCTTCTTGATATGTCCTTCTATATTGATAGTTTGAGGAGTGGTAATTCCGACCAGTGAATTACAAGATATGGTTGGATTCATTTCTTCTTTCTTGATGTGATCTCTCACTTCTTGCACCTTTTTCTGCTTGATATGTCCTTCTATATTGAGAGTTTGAGGAGTGGTCATTCTTGCCAATAGTTTACAAGATATGTTTTGATTCATTTCTTCTTTCTCTAGGGTCGGGTCCTGGCATATATCCTTTTCTTTTGATGTTTCTTGATCCTTTTCTTCCTCCTCTTCATACTCTATGTAAAATAATTTCTTCTGAGCACACTTATGACCTTTAGTGCATTTTCTATCACAATTGTAACAAAGCCCTTTTTCTCTTTTTTCTTCCAATTGTTGTGGTGTAACCCTTGTAGGTTGTGGAAGGCTAGGAGAAACAACACGTCCATATTTAAAGTTGTGAGGGGTAGACTTCCTTGTTGTCATAATTTTACTTTCAAATATGTCACAAAGCCCTTTTACTCTTTCCAATTGTTGTGGTGTTGCTCTAAAGAAGGTGTTGCTCTTTGTATCCTCATAATGTGCTATCATTTCCTCCGTGAGAACTAACCATGTAACAAGTTTTTTACGAGAACAAAGCCCTTTATACCATAAAAATTGATCCGGTTCTAAATATAAAGATGCAATACATACCTTTTGTAACAGTGGTACACCATGTAGATCAAAATATTGCTCCATCTGAAGTATCCAATTTACCGGATCCTTGCCATCAAACTTCCTCATCTTGCTTTTTCTTGATTTTAAGACCTTGATCTTGAAACGACTGTATCTCTGTACTTGCGAATATTTAAGTTCTGAAATTGCTACCTGTAGTATCCCTCTGTGTCCTCTTTCCAATGCCACCATTCTAATCCAAATTGGATTCTCCAAAAAAGAGTTATGCATAATCTCCCAAGATGACCTGATTATAGACCTTTCCAGAAGAGCGTACTTGTATGAAGTGTCATGTGTCAATTTTTCGATCTTTGGATCTAAAAATGATATATAGGAAACTACAGTCTGTCCTCTTTCTGTACCTTCAAACTACAGTCCGTCCTCTTTCTGTACCTTCTTATGAAATTTCAATCCAATGCTCAGAGAGAAAGTTATGAGTATTTTCCCCAGGTCACCTCTTTGGAATGTAATTCAGGAGTCTGCAAAAAGACCAACTTCCTCAGATCATATCTCCACAAATATCGTGCGAAAAGCTCTGAAATTCGGACCCAAGGTTCAGCGCGATTTCTTCTCAAGCAGGTTTTTTTTGCGACTTGTGAAACGTCACAGAAACAAAGTTATAGTGAAAATGCCACGATGACCTATTTGGAGCAGTGAAACCCTAGAATCCAAAGCTCTGATACCAAATGTTATGTAACCAGCTCAAGAAAAGATAGAAAAGATAGATCAACGCCTTATAATTCAGCCTCTTCGACGGGGCAACCTCCTTTACATTACATAAATGAACAATTCTTCAATGATACAAATGAAAAGACCTCCTTTCTATATATAGGAGTCTAAGGGGTCATAACATAATCAGAGCCGACATAACAATAATAATGTAAGGGCACAATAATAACAATAGTGGGCTTCTATGGGGCACATTAGTAACAATATGGGCACTACATGGGTACATCAATATAATAAGTGGGTTTTACTAATAACAATAAGGGGTTACACTAGTAGTATAGGGGCCTAACACATTATGCTACTCATTCATCTATTTCTTGTTGTCGGTTGTCTTCTTATGTATTTTCACACCTACAAAAATATCATCTAAATCAAGCATAAACACATTAATCATAGCCTTAGCATGTCATCACCAAGCAAGCTGACCTAAATTTGTGCGTACAACCAAAGCCCGTGTCAGTTACATAATTTTATAAAATAAAGGGACAATTAAGAATTTCATCTTAGTTAGAAATCATAAAAATTATAGGTTTAAATAAACATTCATATAACAATTGAATTTACTCATCCATTTAAAATTAAATTCTACTTTATATGTGTGAGCACCTTTAGGTCCAATGTTGAATTCGGACCTAATAGCAACCCATAAAACCTCCCACCCCCTGTTTCTAGGAAAACTAATGTCTTTTCGATCGACGAGCCCTCTAGGATTGGTAGCTATCCTAGAAACAAATAGTTTAAAGCAATTTGTGGTTTCCTCTATGTATGATAGATAAAAGAGAGGCAAAGGAACCAACCTAGATCTTCTGCTTAACTCCTTGTTTGTTATCTCTCCCCCTTGACAGAGCTTGCACCTCCTCTCTTACTATCCCACTTAGAGAATACCTGTAGAAGCAAAGTAACAAAACACCATCAAAGCATCTTGATATATTATATCATAAGCATTGTAGAATCAAAAATACAACGAACATACAATGGCATTCACAAATAATAACATTCACAAATACGCAATTGCATGGAGGAAAACTCAAAGAACTTTATTAGAATAGAAGGGAGAATTACAACCCAACTATCTGATCCATCATCATCCTCCCAGCATCAAATCCCTCTTCACCTCATGAAAAGAAATATCACCCAACAATACAATGCTCTTTCTCAGACGCAAACTATCAGCACTTCCTTACAAATTACAAAATTCCAGCCCCTAGATCTCTCAGATGAGGGATCCATTTATAGATGTATGCAAGGGTTTGAGTCATCTCTAAGTTTTTGATTAGTTTCATTCCACTTGTTGTTCTTGGTTCCACTTGGAGATTTCTTGGATCTCTTACTCATCCCTAGGAGAATTCAGAGAGGCAAGTGTCATAGGAGAAGTTTATGGAAGATTCCATGAGCATCCACTTAGAAAACTGTCTCAGACATTTGTCCATCCTCACTCATCGCACCCCACAGAATGCCTCTTCAGTATGCATCGCACCTGGCTAGTGTAGAAGTCAGTATGCATCACACCCTAACAGTGGAGCAGTCAGTATGGTCTTGTTTTGGCTAGTTTTAGATGGTTTTTCAGGTGGAATTTTTGGGGAATGATGTAATTAGTTGACCATGATATTTTAGGGTATGACACAACACTTTTAGGGGTTAAAGAGCCCTAGTTCATCAACATATAATATTTGGGTTGAGGTGCCCAAATCTGTCTATAACAATTGCCCCCTAAAGCATGCAGTCATAAATCTTTGATGTCAGGTGAAATGCTTTAACATGAGGATCCGAGGTTTTCGAAACTGGAAGGTGACCTATATAAGATACACTACAATACATCATCATATATGATTTTCATGATCTAGCTGAGGTGGGCATTCCCATGCTCAGCTTTTATAAATTCATTTCAGGTACATAGAACAGATAATCGTCTGCAGTTGCAGACTGGTGATTCTTCATATGTAGAGTCATCTTCCCTAGCTTAGATGACTATTTGTGCAGCTTATGTGTACATTTGATGTCTTTATATCCCTGAATATATCACAACCCAGATGGATGAAACTAGATCCAGTGTCTTCAAGCTCATTCAATCTTCGCTCAATGTACAAGTTGATCCATGTGAAAAGATGTTATGATGTCGAACATGGAAAGACATCACTTGATTACCAGCCAATAATGTGAGTTGTTAACAGATGCGAGAGGAATCATCGATAAAGATGAAGACCCTCAAGGTAATAGAGTAAAATTCACCTGGTGTGAATATATAATCTGATGTCGAACACCACGCAAAATCTTTTGGTCGAAGGCCATTGATGTCAACCTATCACCGAAAGTGAGAAACTTGCCATTAAGGTATGCAAACTTCAAAGTACCGAAAGGGTTGTTTCTAAGTCAACTTCTTGGATAATGAGCTGATGTCGACAAGAAGTGACCCATCATAGGAGGGCCTTAATTTATCCCACATATACAACATGAAATGAAGCAAATGATTTTCTAGAGGTGAAAATGATTAACGACACAAGGTTCAGGAATGGTGGTCATGAAAAATGGAGGTTGAACATATTGCAGTGGATGAGACATTAACTGGATGGTGAATTCTCAACTAAATGAATTCTCTTGAACATATCGATGACACTGAGATGGATTTGGTAGCATTAACTTCAAAAACAGATGGTGTGAAAGACCAATGGTGAAATGACTGGCGAACGGAACAACCCAACCTGACTCAATCATGGTGATGGAGTGAAAGTGTCATGTTCAAGAGCGACCTGCTACCATAAAATTCTTCAAGTTTTCTTCCCTTTTTCCCCAATCATTGTTGACTAGTACTGCTTTATTTTTGTCAAGCTTGAGGAGGATAACATATGCTTGTTCTATAATTTTCCCTTTGGGCAAACTTGTCACTATGTTTTAGCGAGTCTAACGACAGTGAAACTCGTTCTTGTCTAGGTGGACAAGTTTTTCGCTATTGTTTTAACGAGTTTAATGACAAAGATAACTTGTTCCTTTTCATGTTTAGAGAGTTTGAAAAGGGATGAAAAGGAAACTCCAGCAGTTCTTTTTCATAACATGATCCTCTAAGTCCGAAAAATATTAAAATAATACAAAAGGGATGATTTTTCAATCACTTTAGAGATCTGAGAAAAGACAAATGCTTGAAAATCTTTTCATATTTAGCGAGTCTAAAAAGGGTTTAAAGAGGACTTGTTTTTTAGGAACGAGTGGTGTTTGGGGTAGCAACCGGTTTTGGGTAAGCTTGGAACTTCTCAAAACATGGTGATGTGAAGAGGTTGACTAATAAAACCACTCATCGCAGCTGTTCCTCAAAAGGGTAAACAATCAAGTGGAAGTGTGTAATTGGCCAAAAGAATGGACGTGATGGTAGGAACACAACCAAGGCTCAAAAGGTAGATGGCATGGTGATCACAGAGGTTATTTACCGAAGGTGGGTTGATTTTTAATGAGCTTGAACTCTTGGGGAACATATGCTCAGTGGGATGCAGGTTCATTTTTTAATGAGCTTGAACCTTGTGGAAACTATGCTCAGTGAAGTGGCCAAAGATGTTAAATTTACTATTTAGCACATGAGATTCTTTCGACAGTCGTTTAGCCTGCTCAATCACTCCATCAAATTGACTAGAAATATATATATATGACTGAAAAATGAATGAAAACTAACATTTTACTTGAAGTACCTGAATAGTAAACATAAAAGTAGCTTTACCTTTCATTTTCATTATTTCATTTCAAATTTGGGATTTTGGAGCTCTAGAGTGGTTTTCCCCCTCAAATTTCATCCGTTAATTTTAGGAGATCTGGTGGACTATTCTCCGTGCCATCAGGACCAAGTAGGAGCTAACCCTGAGCTCTTCATTTTCATTCCATCTTTTCTTGATTTTGAGCAAGTTTTTCCATTCTTCTGGGCCCCTGGGGTTTGAAGAACTCGTTCTCCAACCATCACACCTAGCCTATATCAAAAGGAGTGATGCATACTGAGCTGTACACTGGCCAATGAGTATGCATCTCACCTTGCTCAAAGGCAGGGTGCGATGGGTGCAGAAAGGAAACTTTATACAGTGATTTTTCATGTAATTTTTTCCTGTTTTTGCTCAAATTTGGATCCTAACTCATCTTTTGTCTGTTTTCAGATATTTGTTGGATCAATATGGTCGTCACATGGCGTGAACATGAACATGAAGAAGAGGACATGATTGCCTTACATGACCAGGGTACAATTGCTGCATTACGTAACTGTGGTTTGCTAAAGTTCTTCCGCATATCTAGCATGAGGAAACAAATCAGTTTGTTGTAGTATTTTCTCAATGCTTGGGATTCAATCAATTAGGTATTCCAGATCAGAGGCAAATCTATTCCATTGACATTTGATGATATTTACTTTCTTATGGGGTTATCGAGGCATGGTGCCCCTCTTTCACTATCAGGATCTGCCCGTGGAGGTGAATCTATGAAAGATTACATTTGTTAGTTCTGTAGAGATGGATCTTAGCCGAACAGAGATGGAAAGATCAATATTCAGGATGTCACTGATCAGCCCTTGAGGACCATTTTATTTACTTTTTCTAGACTGGCTGGTAGTATGGCTCTACAATTGGCAAATAGATCTTACTTGCAGTATGCCCTGGAATGCTTGGAACCAAAGGTGTTCAACTGGTGCGAGGTGGTACTTCCTATCATAAAAGAATATCTCTCCAAAGTAAAGAATGGAAGATCCAAAAATTTTGGCTACAGTTCCATATTGACTGCTTTCGCTTTGGAGAGGATTCCACTGATGCAGCCTCAGAACATTTCACTGGGATTGCCAGCATTGAGGGAACCACAGATGTAGAGATGGGTTGATCTTATGGCCAGACATGCCAACCAGTCACGAATTTCCTTCTCTAATGCCTTTTTCGAGTGGTTCGATCATCAGGAGATGGTCTTCGCGAAGTATCCATACAACAGGATGGATTTCTGAGGTGACCCAGATTTGGCGTTACCAGCGGGCAAACAATGGAGTGCCATAGGTAAAATGATTCAACCATATCTTTGTTTATCACTTTTATAACGTTTTTGTGTTTTTTAATGTTATTAAGACTAATCAAACTTATATGTGTGTGCAAATATTGGGCCAGTGCGATCAACAACATGTCCACAGGTGGCAACTGACACTCCAGTAGGAGAGGCTGTAGTGAGGGCCGTCCTTCGGGATCTGGATATATTGGAGACCCTGGCAGTTTTGCAGGATTAGGTCAAGGACCTCACTCTTAGTATTCAGGATGTCAGGACCAATGAGTTTCCTTTGAGGTTACAGCACCATACTATGGTGTGCCAAGTCAATGGACCAGGTTCTTGCGCATGATCGCACAGGCGATGACATGTTATCACCAGCATCATTAGTCTAGGATGCTTCCCTGCATTCATTTTTGAGTTTCTTGGTCACGTGACCTATTTTGTCTTGGAAACAAAACATTTTGTAAAAACTATAAACAATTATATATTTTTGATTTTTAGAATTTTATTTTGGTTAAGTTATGCAATCATGATGCAATTGTTAATGTGAAATTCCTTCTTTACAAATGCTGCAAATGTCTATCTAACACGTAGCTTGCTAATGAATTAGTCAAAGTGTTTAAGTTTCTGGAAATATGTTGATATTGAATGGAATCAAACTGTCTTTCCAAAATCCTGACTCTTAGGAACATGCGATAAATAGTTGGGTTTCGAATGGAATAAACACCAGTAAGCTATAGGATGACGAGTTGTGAATCTAGCCTGACAATAAGTTGGCATATGCCACGTGAAATGGCATCAGAGATCATTTCAATCAAAGCACTATATTCAACGATGTTTTTCGTTGACTAACCAATACATATCCCCTTGAAAGTCACTAGGTCACCGCTTGGAGTGAAAATGGACCAGGCTGCAGAATATAGGTTTTGCATACTACGACTAGCTTTGTTAGCGTACCCTTTAAATGGTTCCAAAAAGTTTTACATCTGCAACAAATGTGAAGTGGATTACCTAACCAAAATGACAACTGTAAGTGAAAACATAAAAATGCAATAAAAGCATATTTACAATGAGTTTACTACACTTAATCAAGCATAGTAATGTTTAAAATACAACCCGTTTCGAGGCTGCGAAAATGGAATCCCATCATAATTGACCAGCTCATAGGCTTCTTTTGTCAATACCCGTTTAACAATGTAGGGCCCCATCCATAATGGTTCAAATTTACCTACTCCTAATTCGTCAGAGTCTTGATCTTAAAGCAAGACCAAGTCACCTTCTAAGAAGACATGAGGCTTGAAATTTTTGTCAAATTGAACCTTAACACGTTTCTTATGTGCTTCTTTAGCCAATGTGGCATCACGACGAGTTTCATCCAGGCGGATTAGTTCCAAGAAATGAGCCTCCTCCTTAGAACTTTTGGGAAGTAGATCGATTGCAAGCTTGAGGGATGAGATTTCACACTAAATTAGTAAGACAGCTTCCAGACCATACACCAACTGAAAAGGCATAAATCTAGTCTCATTTCTCACCAAAGTCCTATATGCCCATACAACTGAGTACAGGATTAAATGCCAATTCTGTTTGTGAACTCCAATCATTCTCTGCAACATACGCTTTAGGACCTTGTTGATTTCCTCAACATGTCCATTAACCTGTGGATAATATGGAGTATAACTGTCGTGGGACAGTCCTAATTTGGCACTCAATTCAATCATCATGTGATTGCGAAAATGTGACCCATGATCTATGACTATAGCCTGTGGAACGCCAAATATAGAGACTACATGATTGAAAAAGAAAAGAGCAGTCATTTCGCCGCTTCTATTTAATGTGGGCATCACCTCAGCCCATTTTGTAAAATAGTCGACAATGACTATAATATACCCATGCCCCCCAGTCGAGGTGGGGTTACATGTCATGAAATTAATTCCCCATTCAGCGAATGGCCCAATGGAAACTACTGGATGCAGTGGTGCATGTGGTAATCTGGTTTTGCGATCAAAAATCTGACAAGCATGGCAACTTCTAACTACAGTTATGCAATCTTTGAATATGGTGGGCCAGAAGTAACCTGCTCATAAGATCTTTTGTGTAGTAGTGTAACCAAATAGATGCCCCCCACAAGCACCTAAATGACAATATTTCAAAACTTTTTCAGCCTCCTCATGCCTAAGGCACCTTCGTAGAACTGTATCAATACCACGACGGTAAAGCGTATCGCCAATGATCAGGTAGTCTTTGGCTTGGTATCGAGTACATCGTTGTCCAAAGCCAGAGGTGTTAGGACTAAAAGTTTGGGTTTGGAGATAGACTAGTATATCTCCATACCACGGATCGCTTGACGATATTAGAAACAGATTCTCATCCACGACCGGTGCTTTGGATGTTAAATCGTTGGATGACGAGGGAAGGTCACAAAGTAACTCCACAAAGATGAGATATTTCTTTGATTTGGATTTGGTGAATTCCAGATCAAACTCCTACAAAATGGCTAACCATTTCAAATATTTACCCCCCAGCAAATGACGCGACAGAATGTAGGTCACAGGGTTGCAATCTGACACAATGGTAGTTTTACGAAAGAGAATGTAGTGTCGGAATCTTTGTACTGCTTCAATGGCTTCTAAAGCCAATTTTTCAACATAAGAGTACTTGCTTTCTGTATCATTAAGATTTTGACTTAAATAATATATAGGATGTTCAATTCCATTATCTTCCTGCACTAAAACCATGGCAATGGTTATATCTGCAGCAGTGAGATACAGGTTAAAGTCTTTTTGATATTCAGGAGCGTACATTAATGATGCTTTGATCAAGGAATCTTTTAAAGCATCAAAGGAATGTCGTGTAACTTGATCCCAATGGAAGAGTACTTCTCTTTTCAAAATATGTATATAACCGTTAGTGAGTTTAGCATAATGTGGAATGAATCTCCTCAGAAGGTTAGCTTTGCCTTGGAGTCTCTGAATCTGAAGTAAATTTGGAGGTGGAGGCATGTCAAGGATTGCCTGAACCTTAAATGGGTTGAGTCTAATTCCGTCCTTAGAAACTACAAAACCAAGTAGTCGACCAGAACCAACACAAAATAGACACTTGTGTGGATTGAGTCATATCTTGTAGTGTCGGCAATGTAGAAATATGGCTCTCAAATGCTACGGATGATCAGTCCGTTTTCGCGAATGAGCCAGTAGATCGTCAAGATATGGTTGAACGATGTGTTTGATGTCATGGAAGGCATAGTTCATTGCCCTCTGAAAAGTTGCCCCTACGTTCTTCAAACCGAAAGGTAATTTACGATATGCGAACGTGCCCCACAGACATATAAATGTAGTCTTTGACTGGTCCTGTGGGTGGATATTGATTTGAATGTATCCGAAAAACCCATCCATAAATGAAAATATTTCGCATATAGCACATTCATCAATTATCTGGTCGATGAAGGGTGTAGGATAGTTGTCCTTTGGACAAGCTTGATTTACATCCCTATAATCAATTCACACTCTAATTGTTCCGTGTTTTTTCATTACAGGAACAATGTTCGATACCCTATCAGTGAGAGGAACAGGGTAAATGAAACTAGCATGCAAAATGTTTTCAACTTCTGCCTTAATGGCAGTGGCTTTGTTTGGATGAACAGGTCAAAGTCGTTGTCGTACTGGTTTGACATCTAGATACATCTTTATTTCATGTTAAAAAATTCCTGAGTCAAGGCCTGGTATTTCTTCGTATGACCATGCAAATACATCTCTGAATTCGTGAAATAGAGCACAATAAATTTCTAGTTCTATTGAAGAACAAGATTTGCCAACATGAATATTCTCTACAACATTAGGTCTAGGCAAGATATTAATGGCGATAGTTTCTTCAATATTGGATAGATTTCACTCGCAATCCACTGTATTTATAGTATTTGATAAAAAATCAAAAACTGAAGGATGATTAAGGTCACTTGAATAATCTTAATTGTTATCTTGAAGGTTGGAACGATGGTGGTAATCATCCCACGACGTTTCTCCTATCATCATTGAATGGATGATTCCTTTGTCTGTAGAATGTACATGAGACCAAGGATCAGAAGAGGTACCATACTCTAGAGAGCCATGTTATAGACATTTTTGTGCCTTACAGCTATAAGCATGAAATGTCCATAATCCAAGGGATCCAAAGTCCCTAAACATGTTGTTCCTACCCCTAGAGGAACAAGGCTAACAAACCACAGCAATTCACAGAAGTTCTCCACCAGAAACTGCTCAAAAACAAGTCAATTCAGGATCAATTCAGAGGCTCCACTAGCTTCCTGCGTTGAAATGCAGAGGCTACACTGGCTGGTTGCATTGCAACGTAGGTGGAAGCACTACCAGGGTGCGCTGAGCGGGAAATGACAAATGGCAGGGTCCTTTGTGCGAGGTGTAAAGACTGTGGAAGCTTCCAGAATCTTCCTCCATGACACTTGCCTTGATGAGTTCGACTAAGTGATGAGTAAGAGGCTCTTAGTCTCCAAGTGGAAGCACGAACTGACAGAGGGAGAGGACACTAGTCAGATCTCAAGCTGACTCATCCTCTCTCCAAACATCTATATATGGATCTCTCCTCCATGAGATCCAAGAGGCTGGAGTTTTGTTATTGCAAAGAATTGCTGTTGGTTTGAGATTGGGAATCATTGGGTGCTTAATGCTTTGAAGGGAGGTGAAGAAAGGATTTCATTCGCTGGGAGGTAGATGCTGGATTGGAACTCTCTTGGTTGTATCTCCTCCTGAACCTTGTTATTCATCAATAAAGCTATCTTGGTTTCTCCTATATACTGATGTGTCTTTGATGTATGATTGCATTAGTATGTTTAGTTTATTTCTAATCCTGAACTAGTTATGAATATGAATCTATGTCTTTTTGTAGTGTTCCCTTCTTGTGATCTTACAGGAACCTGTTGAAGCTGGGCGAGCGAGAAGGCAAGTAGCTGGGAACTCTCAAAGAGAAGAGAAACCGGATCGAGGGACAAACGGAAGACACCGGTTAGTCCATCTATCTCTCTTCATTCTTAATTCATAAAGGAAGAATACTAGAATAGTTGTTTTTGTTTGTTGCTAAGGCACTGTCACACCTTAGGTGGATAGGATCGTCCTGCATAGGCATTTTTCCCCACAACAAGCCATCTATCCAAACACTCCTTGAGTGTTGATTTGGGTTCACCACCCAGGCCCAGAATATTGATTGCTACAAAGATTCTATGGGGCTTGGGGGCAACACCTCATGGTGATCCACACTATCAAAATGGTCAGAGTTCTTCTTAATCTTAGATGATGTAGAAGAGATCATATGATAGGTTTCCACTGTGGCCACTTCTGCAAGTCCAGTTGGAGGTGAGAGGGCAAAAGTACCCATTAAGGAAGGATCTTTTAGGAGACCTACTCTGACATTTTGAGGTGATTGAGAATTTCCATATATCAAGGGAATGCTCCCAGTAGATTGCGAACTATTAGGAAAAAAAGGCTAGTTGGTCAATGATTTTAATTCCGCCATGGAAGGGAAATGCAATTTTTCTAAAATATGTAGACACAATGACAGCCATAGCATAAATCCAGGGCCTTCCCATTAAGATATTGTAATCAAGGTTTCCATCAGTGACCTCGACTTCAATTTCTACTGTCTTGCCCCCTAGTTCAACTTGCAAGTTACTCAAAATCCCATATGGTGTGTATGTTCTTCCATCGAGTGCCTTTAATGTTGTTGATGATCACGAAAAGGGTGGTGAACCTAAAGTTTTCCAGCAACTCATTGACATAATATAGGTAGATACCCCCTCATCAATGATTGTTCGATGAACAGTTTTATTGCAGGCTTTTACCTGTATAAGGAAAGTGAGTTGGGCTGGTAACTGAGGTGTATATCCTTTATGGTTAAAGGCCACAATATTGGAATCCGCTAGGTCAATCCCACCTATTACTGATAACAAAGCCTGCTTTTGGGAGGGGCAATTTTGCAGTACTTCAATTGTTGACATAGCGAATGGCGATTGTGCTAGATCCTCCACTATATTATAATTCTTTGCAGCTCAAGCACGAGGATTAAATGTTGATTTATGTACTACTCCATTTGGTGTCTTTATAGCTAATTCAGGAATGATGGGTGGAACAACTTCAGGAAAAGTTGTTGTCGAACTACTAGGTTGATCTGCAGCGTTGTTGTTTGACGATGGTGGATTCCCATAATCTTTATTCCTTGTCGATATGAAAGCATCATTTTGCTATTTTGAGATGGATAGCATAAGCACTTGGGATGGAGAAGCATGATCGATAGCAACCAGATTGGTTTCTAGGCTTGGAAATGGGTCAGTCAACACTACTGAGGTATTTGAAGTCTTTAAAAATTTCACAACCTCAACTCGATGTGGACAATATTTCGTGAAATTCTCATCGTCACATATGAAACATGGACAACGAGGTTTCTGTTGCCTAGTAGGGTTTTGAGAATATTTTTCAAGAGTTGTATTATCTTGTTTCTTCTTATTATTTTTCCCTTTCTATTTGCCCCTTGGTTGCTTTGGATTCTTGCCCTTGTCAGATGACACGGCATTAATCTCTGAGGCAAGAGGTTTATGATTTGCTTTTTTACTAGAAACTACAAGGGATTTTTTATATGGAGCCTTTGCAGTTTGCATGCTTGAGACATCGGTGACACCATCACTGTTGTGAGAGTCCCTATTTGATTTAGGATGGGGTGGAACAGAAAATTCTAGTCTAGGAGCGTCAAGAATTTTAGCGTAGAGTGTGCTAGACTGAGTATAGATTGAGTCTAAATATTGGGCACGAGCAATGACTTTCTCTTCAGTGACCACTACTCCTTTTGCCACGTCCTCAGTTATAGAAGGCAATAAGGACTTAATAAACCAATTAACTGAAAGATGATCAGGAACATATGTCTTTACCATTCGGCGACGACATCGCCACTCATGAATATGATCAGATATGTGAGTTGCCATGGTCGGTTTAAAATTGGTAAGGAGTTTTGTTCCTGTTTCGTACCTTATGGGTAACTAAAAGTGGGTTAGAAACGTTGTGGCAAGGGTGCTGAAGTTATCGAACGAAGCTCTAGGCAATTCAATATACCATTTCATTGCCAAACTAGTAAGCATTCTCTGAAAAAGGCGAAGCCTAATCGAATCATCATTCAGGGTGTTTTGATGAGCACCACAAATGAAAAGTCATTACGTGATTCGATGGATCTTCACCTAGATTTCCATTGAATTTAGTAATATCGAAGGGAAGTTTATGAGGAGTCACTGGCCACCAAGGGGCATTTGCAATTGGATCATTAGTCAACCAGTTCAAATATGATAATTCTAGAGTCGCTACAAAAGGCCACTGCTGATTCATGTTAGGCCAAGCATACCCAGTATAAGATGGAATCGCTTGAGCAGTAGGTCTTTGCATACCAACATAATGTATCTGATGCTGGTAACTTTGATAAGGTTGCTATACATAACCATTATAGTATGGTTGATGATAACCATTTTGAAAATGTGGTTGTCCATTACCTACAAAGCCTTGTTGCTCAGGTCCTCGGTAGGTTTGCTAGAATTGCGGTTGTTGGACCATTTGTTGTTTCCCAATACTAGAATATTGACAAAGATACGGAGTGATTATCCCTGTTTGAGCTTGAGTCATTCCAGGTAAGGAAACAATAACCTGAGGTTGTGATTGAGTTGTAGAGACAAGAGGTTGTTGTATTGCAACCTGAGAGACTTGAGGTTGACATAGAACAGGTGGTGGGCTCCAGTATTGTAGCAATAATGCTACAACTCCTGGAACTCCCTTCTTTAATTTTATCAACCCGGTAGTTCGTAACAAACTTGGAAGCGACGGTGCTGTATGCACAAGTACTAGCTCTTGCCGCAGCTGTCACTTGGTCAGCTGGCACAAGTCCACTAGGAGCTTAAGCCAACTTCTATGAGCTCTTAGAAGAAGCTTTTTAATTGATGGATGAAAGCTAACTCGAAGGAAGCTAATCTAATTGCGAAAAGAAACTAAAAGCCAAAAAGAAACACAAACCCTAGCAAACCCTAATTCTACCAGCTAGTCCTACTGATGCAAAGATGTGAATGCAAACTACTGAAAGAGATGCCATTACTTCTATGAAGGTAAAATACATGTGTTTAAGTTATCTCTATTTGAAGAAAACATCTTTTTGTATTTTTGATTAAGTTATTAGAATTATCATGCATGTGCTTTTAACTAGTTTTCCACTGTGCAGGGATGGATCAAGGGATGAAATGCTTTGGGAAAGGTTGGGATGGTACAGAGAGGTTCTAAGGGATCCCTAACATTCTTTCTGAGAGTTTCACAAAGTTTGGATGCAATGCACCCGTGTTTATGAACTTCTACAGGAAGTCTGCATGGGTTTCTACAGGATGTTCTGTAATTCTTCTACAGGATGTTTCAAAATGGGATTTTGGAGGATGGGTGATTGATGGAAGATGCATGGATGGTTATGGAGGTAGGATGGGGGTCTGAAGTGACCCAGGAACTGATGGATGGAGTGGTGAGATGATATGTGGAAGGTTGATTTGGCTTTAAGGTAGTTGAGACAACAATGGAGAAGAAGGTATGGTTACGTGGGCAAGAGGATGGGTGTGAAGCGAGAAGCCTAGATATGGGATGAATCAGATGGCTCTGATGAAGCTTGACCATGTGAGTGAGTGATAGAGATGCCCTGCACAATGCACATTCAACCGAATCAATGAATTCTTGCAAACAAACTAAGTCCTAGCTAACTTAATCTAACTGTCAATGAAATGAATAAACAGCAGCCTCGTTTGGAAAGAGAACCATGTACATCATGTGAGCAAGAACATTCCAAAAGATCTAAATGCATGAAAAACTCCTACCAATCGATTCCCAAACATAAAAAGCTACTTTAACCAACAAAAACAACCAAAATAACAAAGCAAGATCTAAAGAGAAGATTTTATTTTAAGAACGCAGCAAACACACATAAAGATAAACAAGGGAGGTACTGGGCGCTTGAGATGGGCCCAACCCCAAGAGCTACAGCCTCCCAAGAGAGATTTAGAGCTGGTGCAAAGCTGAATTCATCTTTATTAATCAAGAATGAAGAGTTACATCAAAACTGTCCACAAGGAGAGCTTGAGAATGAGCTGAAAGCAAAGCTAATCTATTGCATACAAATCGAATTACAAAATGACTACAACAAGGCTATGAAATGACTAACTACTAGCTACTATTTACTGGCTAACTAGCTAACATCCACTGGCTAACAAAATGACTAATTGGCTAACCAAAATGAGGCCCTAAGCCTTCTTATTTATACAATTTGAGGACCCAACAGTCCTCCTAAACTTTAGGGACTCGGCTTCCCAAAACTTGGAGTTAACAGCAGTCCTACTTGACTTGCTTGGCTGCCCTTGTGCTGATTGATTCGGTGGCCCTTGAACTCCGAGCTGATGGTGGAGAATTCGAGGTAAGGGCCCATAAATGAAGGGGACACCTTCCTACAAATCCTCTAGCTTGTTCTCCCACGAATTTGGCTGCCAAGTGCTCATTAAGACCTTCAATTTTGTCTCCAAGTTGACCAAAAAGGCTACACAAAGCACCCATTAGACTTGTTGGCATAATGACTAACCAAATTCACTCTATTAACATAAATATAATCAAAAACATGCAATGAACTAATGAGAATGGTGGATTAAGTCAAATTAGGAGGTTGAATGAGCCCAAATAATTGTCCATTTTTGGGGCTCATCAACAGGCAGTGCTTGTACTTGCGACATAGTCACAATAGCAGGTGTAGTGGGAATATTCGACATAGGTTGGGCCAGATACATTGAATATACAACCCTTGGTTGTTAAGGAATTATTGGTACCCAACCACTGGATGTAATTCCAGTTTGACCTGAATTTTCTTGTAAACTCTCATATGGTTGTTCTCCAGGAGGGAACAATGAAAAAGCATACTACCCTCCATATGGCGGCAGTCCAGTGTTCAAAGGATATATCTATCTTTGAAGACTAGTTTGCCCAAATTGATACTGGCATGTTGGATCAACTCATTGAGTTTCAACATAAGAAATACCAGATGGGACTCCGAATGAACAAATAGGAACAGACCATGTCGTCCAAACATCCCCTGAATTGACTCGAGCTAGTGATTGGTAACTAGCCGGGATAGATGGTATATCAGCAAACATAGTAGGAATGGTAGCATGAAGCTCTACCGTAGTTGTATCAGATGATACAGTCTTAGATGTTGATGGTTGCTCATACACATTTAGTCTATCGAAAATATTTTCTAGCGATTTGAGAGGAACTTGCGATGAAGGATGATTAAAAGAACCAACTTCAAGAGTAGAAGGATACAAATGAATCCCAGTTCCAAAATGTAACGATGTACTGGATGTAGTATCCTCTACTATTTCCTCTATAGAAATCAAAACACGTGAAAGAGGTAGACTGTTAGGTCCGTAAAATATTTCTCGAGCCAAAGAAGGTATAGCTTCTACAGTGATAGATACTGGAGGGGTGACACCTTCTGAATTCTAAAACTCATCTTCCAGATGTTCAGGTAAGTGAACTCCAATCCCTGGATCAACTCTAGATGGAGTTGTTTCAGGTATAGAAGTGTCTACCATTACACTAGGATCAGTTCTAATGTCCTCTTGTAACTGTGGAACTTCTTCTCTAAAGGCAGAAGTACCAGAAATAATTGGAGTAATTGTAGTCTCTGATGATGTTGAAACAAAAGTTTCAAATAAACCAGATGAATTGGACTCAGTTAAATGAGACTGTTTTTCCTAGAATGGATTTGTTTCCGGAGTCAAAGATGTTTGACTCACTAGCCTCTACGAATGACGAGGTTTTGATTTACTTTCTTCCACGATTGTGGATTACTTGATCAACTCAAAATTAAGGGGAAAATAATGTTATTTCGAATTTAATAATTTTTAATGACGCTTTGGCACAACTTTTCTTTTTCGATTTTTAAGAGTCGAGAAAAAGCCAAAGATGACTCTAGTCCCCTTCAATTTTTAATGAGCCTGAAGTGACAAGTGCTCAGATGGACCTTTTCTTTTAAAGAGTCGAAAAGGAATGAAAGTGACTACTCTAGAAATCTAGACAGAGGGATTACCAAACCAATCACAAAACTACAAAATACACCTTGGTGATAAATTAAAGAGAAATTACCAAGGACTTATGTACAACAGTCAATCTTCCCAAATGTTGTGTTCAGTGCATTGCGATCGATAGGGCGGCAAACATGGCTTCCTATGGATGAAGAATATAAGACTATTGTGGTCTCCCAATATATACATGACAGTACGGGGAGCACAAGTCTGTGCTATCACTTGTCGTATCAAGGAGGAGGAATCACCCAATCTTCAATGAAAATGATAGTTACTATATTTTACAACGTCGGAACACGTCTCTAGCCTAGACCTCTAGATGTGTTGCGTTAAGTTCCAAAGCGTTGTTAAGTTCACTGAAATTTATTTTAGAGTTGATCTTGTTTAAAAGTTGGTTCACCGCATGATGTAGATTTAAAATTCCTAAATATGCAGTCTATAATGATAAACAATCGTTTTTTATTTTGAGCAATGAAAATCCTAGCTACTAAGGAAAGAAGATTACGATTCTTTCAAACAAAGAGCAAACAACACACACTAAATGCACTTTTCCTAAATCATTTTTTGCACACAGTCTAAATGCAAATGCAAATGCATGTATTTGTTTTCATTCTCTTTAATGTGAAAATGACAAAAAATAAAACTAATTGTAGTAAAGATCTGAAATATTTTTACTCAAAGCGACATTTCGACAATTTCTTTTTCAAAATAGAAAGAAAGACTAAACGACACTTTTCAATTTCGAATAGAAAATGCTTTTGGCCCTTCAAATATCAAATAAATAAAATCAAATACATGACAAAATGTTCAATTGACTATCCAGGGAAGGAAGACTCAATGAAACTTCTCTTTTTGACACAAAATGACAGTTACGACACTTTTTGTACCAAAATGACAGATCGGTTTAAGCAACTTTTCAACAAAGGATCGTAAATGATGGACAAATACATAAAAACATCTACTAATCCTAATCAATGGAGGCTGATCTATCTGATGCAAGGAGGCTTCAGTAATGAGGTATTGTTCATAAGCAACAAAACAACTAAACAAAGCCTAAAACAAGGACAAAAACCCCAAATTTCAAGAAGGGAAATAGGTTCAGTCAGTCATTGCACCTGTGCTTCATAGAAACAAGGATGCATCACACTTTTTAGATGCAGGAGGTGCGATGCATACTGGTAGACAGTGACAAACAGTGCGATGGGCTAGGGAGTGCAACTGAGATGGGTTTTGGCTCAAATTTGTAGATAATTTCAGTGAGTTAAGCTGAGCCATGATAGACAGTAAAGAGAAAAGTATAGAGGAATGACCTTGAGAGGTTATTGAGCTACCAAAAGGGCATCTGGAATGCTTGTAGGTTAAATGTTCAGTTCATAAACTAAATCGGAGATTGACTAAAGCAACATTCATCTACTATGCAATTGTAGAGCAAGAGAAGTTCGAAGGCTATCTGGCTAACTTCAGGCTCCATCTATAGTTTATAAAACAAAAAACAATAACAAACAAACATATATTCATTCCCCAGTGGAGTCACCATTTTGTTTCTGAGAAAACTAGTGTCTTTTCGATTGACTAGCCCTCTAGGATTGGCAGCTATCCTAGAAACAAATAGTTTAAAGCAATTTGCGATTTCCTCTATGTATGATAGATAAGAGAGAGGCAAAGGAACCAACTTGGATCTTCCGCTTAACTCCTTGCTTGATCTCTCTCCCCCTTGACAGAGCTTGCACCTCCTCTCCTACTTATCCCACTTAGAGAATACCTGTAGAAACAAAGTAACAAAACACCATCAAAGCATCTTGATTTATTATATCATAAGCATTGCAGAATCAAAAATACAATGAACATACAATGGCATTCACAAATATGCAATTACATGGAGGAAAACTCAAAGAAATTTATTAAAATAGAAGGGAGAATTACAACCCAGCTGTTTGATCCAGCATCATCCTCCCAGCATCAAAGCCATCTTCACCTGTGGGGTGTGATGAGCATCCACTTCGCAAACTTCTTGGACATTTTTCCATCCTTGCTCATCACACCCCACAGAAGGCCTCTTCAATATGCATCACACCTAGCTAGTGTAGAAGTCAGAATGCATCGCACCCTGACAGTGGAGCAGTTAGTATGGTCATGTTTTGGCCATTTCTGGATGGCTTTTCAGGTGGAACTTTTGGGGAATGATGTAATCAGTTGACCATGATCTTTTAGGGTATGACACAACACTTTAAGGGGTTAAAGAGCCCTATTTTATCAACATATAAGATTGGGGTTGAGGTGCCCAAATATGTCTATAACACCCCCGTAATTCCTCTTGGGCTTTAAGGGTGATACTCATTTTACTCTTATATCAATTTTTATCAAAGCTCCAACTTCATCGTGGATAATTTTATTTACTTTTAGGGCATACTTAGTGTTATTTATGAGCCTTGGCTCTGATATGAATTGGTAAGATTTCTTACCCCCTTATGCAATCTTAGTTTGTGGGAGTGTTACTCATTTGACTTGAACTCCAATGTCTATTATGAAGAGGGGATTATAGAAGCATCTTATTCTCAAAGTATTCATATTCTAAAACAAATTCCACCATCACATTCAACTTGTTGAAAGATTTTCAAAATATAAATTTGACCTCAATCTTAATCCTCGATATAAAATTATGCCTTTTAGAAATTTATCCCTTTAAAGAGGGCATGTCATCAAGAGGGATCTATGTGGAACCCACGTGGCCACACCTGGAGAATGTGATGCCACACGACAACCATGTGGGAATCCATGTGGCATGTACATCATACCAGGTCAGATTAATTGACATGTTTATGTTTTTTTGGTTTGGTATAGGATTAATAGCCAATGCTCAAAGCCAAGTATCAAACCATCAACATGAGCCTATCATTCATATATATATATATATATATATATATATATATATATATATATATATATATATATATATATATATATATATATATATATATATATATATATAGATGTATAACTCTTTCAATTTCCAATGGCCCAATGATCCTACCTGAAACCCACATCATATTCGGCCAACAAAATTATTTGAGTTCCCTAGAACTACATTTTTGTTATGACCATACCCTAGGACAATATTCCTTTCTACCATGTTCCTTGGGATCACCTCCCTGCTGCCATGTTCTCCATGGTAACTTTCCTAGTTCCATATTCCTCAAGATTACATCTTGTTCAACTGAATCTCACTGGGATCACTTCCTTGGGTGTCATTCTCCTTAGGATAATTCTCCCCCGGGATCATCTTCCCGATACATTTTTCCTTGGTTGCCTTATTTATCTGTATTGTTTGCATTGGGCCAATAGGTTTAAAACATGGATTAACATTGATTACGCATTGATTAAACATCTTAATTTAAATCATTATTAAATTAATCCCTCCACGTCATTTTGTATATTTTATGAATGAAATGTGTTATTTCAAAGATGTTTTTCATTTCATTAGTGCAAATAAAGTATAACAAACTACCATCACTTCCCTTATGATTTTATTAAAAAAAAAAATTAGAGAGATGTGAAATGATTTCTCTATGCAAGAACACACATATCCTCATAATTAAACAAGAAGAGTTTTCATCTATGTATCAAACATTTCCAATGCTTTGAAAAACTTGAACTATATATATATATATATATATATATATATATATATATATATATATATATATATATATATATATATATATATATATATATATATATATGTATGAATGAAATGTGTTATTTCAAAGATGTTTTTCATTTCATTAGTGCAAATAAAGTATAACAAACTACCATCACTTCCATTATGATTTTATTAAAAAAAAATTAGAGAGATGTGAAATGATTTCCCTATGCAATAACACACATATCCTCATAATTAAACAAGAAGAGTTTTCATCTATGTATCAAACATTTCCAATGCTTTAAAAAGCTCGAACTTAATATATATATATATATATATATATATATATATATATATATAAACCATTTATTTCAATTAAGAAAGAAAAAACACACATTTTCTCATATCAATATGTTGACTGTGTTGGACCCACCAAAATTTAGGGGATCACCCCGGTATGAAGTCCCAACTAGACCTCACACCATTTGGTGTGGGAGTCCCATCTGGTATGATGGCTCGATTGCCATTATCTTAAATATTTGCCTCAACTCTTAATTGTCAGCACAGGAGAGTGGTTTGTGTTGTCCTTGAACAATGAGGTTCAAGTGCCTGGTGAATGCTTAGTGTAGCTTGTGTTAGAGTTATTTCACAGCCGAGGGAGAGGGTGGAAGTGAGTCTCAGGCTGAAAGGGAATAGTCCTAATTCTACTAGAGACACACAACACAATAGGAAATATGTAGTTTCCGGTGGAGTAGTCCACACGGATGTGGCAGTCACAAACACGAGGTGAACAGATAGCATGTACAACACCTAGCCAAATATTCCACACAAGTGTGATGAGCATTATAACAAGTTTACAAGAATGAACATGTCAAGTGTATAGCGAGATAGCCCATATAGATGAGACAAAATTAGCAACTAATACAAAACATTTCTAACAACATATATACTAAAAAAACCAAAATAGTTCAACTGTCTGAATACAAGTTAAAGCACCATGCATTACAAGTGTCCAAAGAATAGCCCTACAAATGAATACAATGTATGTGTGAAAACTTGTTGGCCTGTTAACAGGATTTTGAGTTAAGAGAAAGTTCCAAGACACATCAGTACACCATTACATCACTAACCCTGATAGCGAGGTATTGGAGCCACTGCTCGCTCATCAAATAAAATATTACACACTCTCAAGGCTATGTGGGAGGAGATGAGGTGAAAAGTCCTTTGCATGTACAAATGAGGGGGTATTTATAGCCAAGGGTGAAACTGACCCTTGTCATTGTTCGCCTACCCTCATGACTATTTGACTTCTATGACTTTTCGACTTTACATGACTCTTCGTACAACAAATAGACCTCTTGGAATTCCATGTTACATTACATTGATTTACAATATGGCCCATAGTAGAGAAGTGGACAACATGAATCATGACATGACTCAATATGACAGTGCTAGTACATTCGTTTTGCTACTAGTGTGCATGTCTAGCTACAATGCTGCTAGGTGATGGATGTGTTGGGTTTTGTTATATTCTTTCAACGACTAGCCCACGTAGTTAACCAGGGGGTGGAGGCCCCCCTTCATTGCACCGATTGCATAGCGGGGGGAGTCACAGGGGGTTTGAGGGGTGTAAGTAACCCACTCTATGGGGTCTGAGGTAGCGCCCTGGAAAATTTTGTTTTTGGACTCTATATTAGGTTGGGCGGACCTACCTATGGTTTTGTGCATGATTTTTTGCACATGGTTTTGGACGCAATGGTTTTCAGTCCATGGTTTTGGATGCGATGGTTTTCAGTCCATGGTTTTGGATGCGATGGTTTTCAGTCCATGGTATTGGATGCTTCGGCATGTATAAATATGTATTCTAACATTGAAAGGAATATAATTAAAAATCAAGCTAGTAGTCCCGGTTTTGGGATCCAGGGAAAAATTTGTGTATATGTGTTTTATGTGTTATGCTCTTGCATTGTTTATTTTATGTGTTTTAGAATTCATATGCAAGTAATTTTTGTATGGGGTTAAAACCCACATTTGGTATCCGAGCTGTATTGGCTTCAAGGGGACGCCTTTGTTGCTGAGGGGTTTCACTTGGGCTTGTGGAAGAACCTGTTTAGTGAGAGATCTGTGAGATCGATTCTGGTGGTGAAAGAAGATGGCGAGCAGTGGAAAGATAGAGATCGAGAAATTTAATGGTCAGAGTTTTGAGATGTGGAAACTCAAGATGGAGGATCTATTGGTGGATAAAGATCAGTGGATCGCAGTAGATCTAGTTACTAAACCAACAAGAGTGTCTGAAGTAGAATGGAAGAAGTTGGATCGGAAGGCAAAGAGCATAATATGATTGTGTGTCTCAAATTTAGTATTGTTGAATGTATCAGGAGAAGCTACGACAAAGTCTTTGTGGGACAAGTTAGGGACTTTTTACCAATCTAAGTCTCTGTTGAATAAACTGTTCCTACAGAAAAGGCTATATAACCTGAGGATGAAATATGGAGACTCGGTGACAGAGCATTTGAATGAATTTAATACTGTGGTAAGTCAATTATCATTTGTTGATATCAAAATTTCAAATGAAGATAAGTGCATTAGTTTGTTGTGTTCTCTACCAGATTCGTGGGATAGTCTGGTTATTGCAATAGGTAGTGATGCAACTACCTTGCAGTTTGATGAAATAGTCTCATCCTTGCCGATGGAGGAGATGAGAGGGAACAATATGGAGAACCAGAATGGTGATGCCTTGTCTTTACAAGGATGGTCCCATAACAGAAACAAAAATAATTCATCGAGTCAGAGATCTAAATCTAGAGGGAGATCTAAATATCTAGGAGAACCTGTAAAGGTGGTGTGTTGGAAATGCGGAAAGGAAGGGCACTACAAAAGGGACTGTAAATCTAAAGCTCCTAATAAAGGAAAGGGATCTGATGGTGCTCCTTCTGCGGAGGAAAAATCCACCTCAGACTAAGGTGGGGATGTGTACTTGGCTTCTTAAAGTACACATGTAGATCATGAGGCATGGTTGATTGACTTAGGTGCATACTTTCACTTCACTTCCCATAGAGAGTGGTTCTGTGAGTATGAGAAATACGATGGTGGTGATGTCTTATTAGGAGATGATAGGAAGGATAGAATCGTTGGTCACAGAAGTTGAA
Organism: Pinus tabuliformis; assembly: GCA_031772625.1. Classification (NCBI taxonomy): domain Eukaryota; kingdom Viridiplantae; phylum Streptophyta; class Pinopsida; order Pinales; family Pinaceae; genus Pinus; species Pinus tabuliformis. The sequence goes on from CM062816.1 coordinate 1,032,271,349, forward strand.
GTTGCAAGGTGGAAGGGTTAGAACACTTCTCGAGTGTTCTACATATTCATGCATTGGCCAGAAATCTAATTTTTGTAAGAAATTTGGATGATGTAGGTGTAAAAACAGTGTTTGAGAAGGATACCTGCAAGATGGTTTGGGGAGCACTGGTATTGATGTGCAGAGTTCAGATTGGAACTCTGTACAAGCTGAAAGGTAGTACTGTTGTTGATGGGTGTAACAGTTATGTGGTTCCTGAAAGTGGAGCAGAAAATCTAGTGGTCTCTGAAGAGAAGACCATGTTGTGGCATCAAAGGCTTGGACATATTGGAGAGAAGGGGCTTCAAATACTTCATGGTAAAGGTATGGTAGAAGGTATGAGTAATAGCTCTTTGGATTTTGATTTCTGTGAAAATTGTGTATATGGGAAGAAAAATCGGGTGAGTTTCCCCTCTGGTGGTAAGAGGGTGAAATATATATTAGAGCTTGTGCACAGTGATGTGTTTGGACCTATGAAGATTCCATCATTGGGTAAGTCTGTGTACTATGTATCATTTATAGATTATTTCTAAAGAAATACATGGATATATTTCCTTAAGAAGAAATCTAAAGTCTTTGATAGGTTTAAAGAATTTAAGGCTCTCGTGAAAAACCAGACAGAGAAGAAGATAAAGGTGCTAAGGACAGATAATGGTGGAGAGTTTTGCAGTAAGGAATTTGAAGAATTTTGTAAGAAGTGTGGTATAGAACGACAGAAGAATACTCCATATATAACTCAACAAAATGGAGTTGCAGAAAGAATGAATAAGACGTTGATGGAAAGGGCAAGAAGCATGCTCAGTTGTGCCAGGTTAGGACAAGAATTCTGGGCAGTGGCAGTGGAGACAACATGTTATGTAGTCAACAGATCACCTTCATCAGCTTTGGAGGATAAGACTCCACAAGAGGTATGGACTGGTAAGAAACCCTCTCTTTCACATCTGAGGGTATTTGGATGTGATGCATATGTACATGTTCCAAAGGAGAAACGAACCAAGTTTGATAGTAAATATGAAAAGTGCATCTTTATTGGGTATAAGGATGGCTTAAAGGGTTATAAGCTTTGGAACCCAATAACAAGGAAGGTTGTGTACATCTGAGATGTGGTGTTCAAAGAGGTGAAAGATGTTATTAAACATTAAGTCCAACCAAAGGAACTTGAGAATATAGACTTTGAGCTAAAGAAGGAAGAATCAAACTCTACAGCAGAGGAGGAATCAGAAGATGAAGAGCCACAAACTCTCAGTGTGAGAAGATCAGTATGAGAAAGAAGGAAACCAAAAGAGGTATGGTCCATCTACTTTTTGTTCAAATTTTTCTTTATCTGTTACTAATGATGATCCTAGAACTGTGAAGGAAGCAGTAGATTCAGAGGACGGAAAACTCTAGAAAGAGGCCATGGTTGATGAAATCTAATCTTTGCACAAAAATGAGGCTTGGGATCTGGTGGAGATTTTTAGAGCCTAGATTTTCCTCAGGCTGAAAAGACAAGGTTCTAGGTCCACATCAAACCACGCTCAGCCTCGTAGCTAGCCATACGAGGACAGGAGAGGGCTCTCTCCAAGTCAATCTCAGTGAAAGATGATCTATGGGGCTTGATATGACTAAAATACAAACTAATTTTAGGCTAGGTATGAAGTGCAAGGTTTTGATTTGATTTTTTGAAGGTTTTGTTGGAAAAAGGGAAAGGCGAATTTGGGTTCGGGGATGAGGCCAAATTTTTGCAAAGTTCCGGTTGGGGAAAGGTAGGTAGTAGTTTTGATGCTTTAGATTAAATGAAATGGATAGAAAGGACCGCTGAGGAGCTAAAGAGGGCATGAGGCTGCAAGAATCCTCTCCAGACAGATGAAAACATGTACAACTAAACAAAATTTAAGGCAGAGCACAACAGACCAAATGAATTCTACCTTTGTCACTCAATTTGTTTAATTTCAGAAGCAAAGAGAAGGGAAATGACATACATAAAACATCAATGAACTTACAATTACATGAAGAAACACACCATCAAAACACAGAGCCACAAGGATCCCAACAAGTGCTGCAAAACCCTAGTCTTTCCTTTGCCAAAATTGCAGAAATGGAATGTACAATGGAGTGCCAAGCAATCTCAAGTATCCAGCCATGAAAATGACTGAGAAATTACATGATATAGACAAGCCTAACTCCTTCCCATGCCTCTAGGGGTTGAGCTCATCATTCTAGGAGTTGTTTGAACCAATTCTAAACAAGAAACTGAAAAATAGGCAATGAAACAACTTGCCCCTATATGAAAGGAAACTGATTCATTCAGTTGTTTTTCACTTTTTAGTGAATGAATCTACCAAAACAAGTAAAAATGTGCCCAAAATTACATCATGGTCATCAGATTACATCATGGTAGATCAATAGTTACATCAAAAAGTAAAACTAGTCAAAACTGGGCGAATTTCTGAGTTGAAGAGTGAAAAAAAGGAAAAAATCCTCTATGCGCCGCGCCTGATTCTCTATGCGTTGTGCCACTTTGGAGCTGAATTTTAGGCCCTTACTAAAGTCTAAATTGATCCCAAGATAGATTTTTGGGAATCCCTACCTGTCTACTTTCCAACCCAAGTGGAATTTCGGAATTTGGATGTCATTTTCCCCTCCAAAACTTCAATCTCCCAAGACTGCTTCCTGTGTGTCAAAATAGGGGTAGTGAGGTCATTGTTTTGAGTGCTTTTGGCCTCTTGAGGACTCAAAACCCACCCAAATTTTTTGGCCATGCACATGAAACCATAATTTATCATGAAAAATCCAGAAATTCAAAGATTTTTTGATTTGGAGCCCTCTATCGAAAGCGAACGCCACGTGACGCGGCGCATAGGGAGGAAAACCCTGTGCTAAAATTTCTGTGCGTAGCGCCTTTTTGCAGACCAGATTTTAGGGCCTTCTTGGTGTCCACATTGGGTGTGGGATAGCCTGTTGGAAAGGCCTTTGAGTCTACTTTCCAACACAACTAGAATTTTTTAATTTGGAGTTCATTTACGCTGGCTAAAATCAAATATCCCAAGACTGGTCAAAATGTGCCAAATGAGGCTGCCTCAAGGCGGAGTGCTGCTGCAGTCAACTTTTGAAGATGTTCCTCAACTCAAAATTGAGCTCATGCTAGCTCATTCAAAATATCATTGTGTATAATTATTATTTAACTCAACACGAAATTCATTTGGCCAACCATGTTAGGAGAAAACGCAATTTTCCCAAGGTCACTTCAGAGGTGCATCAATTCTCCCGAGGCGACTGTATTTTTTACTTTTCTCTAAAACCATGACACCTGTGTAAAAATTGAAGGAGGTTTTTCTTCCTTGGCCTATTTTGGACAAAAACCTCTATCATTTTTTCCAAATTCATCTTTCCTTGCTCATAATAATTATTTGAGTAAAACCTACCCCGATGTGTGGAACAGGGGATTTGTCGAAATGAAGCCAAATGAAGGGGATAAGGGGCTTCTAAATTCTTGAGAAAATTTTGTGAGGTGGGGAGGGATGTTAGAAAGTAGGAGAAAGTGGAATTTGAGAGATTGAGTGAGGGGAAGGGGTTCAAAAGGTCTAAACACAGGCCCAACCTAGGAAATAATCAAGTTGTAGCAAGAAACTAAGGTTTGTGCGAAAATGAGGAATTCGAGGGATCTCAGTGATGGGAAGTGTTTAAAAGGGTACATTAAGGATAGGGAAAGATGTAGAAACATCAGGATACAATTTTTTTTGATGATTTGACCATCCAAGACAAATTGCCTTCAAAACCCTAAGAGAGGGAAATGACCTTACCTAGGAGCAATTGAAGCATGAACAAGGCATAAAATGACCCAATGGAACTTGGCATGATGATGAAAACCCTCTGAATGATGGTACACTCCACCGAATGGTGACATGAAGCTCTTGGGACAGCCATTAGGGTTTGGGAATTTTAAGTATGAGACTAGGGTTTGGTGCATTTGGGATTTGAGAATTTGGGAAAGGGAATTTGGGAGAAGGAATTAATGAGCTTAGGGGGATAGGGAAACTTAGGGAATAATGAAAACAAGGGAGAAATGGGATGGAGGAGTGAATTTGGTGACAAAACAATGATTTTGAAACCCTAATAGCAAGTTTCCTTGAGGTAATTTAAGAGGTAGGGTTTGATGTTTTTGTTTTAACCATTATCATCCATAAACCACCATAGCCTATCACAAAATTGGATGAAACATCAAGATGGAGGCTCTACCTCGCAAAATTGTGCGAATTATTGGAAATTTGGGACAATTCTTAGCAGTTTCGGGCCTTTTTTTGTGTTCGTCGTGCCCGTGTTATTTTACACTGGGTTCTGAGGCCCACTGCGCCGTGCCTCACTAGTGCACCGCACCTTCTGCCCAGTGTGCCGCGCCAGCCAATTTTCTTCCAATTTCACCCAATTTCTCACTTGTTCACAAAAATTGCTTTGAGTTGCATCCTCGTTGTTCTTCGTATGCAAATGAACTATTGAACCACAAGAATATCTCCTATGGCATGGACTTTGATTCTTCATTTGGCAAACCCATTTTTGTAATGTTGCAGACTTTGGCACTTTCACATAACTATGTTTTTGCTTCCACTTTGATTTTTTGGTTGAATGATGAAACTCTGTCTATTTTTGCAGGGATGATTGGCATGTAATTTCGGTAAAGGATGACCAGGGCTGCGCCTGAAGCACCTCATGACTGAAAAACTTTAAAAATTACATATTTATTACAAAACATAAATTTGATGATTTCTTCTTCAAAACAGAGTTTTGAAGAAGAATCATGATCAAACATATGGACGATGAAATTTTGCAATGAAAACTGATTTTGAACCTCCCTCATGTGCCTGTGGACATTATTAGACCTTTTGAAGATGAAACCCTAGACCTAATAACTAAAATGACCCTTTTGCTGACCAAGAGACCAACTAGGACAGTGAATAACATTAAAATTGATTTTGATGTATAGACACGGAGCAGCAGATACATGACATGAGGGAGATGAGTGACAAGACCGTTCCGTCAGAGAATCAATGATCTTAATGGAATGCAAATGACTGGACTGAATGAGACACCTAAAAATGAAATGCAACAAAAGAGATTTTGATCGCTGACGGAGGGCTGAACAGTTGAACAGACCGACTCTAACAGAGTTGTCGACTGGAAGGAACCCATTGGAAAAAAAAGGGTGTTCAAGAAGAAGACAAATGCAGAAGGAAAGGTGGAGAAATACAAAGCTCGGTTGGTAGCAAAAGGTTATTCCCATGTCCCGCAAATTGATTTTGGTGATATTTTTTCTCCTGTTGTGAAGGTAACTTCTATTATATTACTTTTATCTATTGCTGCTGCTTTTGATTTTGAGGTAGAACAGATGGATGTGAAGACAACATTTCTTCACGGGGATCCGGAAGAGGAGATCTACATGAAGCAACCTAAAGGCTTTGCGGTGAAGGGTAAGAAAGAACTCGTATGCAAGTTAAAGAAGTGTTTGTATGGGTTAAAATAGTCACCAAGGATGTGGTATCAGAAATTTGATACATTTATACGGGGACTTGGCTTCACCAGAAGCAAATCAGATCATTGTGTGCATTTTAAATTAATTGGTGATCGTGTTATTTATCTAGTCTTGTATGTGGATGATATGTTGCTGGTTGGAAATGACAAAGAAATTATCTCGGATTTGAAGACACATTTTTTCTCTAAATTCGACATGAAAGATCTTGGTGCTGAAAACTATATTTTGGGCATGGAAATTAAAAGAGATCGGAAAAAGAGGAAGCTCTGGTTAAACCAGAGGAAGTATGTTGAGACAATATTGCAGATGTTTAATATGCAGTATAGTAAACCAGTGAAGGTTCCTATTCATGTAGGTGTAAATTTATCTGCTGAATAGTGTCCCAAGACACAAGAAGAGGAAGAGGACATGTCCCATGTTCCATATGCAAGTGCAGTCGGTAGCCTGATGTATGTGATGGTCTATACTAGACCAGAAATTACAAATGCAATGGGAGTATTGAGTAGGTTTATGTCGAAACCAAGGAAGGAACACTGGACAACAATGAAGTGGGTTTTCAGGTATTTGCGTGGCACTAGTGATTATGGTTTGTGCTACCAAGGAAGACCAAGATTGGATAGAGTGTTGGATATTTGTGGCTTTGTTGATGCAAACTAGGCTGGAGATCTAGAACAGAGAAGATCTACAAGTGGGTATGTGTTTAACCTATTTGGAGGTGCAGTTAGTTGGATGAGTAAGAAACAATCCGTAGTGGCACTATCAACTACAGAGGCAAAATACATGGTAGCCACTCATGCAAGCAAGGAAGCAGTTTGGTTGTAGAGATTTTGTTCAAGTATGGGGTTAGTACAGGGAGCTATAAGGATAGACTGTGACAGCGAAAGTGCAATTTTCTTGGCAAAGAACCCTGCATATCATTCAAAGAAAAAGCACATTGATGCTCAGTATCACTTTATGAGGGATATGATAGAAGACAAAAAGGTGTTGCCGGTAATGGTGGACACTTTGAAGAATACTGTAGATGTATTCACAAAATCTGTGAGCTTTGAGAAGTTCTCTTGGTGTAAAGAAACAATGGGTGTTGTAGGGCTAGATAAATGGCTAAGCTCTCTTGTGTCCCCCCGTGGAAAGAAAACAACAAGTGGGAGAATGTTGGGTTGTGTTATATTCTTTCCATGACTATCCCATGTAGTTAACTAAGGGGTTAGAAGGGAGGCGGAACCCCCCCTTCGTTGTGCCAATTGCGTACTGGGGAGAGTCACAGGGGGTTTGAGTGGTGCAGGTAACCCCACTCCGCTACCTCATAAAATTTTATTTTTGGACTCTATATTACGTTGGGCAGACCTACCTATGGTTTTGTGCATGATTTTTTGCACATGGTTTTAGATGCGATGGTTTTCGGTCCATGGTTTTGGACGCGATGGTTTTTGGTCCATGGTATTGGATGCTTTGGCATGTATAAATATGTATTGTAACATTGAAAGGAATATAATAAAAAATCAAGCTGGTAGTCTCAGTTTTGGGATCCAGGGGAAATCTCTATGTATATGTGTTTTATATGTTATGCTCTTGCATTGTTTATTTTTTGTGTTTTAGAATTCATATGCAGGTAATTTTTGTACAGTTTTAAAACCTACAGGATGTCCTCATGGTGTGTCACAACTTCACCTCCATATGGAAAAGTGCACAAAGTCTTTGATGGTCATTGGTTCTCTTGATGTTGCATTCACACATTGCTCCTTGCTTGGATGTTGGTAAGCTTGACCGGTTTGTCCATTCACGAAAGGTGCATGTTCTTCCATTTTTCTATTCGTGAAAAAATCTTTGCATGATCATCCATTTGCGAGCACGTCTCTTTGCATGCATGATTTTTTCATCCATTGTTGAACATGTCCTTCTGCACGCGCTCCCTTTGTTCGTCCCATCTGTCGTTACACCATGTTTGTTTGTGTACCTATGTCTATAGTCATTCATGATGAGACGACATCAAATCCATAAACCTCCTAGTCTACCATGATGCATGAACATTTCAGATGTAGGCGATTGGGAGAGGTGACAAGGTTGTGAGCAGGGATGGAGGCTCTAGGAACTGCAGGTGAAAACTATGCAAGAGTCACCAGGTGATGAATATGGGCAATCTAGACAGATAATGACTATTAGCGAGATCTAGCTCAGCTGGAGAACAAAACTGTGCAGTTTTGAGAGGAATAGTCTGGGTTGCATAAGGGCTAGGTAGGAAAACGCTACGCAATTTCTAAAACGAGCGCGCGACGGGATATTGGTAGAAAAAACTGCACAATTCCTTAGGGGAATTGGCAGTCAGCTGTTGGGTCACTGGAAGTAGAAAATGCATAATTCCTGAGGAGAACTAGCAGTTAGATGTCAAGAGCTTGGTAGCAAAAACTACGCAATTCTTGGAGGGAACTGGCAGTCAGCTGGTGGAGCTTGGCCGCAAAAACTACGTAATTCCTGGAGGGAACTATTAGTCGGCTACCGAGAACTACTGGGGATAAAAAATACGCTGGTGTTGGGAGGCTGTCCTACTGGTAACCTCTCTACAATTTTTAAGCTGAGTGGACTGCTGGGAAATAGAGGACTTTCTCATGAAAACTGTGGTATTTCCTCAGTAAGCAGCTAGTCGACTATCGGGAGCATTGGCTGGAAAAAATGTGCAATTTTCGAAGGGAGATGGAGATGGGCACGGGGTGTCTATCCGACTTGTCTGCACAGTTTTTGCAGTCAACGAAGTGGGTAAGGTATGTAGCTTCTACAAAATTTTTGAGGGGAGTCAATCCCAGGCTTCCGGGTCAAACTCTCATGTTGACCAACATGAAGCTTGATTAATTTTCTTGCAAATAGCACAGCTTGAAATGGCTTGCTTGGTGCCTCTGCGATGTTCTGGGTCACAGTCAATCAAGTCGATGGCGGGGTGATTATCTGGCTGTCAGAGGGGAAACCATTCGTCAGAACTTCAACAAAGTGATATGTGTGTGAACGAGTGAAAGTTTCATATGTGATCTTGCAAACACACACTTACATGGCTTGATGACAAGATAACTAAAATCTTGCAGACGCACATGCTCAACATGACTGACCGACTGTGTAAGTGACAAGCGCGAGACTTTTGATTGATCGTTCATCGACCATGACAATGCCTACACGACAATGAATGTGACTCTGTGTGTGAGTGCGATAAATGCTTTCATAGCAAACACAACAAGTACACACGAAGTGAAGACTTTGAGTATAACTGGAAGATGGTCGCAAGCATGACTTCGACATCAACATGAAAAAACTTAGGTGAAATGATCAAGCAAGGTGGGTGTGAAGAGTCACACGAGCTCACTGAGTGAACCCAAGTGTGTGCAGTCATCAAGTGAAGCTCTCAAGGGAGGCTCAGAAATTGGGTGCAGGCCAAAATTTTGGAGGGTGGTTGTAGCCACTACAACACTTGGTGACACACTTGTAGAACTCTAGCTTCTCTATTTTGGTTCACTGATATCATAGGGCCTTGTTCTTTCGGGGAGTATTGAATCACTGTGTGGGTTACTCCAACTTCTGCACTTACATCGTGGACATAAATGGTTCGCATTTTTCCAACTCATTCAAACACAATCAAAATATTAGTTTGATCACAGTGTTTTGAATTCGAGAAGGGTAGTTTATCTTGTGAGTTGAAGATTTTCAAAGTATAAGTTTTCATCTTTAGTGTTGCTCCACTGCTAGCAGGCCTAGACAGTACCCTCACGGAGTCATGCAGGCACACACAAATTGTTCCACTGCCAGCAAGCCTAGTCAGTGCCCTGGTGGAGTTGCATACTTCACCTCTCTACACCTGAAGCCTTTCTCTTCTTTCGCCTTTATATTTTTTCAAGAAGATTGTGCATAGGCACTTATTTTTGGGGTGGAAATGGGATCCCAACTTATTGAGAGAAGAAGAAGTTGTTCCTTCAGAGGAGTATGTAAGACCATTAACATAGGTTTGCTCATTTATATTTTCCCCTTCTCCATTTCTACTAGTTGGATGAGCTTGAACACATAGAGTAGGAGGTTGAGTACAAGCATGGGGCTTCCCAGTGTGGAGATAGGCTCATGGTTGGACCAAAAATTCCCTTGGAGATGGCTCGTATTTTCCATCAAGACTTCATCAGCCGAAGGTTATAACCAAGAAAAAAGAAGACGAACACAAGACTGGTTAAGTGCTGTAGTGTCACAAGTTCCTTCAATCTCAGCCACATGCTCTATTCGAAATATAGAACGTAGTAGTTGGCAGAACTTATTTTTGGAAACAAAAATAGTAAGGTATCAAGAAAAAAAACAAATTTAAAAAAAATAGTAAGCAGAACAAACCAAATAAGAACAAATATAGTAAGAAAAGCAAACAAAATGAAATGCAAAACCTGAAGTAGAAGCAAATGTATATGACAAGCGAGTAATAAAACAAACAAGCAAGAAAACAACACACAAAGAAAGAAGAAAACATGCATGCAACAAAACAACTCAAAAGCAAACACTAATCCTACTCCTAAGCTAACAGTGCATGGGTCGTCTCACATGAAGTGATACTTCCAATGTAAGGTATTAAGAAAACAAACAAATTTAAACAAAGATAGTAAGAAAAACAAACCAACAAGAAAAAATATAGTAAGCAAGGCAAAAAAATGAAATTCAAAATAAGAAGCATAAGCAAATGCGTATGAAAAGACAGTAAGAAAAAAAACAAGCAAGAAAAAAACACACAAAGAAAGAAGAAAACATGCATGCAAGAAACAACTCAAAAGCAAACACTACTCCTACTCCTAAGCTAACAGTGCATGGGTCATCTCACATGAAGTGATACTTCCAATGTAGCCATCAGCACATTGGTCAACCCATGCTGGTGAAGGCATGGTTTGTGAACATCGTAATTGCGCAATCCAACAAGCATGAAAGATATAATGATGAATATGTACACAATCCGAGCTTACAAGCGTCCACAAAACAAAAATGAGTGGAAGTGCATGACATGCACTCTATGGACTTTCCATGGAGTTGTGTTACACTACGTGTTGATGTTGAGTGTATGCATTTTCTTAACTATGACATGCAAGCAAAGGTGAGAAAGGTAAACCACTTATGTTGTGGAAGTGTGCTTTCCATGTAAGATTCCTCCAATGCATGAGTGATGGGATCGTGTGGTTTGAGTGGATAAAGTGAAATCTGAGTATTGGATCGATCTTGGCAGCAAAGTAGAGAGTGACGAGGAGCCTTGCATGTTTCAACAATTTCCTGATCACAGGTGAAACCAACCTCAGGACAATGAGGGCCTAACATAACGATCAGCTCGAGCTAAAGTGCCTCAACAATCTGTGAGGTTTCAACTTCGTCGATAAATAGATCATCGTAGACCAGTGGCTTAGATGGATTAAAAACAATTGAATAAACATGGTGATTGGACGAAGAAGTAGAGAGATCACGGCAACCAATATCAGAAAATCCACGATGTTTGTTGGCATCCTCATGATTTGATGAATCATGCAGAGGGGTAGATGAGAAGCAAGGGAATTCACCCTCATTGTTTTTAGAAATGATAGATGAAAGATTGGACGCATTTTCAGAGGAAGATTTTTCATCCCTGAAATGTAATGACAAATTTTCATCCAACATTTCTTGTGAACGATCGGAATTAGAAACATCTAGAAATGAGTTTTCACAGGGGAAATCTATAGTGGCTAGATCACAAGGGTTGTCAAGACAGAGTGAGTGAGGCGCAGATGGAAGGGAGTCATCCTTCACTGTGGGTTCTTCTTTAGATTCACACACACACTCATCATGAATGATGGCATAGATTGGCTGCATAGTACCAACTCCGTCGACAACTTGATCCTCATTCATAGCAGGTGAGGAGTTCGGAATAGAAGATCACAAGACCGTACAATCCAGAGGATCAATAGAACATGGGAATGTAGGTTGTTTTAGTCCTTACAATCTCCTAGGCTGAAAAGGAAATCGAGAAGGGTAACCTCAAACCACTACAGCTTAGTAGCTAGTCCTACTAAGCATGAGAGGGATCTCTCTAAGTCTCTTATTAGTGATATGACTTTAAAGAAAATGGATTTTAGACTAGATATGAGTATTTGTTTGTTTGTTTGTGAAAATTTGGTTTTTAAGGATTTGTTGAACTTAGGGTTTGGAGCCACAAGTAGGTGTAGGTTGTGGGAATGCAGGAGGAAACATAAGAAGGAGCTAGATATCAGACGACATGGTGTAATTTGAGTATTTTTCAATGTAGTATAGAGGATATATTGTGGAAGAAACTAATGAGCATAAATAAACATGATTTCATTAGCTTAGGAAGACAAAACACATAACTATGAAAACCAAATAATAGAGCTTGAAAAACAAGAATTCTGAATATTTTATCACAGGGAATTCATAGAAAGAAGAGATATAATGTGTATAAATATGTTTACACCATTAGGAAATAAAAATAATGAAGTAACCATGAACTCACTGGGCTAGAGTTCCTTGAAAATAGTTGCAACCTATCTCTGTATTAGCTGAAAGATGATTACGTGCAAGCCTCATTCACAAAAACTTCAACCCTCTTCTCTTGAAGTGAAATGATACATATAGAATCTCCTAGAGCACTTTCCCACCTTCAGGAGTCAAATTCCTTGGTCAAGGAACTGATTCGAAGATTCTCTCAACCAACAAGTAAGAGTGAGAAGGTGAAACTCAAACACTTCATGAAGAGTTTGTTTAGCAGTTTGCTTCTTTTATGAGGCCTAATAAGAATTAAAAACTACCTATGATGTACATTTATTCACGCCTACATCACCTATCCTTGTAACTAGTTCCATTACATAGAGAATATTGACTTTGACTAAGTCAAACTAGAAACTAGAAATATACACAGTGAATTTTACAATTTGAAACACAAAAAATTGCAAAAGTGCAATGCCAACTTTGAGCTAATTTTCAGGTGCCTTCCATGGGTCAAAATGGCAATCTAAGAGAACTCTCAACTAGCCCTTCAAGTCTAATTTCCATAATAGTTTTAATTTCTGAATTTGGATCATGGGAAGACTTTAAAAATCCATTCTCCCAATGTCACTCCAGAAGCGCAGTGTCTGTCAAAAAATGGTCCAGATTGCTAGCTTTTTGACACGTTTTTACATTTTTTTCCAAAACTAATCCATCTCTATAAAATCTAGGAAAATGGGTTTTTAGAGGATGACAATACCTTTCCAAAAATGTAGAGCTTTCCTTAAATGGAGGCCTGAGGAGAAAGCACAGCGCCTTGGCGCTGCGCTTCTGGAGCAGCTGAATTTCTGAACTTAGACCAAAATTTCTCAAAATGCTCAGAATTTTCTCAAAATTGGAGGGAATGTGTAAACATAGGTTTTCTATAGCTTCATGGATGCTTCAATAAGCATCTTCAAGTTTCCATCATCCTTTTGGTCTTTTTTGGCCTCCTTGAGCTTGTTTTCAAGTTGTTTTACCTTGACATTGGCGATCATGTTTTGAGCTTGGTAGTGGTGCGCCATGTGTCTGAGCAATTGATTGTCTCTATTTGCCTTCTCAAGGAGCTTATCCAAGTTTTCATTCACCCTATTAAGGCAATATTCCTTATCTTTATGAACCTCTAGGGCAATCCTATTTTCTAGGTCAAGATCCTCATTCAGCAAAATTTGTTCTTGTTCTTCTTGCAAAGTTTTCTTGAGGCCTCTTGTTCTTGGTCTTTTCTTTTTTCCTCTCACCTCTGATTCTTCAGGCTTTCTTGATGTCATGATATCCTTACCTTTGCCAACTTATTGCATTAACTTGGTTTTTTCCTTTTCTAGGATCAACTCCTTTTCTTTGAGTTGACTGTTTTCCTGTTCAAGGAATGATATAACATACTTCGCCCTTTCCAAATTGATTGCTAGCTCCTTGATTTGGTATTCCTTATCCCTGATAGTTTGTCTCATGTTGGTGGTTTGATCCTCAGTCTCTGGATCAATTAGTTCAAAATCATGCTCAACTGTGTCTTTATCTTTTGCTACCAATTCTTGCTTTGTTGATGCAGAAGGCTTGGCCCCTTTCTCTCTGTGACAAGAAAGCACAAGCCTCTGCCCTTTCTTATACACTTTAGTCACCTCAGGTTTTGATGGTTGTGTCTTCTCCATTGTTTTACCAAATGACCCCACCTTTGTTTGTTGTTTTGGCGCACTAGGATACTAAGATGCTGCATTTTCCTCATGCCATTTCAAGGCTGCTTCCAAAAAGGCTTCCCATGCCATACCTCTCTTTGTCAGTTGGTGAAGGAAAATGGTTTTGATGATACTGTGATGGAACAAACTTGGGGAGTTCTCTTTATCCTTTAATTGTATTTTTTTAGACATTTTGGAAATGCTCCTAAATAGATAAGTACACATGTTGAGTGGCTTTTGAGAGGTGAAATGCATCAGGAGGCAGATATGATAGGCATACAACCTGGAGAATCTACCTTCACAAGTGAAGAACCTCATGACAATTTTCATTAAAGGGGCATATTTCTCCAATAAATATCTGAAAGGAAAGAGGTGAGTATGTGTATATTTGTATGGCGTCTTCAAGAAAGGCTTGTAGTTTTCAAGATCTAGGTTCATTCCTTTGAACGAATATTCACCAATGTCTAGTAACCCAGTTTCTATTGAGATGGAGGCCACTGAGAAACTGAAATCAATACCAACAATGGCAGTAGTTTCTCCTTTTAGTTATGTTGCTACCTAATCTGTTAGTTGCTCATGAAATCCTGCCTCGCTCACCCTTTTGCAAAATTCCAAGCAGTGGACATCCTCAAAGCATTGTTTGATGAAAGGATAGGAGTTGATTGTGTTGCAGTCTGATAGCTCATATCTGAGGATCATTCCCCCTTTATGTTGTCTCTTTCTTATTGGCAAAGATTCTGCCTCCATGATGACACAAAGCGCTAGCAGTAGGAAGTGAAAATAAGATGTGAGGTGTGAACGAAAATGAAGTGATATGTAGGTGATTTTTGACAAAATGATGGGAGGGGTCCTAGGAAAAGTGAGATGACTTTGAAAGCTAATGAAAATTAGTAAAGAAATAGTGGAAATATGGTTTTCTAGTAGGTGGGAACAATAGGGTTTATGATGAGACTTTCTCAAAAACCTCTAAGAATGAGCTAGGGTTTTTCTTTTTGAGTGTTTAAACATTGTTTTGAGGTGGGTAAAATGGTCAAAATTGCTCATTAAACATGTACGAAGGTGTAGGATATCATTTTACATGTTTTGGAAATCAAAAATAATGATGGCCATTTTTACCCTAACATTTCCCATGCAAAATTCGCCACAAACGCTAACTTGAAGAATCTTTGATATGAGATGAAATTGGGAAAGAAAAAGATGGAGGATGATGGTTTACTTACTTGTTCCTTGGCTTAGAGGTCAGTAAAACCAAGCTTTAAAGTGAAAAATTGAAGTTTGGGAGAGTTTTGATGAATTTTGGGGCACTTTGTCCTGCGCACAGTGCAGTGTTCCTACGCGCAATGCTAAAGCGCAGCGCAGTTCTTCCACGTGCAATGTCTATCTCCTAAGTGCAGCGCAATGCTTCAACATGCAACACCTGCAAATTTTTTCTAATTTCTCCTAGGAAAACAACTTTTTTGCTTTTTTGGGCAAGAGATTTTGATGATAAAGAGTGAATAGGATACGAATGAAGGAGTTATGGGTCTCTTGAGTTTATATAGGGAAAGTTTCCTCACTTTTTCAAAAGAAATGGGACCCACCCTCCTTAAGAAACTGATTTTCACTTTATGAAAATAGAATTTACCTTTACCATTGCAAACCTATGATGTCTTGTGCTTTCTTAAATGCTGAAGCTTCTTTTCTAGAACCTTTGCTGACATGAGAGAATGAGGAGTGTGTGAAAAATCAAGATCAATTCTCCAAAATTTTCTTTGTCATGTTTTACTCACTAATAGTTTTATTCATGAAAAAGATGGACCTTGGAAACCCTAGTGACCTAATGGATGACCTGAGACCTAAGTGGAATGATGATGATGACTGACCCATTTTTATTGTGATACCTTCATAAAGTGTGATAGGCGACCAGCATGAGTGAATTTCCAAACAACTACTTCATCTCTAGACTGGCCAATCAATGACCAAATTTGCTGTGTAAACCTAGTATCAGAAAAAATTGATTTTGAAAGCTTGGAAAAACATAGTAAAATCATATTTGATCTAAGTGACAGACTAACGAGACTAACACTAACAGGTTGAGGGAGTGAATGCACCTGACAACCAATAGGCTTGTAACCCAAATCTACATAGATGTCAAGAGTAGGTGGGGTGGGAGGATGTGACAGTTCAACAGTTGTGTGTGCACATTCTCCAACATCACTTTGTGGTGGTGGAGCTGTTAGATCAGGTGAAGATAGTTAGTCACTTGTGACAGAAACTGTGCTTGCCTGTGATTGTGAAGTTCCATCACCGAAGTGTGCTAAGCAGTATTCAAGTGATTTAAATAATTATGGATTTTTGGATATGTGAATAAGATACTCAAATATTCCGTTGAGAAATTCTCTACCAATTTCATCCTCAGGAAATCGATATGCAAGATTACAAAAGCGTGTGTGAAACTGTACAATGGATTCATCGGGTACTTTTTGTAATTCTAGAATTTCTTTTTTGAGTGGTTTATGATGAAAGTGATTGAAAGCACATTCTATCTCTATGACCAGATGAGCAAGAGAATGAATATATTTTTCAAGCACCGTGGCACACCAGTGCATTGGGTGCCCTCGAAGTGTGTGGATGAACAACGTGTAGGTCATGTATTCTTCAAAGGTTCCATGTATTTTGCACCTACAATGCTAACCTCATGCCTAACCAAGGCTACATAGCCTCCACCATCATATGTTTTATGTGACAATTTATCCAAGACCTTTTCCGAGATAATGAAGTTGTTTCCATAAGACATACACACCGAAAGAAAAACTATGTAATTAGTTGTGATAGATATGTAGAGGTTCAAAACAAATGTGAGGACTCATCTTGTCATGTAGACCTCCTTCTAGCACCAAAAATGTTAACGGTGCTTGACCTGCCAACATTCTGGTGATCACCCCAGTATGAAGTCCCAACTAGACCTCACACCATTTGGTGTGGGAGTCTGATCCAGTATGATGGACCAGTTGCCATTATCTTAAAGATTTGCCTAAAATATTACTTGTTCAGCATGGGAGAGTGGTCTGCTTTGTCCTTGAACAATGAGGTTCGCATGCCTAGTGAATACTTGGTGCAGCTTGTGTCAATATTCTTTCATGGCAGAGGGAGAGGGTGGAAGTGAGTCTCAGGTTGAAAGGGAAAAGTCCCAACTCTACTAGAGACACGGAACATAACATGACATGTGCAGCTTCTGGTGCAATATTCCACACAGATGTAGTGGTCACAAACACAATGTGAATAGATAGCACGTACAAAACCCAGGAAAATATTCCACACGAGTGTGACAAGTTTTATAACAAGTTTACAGGGATGAATCTATCAAGTTTCTAGTGGGATAGTCCATACGACTGAGAAAATGTTAGCAACTCATACAACACATTTCCAACAAACTATGTACTAAAACAGCCGAAATAGTTCAACTGTATTGATACAAGTTAAAGCAACATTAATTACAAGCTTCAAAAGAATAGTATTACAAATGAATACAATGTATGTGTGAAAATGTGTTAGCTTGTTAACAAGCTTCTAAATTAAGAGAACGTTCCAAGACACATCGGTACACCATTACATCACTAACCTCGATAGCAGAGTGTTGGATCCACTGTTCTCTCCTCAAAGAAAATATTACAGACTCTCAAGGCCATGTGGGAGGAGCTGAGGTAAAAAGTCCTTTGCATGTACAAATGAGGGGGTATTTATAGCCAAGGGTGAAAATGACCCTTGTGGCTATTCGACTACCCTCATGACTGTTTGACTTCCATGAATTTTCAACTTAACATGACTCTTTGTACAACAAGTGGGTCTCTTGGACTTCCATGTTACATTACATTGATTGACAATATGGATCATAGTAGAGATTTGGATGACATAACTCATGACATAATGACATGACAGTGCTGGTACATTCATGTTGTTGCTAGTGTGCATGTCGAGCTACAGTGCTGCTAGGTGATGGATGTCCTCATGGTGTGTCATAGCTTCACCTCCACATGGAAAAGTTCAAGGAGTCTTCCATGGTCGTTGGTTCGCTTGATGTTTCATTCACACATTCCTCCTTTCTTGTATGTTGGTAAGCTTGACAGGTTCATCCATAGGCAAAAGGTGCATGTTCAACTGTTCGTCCATTTGTGAACACATCTTTGCATGATCATCTGGTCACAAGCACATCTCTTTCATGCATCAGTTTTTCATCTGTTGGTGAACCTGTCCTTCCGCATGTGCTCCATTTTTTCATCCCATCCATAATCACACCATGTTTGTTTATGTACCTTTGTCTACAGTCACTGATGATGAGATGACATCAATTCCATAAACCTCCTAGTCTACCATGATGGATGGTCATTTCAGATCAAGGCAACCGGGAGACATGACAAGGTTGCAAGGTGGGATGGAGGCTACAGGAATTACTAATGAAAATTGTGCAGGAGTCACTGGCTGATGAAGATGGGTAATCCGTATCAACAGTGACCACCGTGGGGTCTAGCTCAAATGGAGGAGAAAACTATGTAGTTTTTAAGAGGAACAGTCTGGGTTGTAGAAACGTTGGGTAGGAAAAATCTGTGCAATTTCCGTAACGCGAGGGCTGCAGTAGCTTGGAAGAAAAAATTGTGCAATTTCTTTGAGGAACTGGCCACTTGCAGCAAAAAATATGCATTTCCTTAGGGGAACTCGTAGTCAATTATCGGGAGCTTGGCAACAAAATCTGCACAATTCTTGGAGGGAACTGGCAATAAGCTTTTGGAGCTTGGAAGAAAGAACTGAGAAATTCCTAGAGGGAACTGTCTATTGACTGCAGGGAGATACTTGCAGGAACAACTATGTTGATGCTGGGTGGATAGCCTGTTGGTCACCTCTGAGCTGAGCAGACTGTTGTATAGAAGAGGCATTTATCATGAAACATGCGTAATTTTATTGGTGAGAAGCCTATTGACTATAGGGAGGGTTGATTGGAAAAAATGTGAAATTTTTTAAGGGAGACAGGGATGGGCACTTGGTGTATATCCGGCTTGTTTGCGCAATTTTCTTAGTTGGCAGTGTGGGAAAGGTTTGTGTCCTCTGTGCAATTTTGAGGGGAGTCAGTCCCGTGGTGACTGTCCAGTCAATCTCTCTGGTTGACCAGCATGAAGATTGTTTGATTTGCTTGCAGACAACGCAACTTGAAATGGCTTGTTTGGTGCTTATGCACTATTCTAGGTGACAGTCGATCGCGTCAATGGCAGGGTGATGGTCCAACTGCCAAAGGGGAACCTGGTCTTCAGAACTTCAACAAAGTGACTAAGTGTGTGAACGAGTGAAATATTCATACATGATCTTGCAAACATATACTTACATGACTTGACAACGAGATGACTCAAACCATCCAGACACACATGCTTAACATGACAGACCGATGGTGTAAACAACAAGTGTGACACTTATGATTGATCGTTGGTTAACTGTGATGATGCTTGCAAGACAGTGAATGTGACTCTTTGTGTGAGTGTGACAGATTCTTTCATAGCGAACACAACAAGTACACATGAAGCGAACACTTTGAATATAACCAGAACATGGTCGCAAGCATGAATTTGACATCAAGATGCAAAAAATTAGATGAAATGATCAAGCAAGGTGGGTGTGAAGACTCACACGAGCTCATTGAGTGAACCCGAGTGTCTGTAGTCACCAAGTGGAACTCTCAAGTGAGGCTATGAAATTGGGTGCAGGCCAAAATTTTGGAGGGTGGACTGTAGTCGCTACAACACAATAATACATCTAACATTGAACTACATAGTCCAAAAATCATTAACGTTCATAGACATACCAAAAATCATACCGGTTGTAAATATAACATTGAACATTATAATTCATGATTTGAATATGCATAAGTAATTCACTTATCTATATGTCTCAAACTAGTTGGAAATTGAAGGCAGGGCTTCCATTTTTGACCAACCATAGGCAAACTACACCACAACTTCCGACCTACTAAACACCCCTGAGATTAATCCAATGTTTGAGTAATGTCTGTTGAGGGAATTCACATCAAAGGCTTGGTTAAGCACTCAGAAGATGGAGCCCACTATCAAGTTGGTTTATCAACTAGTCTCTAACAACAAGCACCAAGGTGGTTTAATAAATGTACTTATAGCAATCACCAAAGTGGTTTATCAGATGTTCTTAGTATTCAGAAAAATGATGGCTCATGATTTCCTCTAAGTTCATTCATAGGGACCCACCCAAGGTTCTGATGGAGTATTTCTTAGTCTCAGAAATTTAAATCCATGATCCAAGTGTTTAAATAGTTCTCTTTTCATAGTAAGTACCACATGTGTCTGAAGTCCACTTTCTAGGTGATTTGTCATCTACTAAAAAATCACCACAATGGCCTAGAATTCTCTTTTGAGGTTATGTATTAGCTATATAGAAAAGTTGATATAGCCATCCACTAAGCCTCCCACTAGCTACACAATCTTAGAGAACACATTCTAGTGGCCTGTTGTAGTGGCTACAACCACCCTCCAAAATTTTTCCTTAGCTTCATTTTAGAGCCTCCCTACCAACCATCTTCGCAGCATGTATTGCACTATCAAGTACATAGGCTTCATTGTTTTTTCAGAATCTTTCCATCCTGTGCATGTTATTTTTCTTCACTCCCCTCACAGGTTTCCCCTCTAGACTTGGGCTACTTGTTGGCTAAGTTGCTCCCTCAAAAAATCTTGCAATCCTAGAGGGGAACCATCCTTCCCTACAGAATTGCACAAATCTGCTAGGGAGCCTACTGGGCTCAGAAATTGTGCAATGTAGTCAGACAACCTTCCTTTGAGAAAATTGCACAATCTAGCCCAACACTACATCTTAGCCTAGAAATTGTGAAAATCAGTTGGGCAGACTACAGAGCTCCAAAATTGCGCAGAGAAGTCAGACAGGCTTCCTTCAAAAAATTGCGCAATCTCGCCAGCACTGCAGCTCAGCCCATAAATTGTGCAAGTCTGGGTAGGAGTCACCTACTCCTCCTAGAAATTGCACAATTCTAGGTAGTGCTCACTTTCTCCTCCCAAAAATTGTGCAATCCCTCTGGGACAACCAGCTTAGTTCCTCTCAAAAATTGTGCAAATCCCTCTCTTAGTCAAGCAAGCTATTGCATGTGCCTTCAAGTTGACCAGTTCCCTCCATGACTGAGCAAAACTAATTTGCATGCATGGGTTAACCATTTATGTCCATGGTGATTCATCTTGAGTATGCGTGTCTGCATGGTTTGAGTCGTCTCGTCATCAAGTCATGTAACTGTGTGTGTGCAAGATCGCGCATGAATCATTCTCTCATTCAAAACATAGTCACTTTGTTGAAGTTCTGACGACTGAGTTCCCCTTTGATAGCTAGACCATCACCCCACCATTGACTCGATTGATTGTCACCTAGAACAGCATAGAAGCACCAAGTAAGCCATTTCAATTCGCGTTGTCTGCAAGAAAATCAATCAAACTTCATGTTGGTCAATCAGAGAGTTTGACCTAGCAACCACCCCGGGACTTACTCCCCTCAAAAAATTGCACAGAGGCTGAAAACCTTCCCACTCCACTGACTGAGAAATTTGTGCAGACTAGCCAGATAGACACCTAGTGCCTGTCCTCGTCTCCCTCCAAAAATTACGCAGTTTTTCTAGACAGCCCTCCCCATAGTCAACCTGCTTCTCACCTAGGAAATGGCGTAGTTTTCATGAGCAAGTCCTATGCTACCCAATAGTCTACTTAGCTTAGAAACTACACGTAGGTGACTAGCAGGCTAGCCTCCTAGCATCGGTGTAGTTTTTCCCCCAAAAGCACTCGACAACCGACTAATAGTTCCCTCCAGGAAGTGTGTAGTTTTTTCTTCTAAGCTCCAGCAATTGACTGCTAGTACCCTCCAGGAGTTGCGTAGTTTTTGTTGCCAAAGTCCCCACAACTGACTACTAATTCCCCTCAAGTATTGTGCATTTTTTTTCTACCAGTGACCCAATAGCTAACTACTAGTTCCCCTCAGGAATTGCACAATTTTTTCTACCAATCTATCGCTCCTTGTTCGTTTTGGAAATTACGTAGATTTTTCTTGCCCAACCTTACCGCAACCTAGAATGTTCCTCTCAAAAATTGTGCAATTTTGTCCTCCAGCTGAGCCAGACCCCACGGATAGTCATTGTCTATCTGGATTTCCCATCTTCATCATCTAGTGACTCCTGTGCAGTTTTCATCTGTAGTTCCTGAAGCCTCCATCCCGCCTCTCAACCTTGTCACCTCTCCTGGTTGCCTGCATCCAAAATGTTCACGCATCATGGTAGACTAGGAGGCTTATGGATTTGGTGTTATCCTTTGGTGAAATTGGCCTTCTGAATATGCGCCCTATGTTCATCCCATCCATCATCATGCCATGTTTTTTGTGTACCTATGTCTGTTGTCACTCATAATGAGACAACATCAAATCCATAAACCTCCTAGTCTACCATGATGCATGAAAATTTCAGATGTAGGCAACCAGGAGAGGTGACAAGGTTACGAGGCGAGATAGAGCCTGTTATCACTCAGGTTGTCCTTAAGCTCTGGAAAAGGATACGGCCGAGGTAACCACAGACCAACTTTGGACTGCAGGTTCTAGCCAACCTGCAATCAGAGAGGGCTCTCTCTTTAAGGATTTAGCTTTGTTGAAAAGGATTTTAGGCTAGGTCTCAAGTTCAGAGGGTTTTTGTTTTGTTTTTGGTGGGAAAATTGATGTTTTTAGACAGAGAGGCAAGGCATAGTCTGGAAGTTTCAAACCATTGGGCATGGAGTCGAGGAGTGTGACTGCTGGTGCTTTCACTTGGTCACAACAGAGGGAAAATGGAGCAAAACAGCTGCGCAGGAAACAATGCTTCAGGTCTAAGTGATGGAAAGAAATGCTAAGCGATGAGAGGCAGTTAAGAATCTCTCAGTCAACTTAGCAGTGGGAAGTAACAGAGCGCTACCTAGGGGCAGTTAAGAATCCCTAGATAATTGGCAAACACAGGTGAATCGGGGTAAACATGAGCCAGAAGGAATTCATATTCATAACCAATTCATTTAGAGGAAAACATAAAGAAACAACAGAAATTGAGCATAGAGAGTATTTAAACTAATTCTAAGCTATTCTTTCTTTCTGCCATTTAGATAGTGAAAACAATAAAACAGAGGTAAGATGCACTTATTGTTTCAGGCTGCAGCACAAGAATTCTATCTTCAGTCTCTAAAACATTCATTTACAACAAACAGTTTTCTCTCCAAGCTTTCTGCAATCTTCGATTATAGAAACAGTCAGGTATACAGTGCGGGTCTCTAGTGAAAATTCTCAATTGACCAACCCTTAAAACTATACATAGGGTGGTATATATAGGGAAAAACTTTCTACAGAGTTCTTTATTACATCTTGACCTAATTGAACTACTCCTATCTGAAATAAATGCATGAAAATATCTCAGGCTGGCGGCTGGGGGCGGCCGTATCAAAACTTGAATAATCCCTATGGTCCTTGGTGCAGGGTGCTTCTGAAATAAATGCGTATGGTTTCTGCTTCTTTGTTGTCCTGTGGCTTTGAATGCCTTAATTGTGATTTGAGGGCAAGGATGGGCTTACGCCTCTTGATTTGACTTTCTGGGGGGCTCATCAATGTTCAGGTGCTTTGAGCCCCTAAAAAATCTTCGGCTGATACTCTTTGGCTTTTCTTATTCCTCTGATACTCTTTGGTACTAAACCGATGCTGTTCTGACGTGCTGGGGGTCTAAATCATTGTTTAATGGCCGTTGTTTGGCTTCTGTATCCTCTGAAATTCTTTTCTGCTCCTTTCGGTATGCTCTGTGAACAAAACGGATCATTTTTGGGCCTTTCAGGCTTCCTGGGGACTGCGTAATGAAAGATTCCCTGAAGATCCCCTGAAGATTCTCCATTTCGGCCCTAAAAATCCTACGATGAGCGATTTGGCTAGGCGCAAATCGCTCATCAAAAACTGCCTCAGAATCGGATTCCGGGGATCCGAAGTGCGATTTTCGTGCCTTTGCGCCCAAAAGGTGCTGATGACGTCAGCATGATGTGACATTGTACCGTGGGTGACGTCAGCATGACATTAGCAGGACGAGGTGGGAGGATGACATCAGCATGACGTCATCATGTACAGATGGTGACCTGGCAGGTACGGTGGCACGGATACGTGGCAGTGACGTGGCAGGAGGCCACGCAGGTAGGCGACTCGACATGGTGACTGGGCAGGGGGGTGACGTGGGATGTGACGTCACGGGCGGTAAGCGGTTTTGTGGTGCACCGCTTATGGAAAAAGGTGGTTTCGGGGAGAGGGCTCCGCCACAGCCCAACGCTTGACGCGTGGCGGAGGTACGACGGTAATACCGCCCATCTCCCGGATGCTAAACGTCGGGCAGGTCGGGGACGGGATGACCCGCCCACCATTGATCTGTGGGGCGGGTGATCCAACGGTTGGTGGGGAGTGCGATATGACGAAGGGATAAGGGGCGGCATATGCGCAGGAATATTCCCTTTTTAATTATTTGCAGTGGCAGGTTTAGACTTAGGGAATGGGGTTTTTATGTGTTAAAAAGGCGCGGGTTAATATATTTACATTCGGACTTAGGGACAAGGGTGGAATATGGGTTTTTTGACAAGTGGGGTTAATATTTTATGTACAGAACGTAGGAAACAGGTGCAAAAATGGGTTTTTTAAGGTTTTTGAGGGGTTTTTGGGCTAGGGGAGAGGTTACTAGCTGACCAGATGTCAAACTAGCTCCTTAATGACTCGGATGGGCTAAAGACAGCCCCAGATGGACTGTAATTTCCCGGACTCAGTAGAATTATGGCTATAATGCCCGGGAGGGAGTATTTACATAAGGGAGTTTTATATACATGATTTTAATAGGGGAAGGGAAAAACTGATAGGGAGTTATATAATAAAGTTAGTAGTTAATATGGAGATGAACAGAGGGCGCTAAGGTATGAGACCTTAGGCTTTGTTGGGAAAAGAAGGCTCACAGAAGATGAGTGAGCAATCCTTGGGTGAAGCAGATCCTCACCAAGGCGAATGTCATGGAAATGATGAAACTGAGAGGCTCAAGCAGATCTTGACCTCTTGGGGATGTTAGTAAGTGACTTGGGGGAAATGAGAAGAAGGGGAGGTTAGTGAATTCCAGCTTGAGTACCTCCTTTGAAATAAAACTGCCTGATAACTGTGATCTGAAAAGATAAGACATTGCGAGACACAAAATTTATCATCAGTCATCATTCTGCCACCAAACAGCTACCTACCCAGCCTATTGTCCTAACATTTTTTCTTCTTTTCTGATTAGGGTGCACTTAGACTTGCAGACCCAGAATTACAATTTTTCTTTTGAATGTTTCCTATCTAAATCTGCACTTATTTCTGCCAGGGCCCAGATTAAACAGTTGGGTCCCTTCGATTCTCTACCTATCTACAAATCTGCCAAGGTTAAACTGTTTGGACAGATGCATTCTCTGTATTCTACAACAGGAAATTGAAACCTAGGGAGACCAAGATTAGACTGTTTGGACCCCCCTTAAATGAAAACTCTCCAAAACTGGGACAACTCATCAAAATGGAATCTCAGCAGTGGCATTTGGACTAGCACACTCTCATGGTATCTTCTGGAAATATGGAACACTGCAGCTTGCCAAGTATGACATATTTGGCATGTAAAAATGTCAATCATGAAAAATGAAACCCTGTTGCAACAGGAGGCTAACAGTGGCTCCACATGGGGATGGCTTTTCCTTGTGAAAAGTCAAGAACAACAGGTCAGACTGCCTTGATCTTCTGTTTGTTGCTGTGGACTGGGAAATTATTCTTTGTTCTGGCTGTTGAAAAAACGTAAAACTTTGAACTATAGACAACCTCCTCCCCAACTAAGTTACTGTGAATTGTACAGCATCGCCTGCTTTCTTCTGCGTGCTTGATCTCTTATGTATAATGCTGCTGGGACATGCCCTTTAAAACAGTTTAGGGACACGGATCAAACTGCTGTGTTTGCCTTGCTTTTGCTTAGAGCAAGGTGCTGATATGAACTGAAAATTTTGCTTTGTTTTGATACTCTTGAGACTGGAAAATTTGCATTGGCTGCGTCCTCACCGAATTTACTGTTATTCCTCAAACAATCGACCGGTTATACAAAATAAAAACTGAGTGCTGGTATTTACAAATAATATTGTACAAAGATATTTACAGAATTTGCATTGTTTCAACAACAAGGATCATGATAATGTTTCAACATCCTGCCATTCATAGGGCCTTCTTCAACAGTGTTGTCCTCCATAGATCTGAGAAAATAAGTGTTGTTTCCCTGAACAGCAGAAATTACAAATGGACCTTTCCATAGAAATTCAAACTTGGCATGTTTGCCCTTGTCTTCTCTTCTTGAGTCCCACTTCAGAACTTTGTCACAAATACTGAAATATTCAGCTTT
>CM062816.1:1032897615-1033092864 GCA_031772625.1 Pinus tabuliformis
TGGAAGGGTTAGAACACTTCCGGGTGTTCTGTGTATTCCTGCATTGGCCAGAAATCTGATTTTTGTAAGCAAGTTGGATGATGCAGGTGTAAAAACAGTGTTCGAGAAGGATACCTGCAAGATGGTTCGGGGAGCAATGGTATTGATGCAGGGAGCTTGGGTTGGAACTCTATACAAGCTACAAGGTAGCACGGTTTTTTATGGATGCAAAAGTTCTATGGTCCCTGAAAGTGGAGCAGAAAATCTAGTGGTCTCTGGAGAGAAGACCATTCTGTGGCATCAAAGGCTTGGACATATTGGAGAGAAGGGCCTTTGAATACTTCATGGTAAAGGTATGGTAGAAGGTATAAGTAATATCTCTTTGGATTTTGATTTCTGTGAAAATTGTGTATATGGGAAGCAGAATCGGGTGAGTTTTCCCTTTGGTGGTAAGAGGGCGAAACATATATTAGAGCTTGTGCATAGTGATGTGTTTGGACCTATGAAGGGTCCATCACTAGGTAAGTCTGTGTACTATGTATTATTTATAGATGACTTCTCAAGGAATACATGGATATGTTAGGATATTCCGACACATAGGATATAGTTAAGTTCAACTTGGTCTAGTATAGAGTTAGGTAAAGTGTGTTTCTTTACCGTTGTACATTTTGTAACTTACAATCCGACGGTCACGATATGTAGTGATCCGACGGTTCACTCTCACCTCGGTATTACCGACACTTGATCCGTGGCTTGACACCCGATTGGTCCATGAGTTCTATTTAAAGCGCATGGAGGGTCATTGTTCGGGTAATCCGTGCATGAGAGAAGCTTATGTAAATTTTCATTCTTTGATTAATAAATTGTCTGTACCCACGTTGGGACAGGCCGTGGACTGTTTCCCTCCTTGCACTCTGAGGGTTTTAACCACGTCAAAAATACTGGTGTATTGATTTGAGATCTGGTTGTGAGCGGTGTCCTTTTGGTATTCTTCTGTGGAACTTACCCTGTAAATTCCTACATGGTATCAGAGCTATTTGAGGGCCGCGTCCGTTGGTGATCCAAATCTGAAGCCGGTAGAACTGCATGCGGCTGTCGTTTCCTAGATCTGCTGTTTCTGACTGCTTTCGGGCCGAGAGGACTGCTCTGTTGCATTCGGAGCATCTGTTTCAGTGAGGAACCCCTTTCGTTTCACGCGAAAAGGTTTCCGGTAGCCCTAGCTGCGTCATTTTTCAGATCGGGAGGTATACAATGTTTTTTTTGCAGTTTACTGTCATTTTCTCTCTGCTTATTTCGGTTTCGGTTTATTTAGCCTTTTTTTTTTCCCGGATCTATACCTTTCATTTCTGCGTATGCTCTTTGCCCTGCGACTCTGTGCGATCTGGGCAAATCAGAAACAGAAAGAAAGGATTTTTCTCATGCGTATGCTCTTTTCCCTGCACCTTAGTGTGATCTCGGAAAATCAGAAACATTGAGGAAAATATTTAGTTTTTCGGCTAAAAGCTAACTTTGAGATTTTTTTTTAAATTTCTAGTTTTTTGGCTAAAGCTAACTTCGAGCCGTAAGGTTCGTTTTTCTTTGGATATTCGTGTTGGGTTTTGTGTTTTGTGTTTTGTAGGGGAAAAGAGTCTTCCCAAGGCAAGCACGCAAATCGAGGCCCCCCCCCCCCCCCCCCTCTCTCTCTCTCTCTCTCTCTCTCTCAAATCTTTTGTATAGATCAATTGGTTCAAAGACCTTTTAAGAGAGTAGAGGTCTTGGGTTCAAGTCTCCATTTTGTGGGGGCGGATTTTTTCATTCCCGCACATTCGCGCACTTTGCCGGCAACGTCAACAATTTTTTTTCAAAAAGCCATAACTTCTTCATCCGGAAGCCTTTTTCAGAGCCGTTTTTTTTAAAACCGCCTATTTTTTCGAGATCTATCCATTGGACCACTCACTTTCAGCATCTTCAGCTTCAGTTGTTTTTCAAAAATGGAAAGTCCATGCCAAGTCATTCTTGACAGCACTAACTACTTCCAATGGGTCGCCTACATGGGAGATTTACTTAGAAGTAAAGGTCTCTTCAGAATAGCCACAGACCAAGAGAAGAAACCCAAAGATGAAGACAAGGCCGAAAAATGGGAAAATCGACAAGATCAAGCACGTGGCTTGATAGGAATGTCTGTTTCTCCTGATCTTAGATTCCACATTGCAGAAATTGAAACTCCTCATGAAGCATTAGAAAAACTTGCTAAAGTTTTTGGGATTAAAAATGAAATTAGATCCCATCAACTTGAAAATGAGCTGCTTACTTTGGATCCTAATAATTTTTCTTGCATTGAAGATTTCTTGTCAAAATTCAAGAACCTTAGATATCTCTTGGAAGGTGTTAAAGTTAAGAAAGATGATGGTAACCTTATTTATTCCATCCTTACTAAGTTGGGCCAGCCTACTCTGTATTTGTTTCCACTTTCCATTCTACCAGGGAAGCTTTCATTTGTCAAGGCAAAGACTACAAGCCCCCTTCCTTTGACTCCTTTTGTGATTCCTTAATAAGAGAACAAGAAAAACTCTTACACCTTGGTCTTCTTAATCTTGGAAACTCTTCCACAAAAGCGTTAGCCGCCCAGCAGCAACCAAATTCAAAGAATCCTAAGAAGTCTTATCCTCAAAGGAATGGTCCTAAACCAACTCAGCCTCAAGATGAAAGATCATTTCAGCAATATGATAAGCCCAATAAAAACAAATGGAAGAAGACTGAAAGACATTGTAACTTTTGTAATCGAGATGGCCACTTAGAATCTAAATGCTTTAAGAAGATGGAAGCCTTGGAAGCCGCAATGAAGAAACATAACATCCATCTGGAGCCTACTTCAACTTCAACTTCCGGAACGGCATTTTCTGCATGTCATCGTCAATCATCTCAGTCTGGTT
Organism: Pinus tabuliformis; assembly: GCA_031772625.1. Classification (NCBI taxonomy): domain Eukaryota; kingdom Viridiplantae; phylum Streptophyta; class Pinopsida; order Pinales; family Pinaceae; genus Pinus; species Pinus tabuliformis. The sequence goes on from CM062816.1 coordinate 1,032,900,507, forward strand.
ATGCATTAAATGTATCTTCTTCTTCTTCTCATTCTCATGAGTGGCTCATTGATTCTGGAGCCTCTTGTCACATGGCCAAAAACCAAGCCATGTTTTCTTCTTTAAATGATTGTAACACCAAAAATATATATGTTGGTGATGATAGATCTCTTAATGTTGTAGGGACTGGAACTGTTCATCTAGACAATGGTCAGTTCAATGATGTATTATGTGTTCCAAACTTATCCTGCAACCTTCTATCTGTCTATCAGATAACTCATTCAGGTGAAGGTAAAATCGTTGAATTTTCACCTCATGATGTTGTAATCAAGGATCTAAAAGATCCTAAACAGATTCTAGCTACTGGTCTTGCTGATGATTCCAAAAGGTTGTATAAGTTTCACAACTTTGGGTCATCCCATCTTCCCTCAGTATTTGTTGCTCATAATGATGAAGTGAGCAAACTTTGGCATGAGCGGTATGGTCACTTAAACTATCGCTCCCTTCAGCATCTATGTAAAGAAAACATGGTGACAGGTCTTCCTATGGTATCTTGCAAAGATGGTGTTTGTTCCGGATGTGTACTCGGAAAACATCATCGGGACAGTTTTGACAAACGTGCCTCTTGGCACGCCTCAGCCCCTTTACAGCTTGTGCACAGTGATTTATGTGGTCCTCTTCCTGTTGCTTCATTCTCTGGCTGCAAGTACTTCTTAACTTTCATTGATGATTTCTCTAGACGCACTTGGGTATACTTCTTAAAACTCAAGAGCGAAGTATTTACCACCTTTTTGGCCTTCAAAGCATTCGTTGAAAAACAATCTGGACATCAAATTCTTAAGCTAAGAACTGATAATGGTGGAGAATATGTTAAAAATGCATTCATCACCTTTTGCACCGAAAATGGAATTCAAATGCAACATACTGTTCCATACACTCCACAACAAAATGGTGTAGCTGAAAGGAAAAATCGCACTTTAAAGGAAATGGCTAATTGTATGCTGCAATCTAAAGGACTCAGTCTTAGTTTTTGGGCCGAAGCAATTAATTGTGCAAATTATATAATCAATCGCACTCCTACTAAGGTTCTAGAGAATATCACTCCAGAAGAAGCTTGGAGTTCCATTAAACCAGATGTAAGTCACTTTCGTGTGTTTGGAAGTGAAGCATGGGCCCATATTCCAGATGAAAAGCATAAAGCCTTAGAACCTAAGAGTGAGAAATGTACTTTTTTTGGATATTCTGAAGATGTAAAAGGCTATAGACTTATTCCATTTAAGTCCAAAAATGTTATCATTAGAAGAGATGTAAAATTTGATGAAAATAAATCGGCCTGCGAGCCTAGTCCGGCGGATGTGCCACCTTTTCCCATCTCTTCTATCTTTGAGAACATTTCTTCTTCTGATGATGAAAGCGAGGATGATAATCCTTCCCCACCTTCTCAGGATCCTCAACTTCCAAGATGGGTCCGTGCTACTCGGGATGCAGCAGGTGATCTTGCCGGTGATCCTACAGATCAGCGACGTACACGTTCTCAGTTTGAAAGAGCCTCTTCTTTACTGGCTCAAGCTCCAGTGAATCATGATCCTGACACTTTTGCAGAAGCTTCAGGCCATCCACATTGGGAAACAGCTATGAATGAAGAATATCATTCATTGATGACAAATGATACATGGGATCTTGTTCCTCTACCAAAGGGACGCAAACTTGTTAGATGCAAATGGGTTTACAGAACCAAGTATGGACCAGATGGGAAAGTTAACAAACATAAAGCTCGTCTAGTTGCTAAGGGCTTTTCACAGGTTGAAGGCATTGACTACACTGAAACCTTCTCTCCAGTTGCCAAAATGAACTCTATCCGCCTTGTTCTTTCCCTTGCTGCCTCTTTAAAATGGGAAGTACATCAAATGGATGTTAAATCTGCCTTCTTGCATGGGGACTTGCAGGAAGAAATCTATATGGAACAACCCATTGGCTTCATACAAACAGACTCCAGCCTCGTTTGTCGCCTTAAGAAATCCCTTTATGGCCTCAAGCAAGCTCCTCGAGCTTGGTATGCCAAAATGGATAGCTTTCTTTTAGAATCTGGCTTTTCTAGGTGTCATTCTGACAATACTGTCTACACCAAGAAAGTGGGCAACTCTCTCATCATCCTTGTTCTTTATGTTGATGATCTTATTCTTACTGGTAGTGATCCCAACCTTATAAACCATGTGAAGTCCAGCCTTAAAAAGAAATTTGAAATGACAGACTTAGGACACTTACACTATTTTCTCGGTCTTCAAGTCTTGCAATCCCAAGAGGGTATTTTCCTTTCCCAGTCCAAGTATGCTTGTGATATTCTTCGTCATTTTCACATGGAAGACTGTAAGCCAGCCCCTTCTCCCTTTCAGTCTGGAGTCAAACTTTCAGTCTCTTGTACTTCTCCTGAAGTTGATGCTACTTTATACCGTCAACTTGTCGGAAAACTCTTGTATTTAACCCATACTCGTCCTGATCTTTCCTTTGTTGTTGGCCTTGTTGCTCGTTTTATGCAAAACCCCCGTGAAAGTCATTGGAAAGCAGCTAAAAGAATACTTCGTTATGTTCGAGGTACAATACAGTTTGGGATTCATTACAGTGCCAAAGCAGCTCCTCTGTTAGTTGGTTTCACTGATTCTGATTGGGCTGGTGACCTTGATGATCGGAAGTCTACTGCCGGTTATGTCTTCACTCTTGGTTCAGGACCTATTACATGGGCTTGTAAGAAACAGGCTGCCATTTCTCTTTCGTCAGCAGAAGCAGAGTATCGTGGTGCCGTGGAAGCTAGTAAGGAAGCCTTGTGGCTTCGTCAGATCCTATCAGAGTTTGGCTTTGAGCAGCAGCATCCAACCACACTTTGGTGTGATAATCAAAGTGCCATTCAGCTATGCAAAGATCCAGTCCAGCATCAGCGCAGCAAACACATTGAACTACACATGCACTTCATCAGAAAGCTCATTCTTGACCATGTTCTTGAAGTGCAATATTGTCCAACGGATGATCAGGTTGCAGACATCTTCACAAAGGCTCTCACAGAGGCGAAGTTCACTAAACTTCGATATATGCTTGGAGTTCAGGAAGTTGTCACTAAGGGGGGATAGGCTCTAGTGCCTCCTTCCTTCTCCTATTGTGTCATATTTGTAAATCCTTCAATCCTATCCCAAGTTGTTCTTAAGGGGGGATGTTAGGATATTCCGACACATAGGATATAGTTAAGTTCAACTTGGTCTAGTATAGAGTTAGGTAAAGTGTGTTTCTTTACCGTTGTACATTTTGTAACTTACAATCCGACGGTCACGATATGTAGTGATCCGACGGTTCACTCTCACCTCGGTATTACCGACACTTGATCCGTGGCTTGACACCCGATTGGTCCATGAGTTCTATTTAAAGCGCATGGAGGGTCATTGTTCGGGTAATCCGTGCATGAGAGAAGCTTATGTAAATTTTCATTCTTTGATTAATAAATTGTCTGTACCCACGTTGGGACAGGCCGTGGACTGTTTCCCTCCTTGCACTCTGAGGGTTTTAACCACGTCAAAAATACTGGTGTATTGATTTGAGATCTGGTTGTGAGCGGTGTCCTTTTGGTATTCTTCTGTGGAACTTACCCTGTAAATTCCTACAGGATATATTTCCTTAAGAAAAAATCTGAAGTCTTTGACAGGTTTAAAGAATTCAAGGCTCTGGTGGAAAACCAAACAGAGAAGAAGATAAAGGTGTTGAGTACAGATAACGGTGGAGTTTTTCAGTTAGGAATCTGAAGAATTCTTTAAGAAGTGTGGTATAGCACAGTAGAATACTACTCCATATACACCTTAGCAAAATGGAGTGGTAGAAAGAATGAACAAAATGTTGATGGAAAGGGCAAGAAGCATGCTCAGTGGTGTCGGGTTAGGACAAGAATTTTGGGCAGAGGCGGTGGAGACAGCATGTTACCTGGTCAACAGATCACCTTCATCAACATTGGAGGATAAAACTCCACAAGAGGTATGGAATGGTAAGAAACCCTCTTTTTCACATCTGAGGCTATTTGGATGTGATGCATATGTACATGTTCCAAAGGAGAAATGAACCAAGTTGGATAGTAAATTTGAAAAGTGCATCTTTATTAGGTATAAGGATGGTTTAAAGGGTTATAGGCTTTTGAACCTAGTAACAAGGAAGGTTGTGTACAACCGAGATGTGGTGTTTAGAGAGGTGAAAGATGTTATTAAACATGAAGTTCAACCAAAGGAACCTGAGAAGATAGAGTTTGAGCTAAAGGAGGAAGAATCAGACTCTACAGTAGAGGAGGAATCAAAAGATGAAGAGCCACAAACTCCGGGTATGAGAAGATTAGTTCGAGAAAGTAGGCAGCCAAAAAGGTATAGTCCATCTGCTTTCTATTCAAATTTTGCTTTATCTATTACTGATGATTATCCCAGAACTGTGAAGGAAGCAGCAGATTCAGAGGATGGAAAACTATGGAAAGAGGCCATGGTTGATGAAATGGCATCTTTGCACAAAAATGAGGCTTGGGATCTGGTGGAGTTGCCAACTGGAAGGAAACCCATTGGCAGCAAATGGGTGTTCAAGAAGAAGACAAATGTGGAAGGAAAGGTGGAGAAATATAAAGCTCAGTTGGCAGTAAAAGGTTATTCCCAGGTGATGGGAATTGATTTTGGGGATATTTTTTCTCCTATTGCCAAGGTAACCTCTATTAGATTACTTTTATCTATTGCTGCTGCTTTTGATTTTGAGTTAGAACAGATGGATGTGAAGAAAACATTTCTTCACGAGGATCTGGAAGAGGAAATCTACATGAAGCAACCTGAAGGATTTGTGATGAACGGTAAGAAAGAAATGGTATGCAAGTTAAAGAAGTCTTTGTATGGGTTAAAACAGTCACCAAGGATGTGGTATCAGAAATTTGATACTTTTATACAGGGACTTGGCTTCACCAAAGAAAAGTAGATCACTGTGTGTATTTTAAATTAATTGGTGACCATGTTATTTATATGGTCTTGTATGTGGATGATATGTTGCTGGTTGGAAGTGACAAATCTCCAGGATTTGAAGACCCAATTTTCCTCCAAATTCGACATGAAAGATATTGGTGCTGCAAACTATATTTTGGGCATGGAAATTAAAAGAGATCGGGCAAAGAGGAAGCTCTGGTTAAACCAAAGGAAGTATGTCGAGACAATATTACAGAGATTTAATATGTAGGATAGTAAACCGGTGAAGGTTCCTAATCGTGTAGGTATAAAGTTATCTGTTAAACAGTGTCCCAAGACAAAAGAAGAGGAAGAGGACATGTCCCGTGTTCCATATGCAAGTGCATTCGGTAGCCTGATGTATGCAATGGTCTGTACTAGACCAGACATTGCACATGCAGTGGGAGTATTGAGCAGGTTTATGTCAAAACCAGGAAAGGAGCATTGGACAACAGTGAAGCAAGTTTTCAGGTATTTGCGTGGCACTAGTGATTATGGTTTGTGCTACCAAGGAATACTAGGATTGGACAAAGTGTTGTATATTCATGGCTTTGTTGATGTAGTCTAGGCTGGAGATCTAGATCAGAGAAGATCTACAAGTGGGTATGTGTTTAACCTATTTGGAGGTGTAGTCAGTTGGATGAGTAAGAAACATTCTGTAGTGGCACTATGAACTTTAGAGGCAAAATATATGGTGACCACTCATGCAAGAAAGGAAGCAGTTTGGTTGCAGAGATTATCTTCAAGTATGGGGTTAGTACATGGAGCTATAAGGATAGACTGTGATAGCCAAAGTGCAAATTTATTGGCAAAGAACCTTGCATATCATTGAAAGACAAAGAACATTGATGTTCAATATCACTTTGTGAGGGATATGATAGAAGACAAAAAGGTGTTGTTGGTAAAGGTGGACACTTTGAAGAATATTGTAGATGCATTGACAAAATTTGTGATCTTTGAGAAGTTCTCTTGGTGTAGAGAAACAATGGGCATTCCAGGGCTAGATAAATGACTAAGCTCTCTTGTGGTCCCCTGTGGAAAGAAAACAACAAGTGGGAGAATGTTGGGTTGTGTTGTATTCTTTCCACAACTATCCCACGTAGTTAATTCGGGGGTTAGAGGGGGGGCCAGATCCCCCCCTTCGTTGTGCCGATTGCATAGTGAGGGGGTCACAAGGGGTTTGAGGGGTGTAGGTAACCCCACTTTATGCGGTCCGGGGTAGCGCCCCAGAAAATTTTGGTTTTGGAACCTATGTTAGGTTGGGTGGACCTCCCTATGGTTTTGTGCATGATTTTCGCACATGTTTTTTTGGACGTGATGGTTTTCGGTCCATGGTATTGGATGCTTCAGCATGTATAAATATGTATTATAACATTGAAAGGAACATAATGAAAAATCAAGCTGGTAGTCCCAGTTTTGGGATCCTGGGGAAAATCTCCATGTATATGTGTTTTTGATGTGTTATGCTCTCGCATTGTTTATTTTCTATCTTTTAGAATTCGTATGCAGGTAATTTTTGTACGGGGTAAAATCCTACATTTGAGGCCTGTGAGCCATTGATGTACTTGGAACATATATATTATTTTTGGATTTTTAGGTATTAAACTCAAACACTCTTGATATATATATATATATATATATATATATATATATATATATATATATATATATATATATATATATATATATATATATATGCTATATTTCGTGTTTACTATGATACAATGTTTTTCACATGCTGCGTAAATATTTGTCTAAAACATAATTAGCCAATGCATCTGTTAATGTATTCATATTTCTAGGAATGTGATGATATGTGATATAATCAAAATTTCTTTCCAAGAGATGAATACGCAAATAAATTCTCAATAATTGAGGGTTTTTGATAGAATATTGCCCATTAAGCTGAATAACAACAAGCTGTGAATCAAGGTTTACAACCATTTCTCGAATGACAAGAGCAATTGCTTCTAACAAGAGTTCAAGAGCTGTGTTATATTCAGCAATGTTATTAGTTGTTTCACACAAACAAATGCATTGAAGATCAATCAACTCACCATGAGGGTCATAAATATCCCATCCGGCGGATGATAAATTCTGGGTACTACGGCAAGCATCATCAATGAAACTGACATAAGGATTCACATACATATGCAAAGTAGATGAAGACAGAATAAGCACAAAAGCTGCTTGGAAAAACAACCAAACCAATTTTTACGAAAATGAATAACACACTTATGTACATAAGTAACCATGCGAGATGACTCATGCATAATACTTTTTTAGGTACAACCCATTGCAGGGCTTGTTCAAAGGGTTACCCTCATAATCAATTAGCTCATAGGCCCCTTTTTGTAATACACATTTGAAAATATATGGCCCATGCCACATTGGTTCGAATTTTCCTTCCCCTAGCTTATTGTTAGCCTCGTCATATAGAAAGACCAAATCACCCTAAAAAAAAGCATGAGTAGAGACCGACTGATCAAAATGGGATTTAACATGCTTTTTTTGTTCTTCAATAACTAAAATAACTAGATGACGATTTTCATCCATTCGTTCCAAATATAGGAGGCGCTCCTCTTGAGGCGAGGTATCAGGGAGTAATTCGACAGCCAATTTGAGTGAGGAAATTTCACATTCAATTGGTAGGGTAGATTCCAGACCATAGACGAGCTTAAAAATTGTGAATCCAATTGCGTCTTTAGTCAAGGTTCGATAGGCCCACAAAGCTAAAAAAAGTGTGATATGCCAATTGGATTTGTGCATCCTAATGGTGCGCTGAAGCATAGTAACCAAAACATTGTTTACCACTTCAACTTGGTCGTTGGCCTGAGGGTAATACGTAGTTGAGTTTTCGTGACGTAAGCCCAATTTAGAAGTCAGCTCAACCATCATATAATTGTGAAACTGGGAGCCATGGTCAGTGACAATGGCTTGTGGCACTCCAAACCTGGAAATAACATGATTGAAGGGAAATTGAGTAGCCGTTTTACCATCAGCTGAAAATGTAGGCATCACTTTAGCCCATTTGGTGAAGTAATCCATGACAATGATAATATAACCATGCCCCCCAGCCGAACGAGGGTCACATGTCATAAAATCAATGCCCCATTTGGTAAAGGGACCAATGGTAATAACGGGGTGAAGGAGAGCGGGTGGGGCACACATTTTTCGCTGATAAATCTGGAACTCCTGGCATTTGCAGACAACAAGAATGCAATCTTTAAATATGGAGAGCTAGAAATAACAAACACAGAGGATCTTTTGAGCAGTGGCATAGCCAAACAAATGACCAATGCATGTGCCAGAATGACAGTCATTTAAGACTCTTTCAGCCTCATCGAGAGTTAAACATCGAAAAAGAATCAAATCAACACTAGCACAATATAAAGTATCCCTAATGATGTGGTTAGGTTGGGATTGATGTCGAATGCGTCGGCGATCATCCTTGGATAACACAGACTGGAAGGTATAATTTTGGAGATATACAATGATATCACCATACCAAGGATTGAGAGTGCTAATCAGAAATAGAGTCTCATCGCGGAGCTACTCATCAGCACCAAAAGGTAGAGAAGCAAAGGGAAAAGAGAAAATCAACTCAGCAAATACAAGTGATTTCTTTGAATTGGTAGTAGTGAATACCAAATTGAACTCCTGGAGGATGAAAATCCTCTTGGAATATTTTCTCCCAAGTAATTGACAAGTTAGAATATAAGTCATGGGGTTGCAATCGGAAATCACAACTGTAGCACAGAGGATAATATAATGCCGAAAGTGTTGAACATCCTGAATAGTAGCCAAAGACAATTTCTCGACATGTGCATAATGGGTCTCAGTATCGAGGAGATTATGGCTAAGATAATAAACGACATGTTCATGACCTTCGTCATCATCTTGCACAAGTACCATAGCAATAATGCTAGAAGCTACATCTAGATAGAGGAAATAATCACAATGATAGTTTCGAGGGTGCAATAAAGAGGCATTAATGAGGATAGCTTTAAAGTCATCAAAAGACATTTGGGCAGACTCATTCCAAAGAAATGGAGTTCCTTGCTTAAGTAATCGGGTGAACCGTGAAGCTATCTCAGCATAGTTAGGCACAAAGCGACGAAGGAAATTCGCTTTCCCATGTAGACTCTATAATTGATGCAATGAAGAGGGAGGGGGTAGATTAACAATAGCCTCAACTTTGAGAGGATCAAGATGAATACCATCCTTCAAAACAATAAAAACGAGAAGTCGATTAGAGTCAATGTAGAAGATGCATTTATGTGGGTTAAGTCGAATGTTATAGTGTCTACAACAAAGAAATATTTGTCGAAGATGATCAAGATGGTCACGATGCTTACGTGAATGAGCAGGAATATCACCCAGATAAGTCTAAATGATGTTTTTAATGTCATGAAAAGCATAAGACATCACTAGTTGGAAATTAGCCCCAACATTCTTAAGGCCAAAAGGGAGATTTTTATATGAAAAAGTCCCCTACAGATAGCTAAAGGCAGTCTTGTATTGATCAACCGATGAAATGTTTATCTGTTTATAACTAGAAAAACTGCCTATAAAGGAGAACATCTTGCTTCCAGTACATTCATCTATAATCTAGTCTATAAAGGGAGTGGGATAATTGGCTTTCGGAGAGGCATGATTAATGTCACAGTAATCAACATAGACATGGATGGTGCCTTGTTTCTTAGTCACTAGTATGATGTTGGACACCCAATCTGTCAGAAGTATAGGATAAATAAATCCAACTTTAAGAATTTTTTCAACCTCTCACTTGATGGCAGCCACTTTTATAGGGTGCAGAGGACAAAGTCGTTGATGAACAGGCTTCGCGTTAGGATAAGTCAGAATTTCATGCACGACTATACTTGGGTCAATGCTGGGCATTTCTTCACATGACCATGCAAAAATATCTCGACACTCTTGAAAAAGGTGAGTACAAAGCTTGATCTCATCAGGAGAACAAGATACCCCAATATGAACGTATTTAATGATACCAGGTTTAACAAAAATGTCAATAGGCATCGTTTGGGTAATATTACCCATGTTCCTTTCTGACCAGACTTCATGGGTCATGATAGGCATCTGAAGTGGTTGGGTCGGGATACGAGAAGAGAACTTCTCAAGATAGGTAGACATGACTTTTGAGCTGGGTAAGAATGGGGAACAATGAAGAGTATCATTCCAAGGTGCTTCCTGAAGAGACATAATTTCCATGATACTTTTGTCAGTAGGAAACGTCTCAATTAGGGGATCATAAGAATCTGAAAAACCAAGCCAAGGAGATTTAGAATACGCATCAAGAGAGGTACTTGAAGGAGTGTGATCATTAGATACCGAGGCCGAAGCCGAAACAATCTCCACATAATTAATCTTGGCAGGGCTTAATGGCATGACATCACCCCATGAATCAACTTGATCAGAAGGAAGAATGATCCAAGGATCAAACTTAAGCAAGATCATGTTGACTGAGGCAACATGCAGAGGTGGGAGAGGAAAAATACCCATTAAGGTGGGATCTTTGAAAAGTCCAGCCCCCACACTCTCATATGGAGCACTGGTATGCTTCACGTAAGGAACATTGCCATCTGAGGAGGAAGAGGGAAAGAAAGACAATTGGTCGACCATGACGATTTTCCATTGATGAGGAAAACAGAGCATGCGGAAAAGAGAGGAGGCTACACAATGCATAGCATGGGTCCAACTCTACCCGAGTAGAAGATTATAGTTGCAATTTGCATCAACAACTTCTACTTCGACATTAACTGTCTCACCTTCCAAGGTAATGGCAAGATTAGGAAGGACACCAAATGCTGGAGAATCACATCCATCAAAGGCTTCCAACGTGTTAGGCAATTGGTTCAGTGTAGGAGAACCGACTTCCTTCCAACAAGACACAGACATGAATCAAGTGGAAGCACCTTCATCAATGATAGTCTTTTGAATTTTCCTTTCATTAATTATCACCTGAATGAGAAAGGAAATTTTATGGGGTAGGCATGGAACATGGTTTTCTAGATCAAAGCAAATGAGATTGGAATCAGATGGATCAACAACTCTAATGGCCAAGAGTAATGATTTCTATTGAGAGGGATGACTTTGAAGGACCTCGAGGGAAAACATAATTGCTGGCACTTGAGCTAAGTACTCAATAATATTGTAGTGTTGAGCGGCTCAAGATTTTGGATTATACGAGGACTTTCGCAGCACACCTCGAGAGGGTGGCCGGATATTAGAATCAAGGCTAGGTTGCTCTATATGGAGAGGACTAGGGGTAGATGAGATAGAGGAGGAAGGGGTACTTTCATTCTCTTTCCCTGTCGTCGGGGTTCAATAATCTTTAGATCTGGTAGCCACATTTATAGGCGTGTTTATCATAAACACTTGGGAACCAGAAGAAGCAGAAGACTGAGGCTAGTATACCATTTGGGTCTGCTGGGATGGAAAGGATCCTTTTATGACAGATAGGGTCCCTTTTAGCAAGCGACTAAATTCAAATCATGGGGGACAATCCTTAGTGTAATCATCCTCCTCACAGATGAGGTAAGGGTACTTTGGCTTTCTTTGAGAAGCATCGCCAGCAGAAGATTTAGGAGGGCCCTGTTTCGGGGAATTGGCTTTGGCCTTGCCTTTGCCATTATTTTTACCCTTAGAGGTTTTTTCTACTTAGGTAGACTAGACAACATGAACCTCAGAGGTTTTACCAAGATCAAATGAATTTCTAGAGGGATCACTGGAGCTAGTTTTGAGACTGATTTCTTCTTTTAAGAAGATTTCGCGGGAGTTTGAGACACAGAACCAATCACTCCATTGATAGGTGGTGTAACCGGAGACTTCGATGTTGTCAGATCTGATGATGGTCTTGGAGCATCAGGTAAAATCTCATATAATGTGCTAGATTGTGAGTAGACTAGGTCTAATACCGGGCACGAGGGATGGCTTGCTCCTTAGTAACACACCCACCCATAGCTATGTCCCTAGAAATTGGGCTGATTAATGATTTTGTGAACCATTCTATTAGCAACTAATTAGAAATTTCAAGCTTGATTAGGCGATGCCGACATCTCCATTCATGGATATGATCAGATATGGGTTGTGGTGTCTTGCTTAAGTGTTGTAAGAAGATAGGTGCCAATTTCATAGAGAACTGGTAGTTGGAAATGAGTGAGGAAATCCATAGCGAGAGAGTTGAAATCACTATAGGTACCTCGAGGCAATTCGATGTACCATTTTGCTGCGGCCCCTATGGGAGTTCCTTGAAAAAGTCGGCGATGGATAGAATCATTTACATACGAATTGGAGGAGCACCAGAGGTGATACATCATCACATGGGCTTATGGATCCTCCTTCGCTTTTCCATAAAATTTGGGGCAATCAATTAGAACCTTCGTTGGAACTGGAGGCCAATAAGGAGAATGAAGGATAGTATCATTGGTAAGCCTCAAAACATCCGACAATTCCAATGTGGCCAAGAAAGGCAATTATGTGTTGAAAGGCATGTGGGGCCTTTGAGTAGACCTAAATTGTAGAACCCATCCTTGTTGGTAAGGATTTTTCCCCCATAGTGGAGGATTTTGTCCATATGGAATCTGATTTTTCCCCCACTAGAGGTTACCTTCCCTGTAGGGAGGACTTGGTCTTGGGTAGATTTGATATTGTCTTGCCATAGCCCACTAATAGGCATATGGGTTAAAAGGTTGTTGAACATGTTGAATTTAGATGTAAGGATTTTGAATCTACTGACCCTAGACATAAGGATTTTGAACCTAATGTTGCAGGAGTGGACCTTGACCTTGCAAAGGCTAACCTTGGGCTTGAATAGGCTGACCTTGTTGATATGCATATACAGCCTGATCCTACAAAGGCTAACCTTGTGGCTGCTGCAAAGGTTGGCTTTGTTGCTATAAAGGCTAACCTTGTGGCTGCAAAGGTTTCCCTTGCTACTGCAAAGGTTGGCCTTACGAGGACAATGGTTCGTAGTACTACTAACAAAATTTCTCTGCGGCTGCAAAGGTTGTTGTGACTATTGCAAAGGTTCCCCTTGTTGTTGTAACAATTTTCCTTTCTGCTACAATGCTTGTCCTTACTACTGTGAAGGTTTTCCTTGCTGCTATAAGGGTAGCTGGAGAGTTCTTGGAGTTATACCCAGAAAGTATTGATAGTTCCTGAATTGAAGCTGGCCATATCCACCAGGCACAGTGGATTGACAAGGCTAAACATAAGGCCCATCTTAGGGAATGTAAGGCATATTTACCATAGCTTTTGAACCACATGGAGCATAAGGCAGTTGGGATGGAACTTGAGCCATGCATGGTTGCTGGTATTGGATGTTACCTGACCCGGATGGATCAACAGGGTTAGGAATAGTGCTATAAAAGGGTGGATTCATTCCAACCATATGATTTTGTGATCCACTCACATTGGTTTGGCCTGACATAAGAGGAAAATTTGGGTCTTTCCCCCCAAGTGGTGGCACAGTCTATCCACTCACTGGATGGGTAGAAGAGCTTACTGAGACCTGACTTGGGACAATCAGATGGACTGGGAAAGTTGGTCGAAATGAAGAAATAGGTTGAGACGAAATGGTAGGTTGAACTGGAACTAAAGTGATTGTAGTTTGTACAATCGGTTGAAAGGTCACGTTATGCATGAATGGACCTGAGGTAGGCATAACGCCAGAAGACTAGATGGGGTTCTAATATAACGATGAGGCGCTAGGAGTGCCCGAAACCAACTGAGCTAGAGAGGTATAACCATGCGGCAATATGGGATCACTAAACTCAAGATAAGAGAGGGACGAGACTCTTCCCATAAAAGGGAAACCTTCTAGAGGGAACTCGTATCCCTGCTCATCACCCACGTGAGGAGTGTGAGTAGCAGAAACTTCGAACTGACTCAGACAGGAGACTGGGATTTCACCTTCTGACTCCATAGAAAACAACCAGCGATGAGCCGAAGATGAATGAGGAGACAACTCCAAAGGAACACCAGGATGATTGTACAAACTGTGAGGATGCTAAGGAGATATCACAAAAGGGCCTGGTGGATAAGCAACTAGTCTTTGCAGGTTTTCAAGATCCTGCAGACTCTCAGGAGTCTGGATAGGATTATCAAGGCATTTTGGGCCAGATTTTTAAGGTGGCCCAGTATCTGATGAAGGCGGACGAGAAGATAATGTTTGAATACTCAAAACAATCCCAATTTGAACACCTTGATCCTCAATTGACTGCGGAAGTTCAGGTAAAGCTTCTCTGGATGATCTTCCCGATGGACGAGAGGAAGAGGAACAAGGAAAACCTGACGGTTCAGCCACAATGACTTTGTCTCAAACAAAAGAGGAGAGATAATAATTTCAAGGCTTCTTTAAAATATATTAGGGATATAATCACGAAGTGGTCCAAAATAAAAATATCAGGAATGTGATGTGATCGCGGGCAAATAAATTTTAAGATGCTAAAACAGACTGATGCCTTTTCATATTTTAAGAGTCGAGAACAAGGCAAAGATGAGTCTAGTCACTTTTGGTTTGAAAGAGCTCGAAAGGACAAGTGCTCGATGATATTTTAAATTTAGAGAGTCAAAAAGACCAAAATTACTGCTAAGGATAATCTAGGCAAAAGGGATTACCCAGTAACCATGAACTGTAGAATACTGCTCGGTGAACTAAGAAGTATGAGCAGATTACTAGGTGGTAGACTCGGCTTCCTACAGATAAAGGATTGCAAATATAGTGGGGTCTCCCTTTATATACGTGACAGTATGGGGAGCACAAGTCCATACTAGCACTGTCTAAAGTTGAAGTGAACGACAACTGCTAGGTTTAAAGATGCCAAAACATGTCTCTAGCCTAGACATCTAAATGTGAGCATTTAGTTTCAAATTCACCTTAGGTTAATTGAATATATTTAAAGGTTTATCTTGAAATTAAGTCTCAGTTTTTAGGCCCTATCGATGTCATGTGAACAACTCTTTTGTGTGGCTATATGAGACAAAACCCTTTCAATTCGATGAATTCTTACACTAATTGAGAGAAGAGAAAACAACCAATGCAACAAACAAGCAACTGAAAGTAAGATGACTCTTCACTCTTTCGCTTTCTAAGACAAAAGAATGAAATTTTTTTCCACTCCATACTCTTCCTCTCATATGCACTTCAACAAGTCCTCTTCAGAGTAAAAGAAGTTCATTTCATTTCAAATGCTCGTGATGATGTAATTCTATCTTTCAATGATTCTACTTAATGCAACATATCAATTAAACAAACTAGAATGATGTATTTTCTTCAATGGAATCCTAAAATGAATCTTTCACATAAACATTTCAATGAAAATTTTCAAACAACGAAATATCAATCATATGCAAAGCACGATAAAAGAACTCCTTTCAAACCAAATATGCAAAGATTCAATTGAAACAAACCGAGCAATGTAATCTATGCTCAAAAAAGAGATGCTCAACAATAGAAAAGCAAACAAAACTTTTTCACTTGTTCAATTGAAAACAAAGAAATATAGATGCAAGGACTAAAACATGAAATGCATGAAGTAACAAATCACGAACTTGTCTTCATGAGTAGATAAACAAATGAATGGACAATGACCTAGATGCCCTAGGAACACAAACCATCCAAAAACTTAAAAAATCAAGTAATGCAATCTCAAACCAATCAAGCAAACAAATCAAGCTAACAAAGCATTCTATCCAGGGAGAATAAAGGCAAACAAGCCAAGAAACAAAATCTATGAGGACAAGACACACTGGCAATGATTTAAGAGAAACCTTGATTTTAACCTACAGGAATCAATGCAACTGTCTAACTAGCAACAAGCACCATAAGGGGCTGTGGCACAACTATTCAAGATGAACTCGCATTGGTTGGAACTACTGTTAGGAAATTAACATCATTGATTGAGGGATTCAAATAAAAAGGAAAAATTTCCACAAAGAAAAGCCGGACTTGTCACTCTAAATTGAAGAATCAAAGCAGTAGATGACGTAAAGTATGTTAGAAAATTATATATTACAGAGCAATGGAATACATAAAATATTTCAGAAATATAAACACAGAAAACACATAAAATAAGAGAGACACAGATATATGTGGTTCACCCAGTTTGGGCTACATCCACGGAGAAAAAGCTAGTCCTTCCTTTTATATTATCCAGAAAACTTAAGAGATACAACCTACAACAAATCCGTTGTATTTCCCTGTTCTCTCTCACACAATCTCCTCTCTCTTTCTCACTCAGAATACAGATCTACATAGAAATAATACAATTCCCTCATATATAGCAAGGGGTTTCCTTTTAGGGCAAAAAACCTAAATTAAACATAACTTTTACTGTCATATCTCTGCCTAATGAATGGCCTAGATTGACTACGAAATTACAACATTTTATAAGGCAATTTTACATTTATCTTTAGCTTTGGAGGCGCTACCCTCAATCACCCACTTGGGGGAGGGCTCCTAAAGATTGTTGTCGCCCCCCCCAGACCGCCCTTGCAGTGCAAATATTATGAATGTTGTTGCCACCACATTATGAACTGGGGTCCAATGCGGCGATACCTCTGAATTAGGCTCCACACCCAACAATCTCCCACTTGGAGACTGATTATAGGAACTCCACCACTGCTTCATTTGCTAGATAATGCCTCCACTTTGGACCTGGTTTTTTCTGATCTTCTTCATCATACTTGAAGACCAATTGAAATTTAGTAGATTCTAAATTTCTCCCTGGTTACAACTTTTGTTAACATATTTGCAAGATTCTAGCTAGTGTGTATCTTTTCCAGCTTCAACTATCCATCTTCCAACACTGACCATATGAAATGGTACTTAAGTTGTATATGTTTAGTCTTTGAATGAAATGCAGAGTTCTTTTCAAGATGTATGGAACTCTGGCTATCACTGTATAACCTTCCCAACTCCTGCTTCTTACCTAATTCATCCAAAAAAAATTGTAACCAAATCATTTCTTCACTAGCCTCTGTAGCAGCAACATACTCTGCTTCTGTTGTTGAGAGTGCAACAACACTTTCCAGTTTTGAGACCGAACTGACAGCCGTTCCACCTACAGTAAACATATACCCTGTTGTGCTCCTCCTACTATCTCTATCACCTACCATATCTGCATCAACATATCGTTGTAGAGCAATGCTTGAACCACCAAAGCATAATGCTTGATTTGTGGTACCTCTCAAATACCTGAGAATCCACAGCACTGCCATCCAATGTTCTTTTCCTAGATTATTCTTGTACCTTCTTACAACTCCCACTGCATGTGCAATATCAGGTCTTGTGTAGACATTGCATACATTAAGCTTCCAACTGCTAATGCATATGGAACTTTAGACATATGAGCCATTTCTTCCTGAGTCTTGGGACACTCCTCCTTAGTTAATTTGAAATGGCTAGCCAAATGTATACTAACTGGTTTCGCATTCTGCATATTAAACCTTTTCAACACCTTTTCTATGTACTCACTTTGAGACAATGTTAATTTGCGATTCTTCATATCTCTAGTTATTCTCATACCAAGGATTTGCTTTACAGCACCCAAATCCTTCATTGCAAATGAGTTCGCCAATTTTCTTTTGGGCACATTTATTTCCTGCATGTTAGAACCTGCAACAAGCATGTCATCTACATACAATAACAATATAATATAGTTGCCATCATTTTTCCTTTTGAGATAAACACAATGATCAGAGTGACATCTAGTATAACCTTGTTTAGACATAAACCTGTCAAATATTAGATACCATTTCCTTGGAGCCTTTTTTAAGCCATGCAAGCTCTTCTTCAACCTGCACACTAGTTTCTCCTTCCCTTTTACCTCATATCCTTCTGGTTGTTGCATATATATCTCTTCCTCCAAATTCCCATGGAGAAAGGTTGTCTTTACATCTAACTGCTCAAGATGCAAACCTTTAGCTACTATTAGACTTAAAATAGTTCTAATTGAAGTCGTTTTAACAACAAGAGAAAATATCTCATCAAAGTCTATACCCTTTTTCTATGCAAACCCTTTCACCACAAGTCTAGCTTTATACCTTTTTCTACCTCCATCTTCTTCCTTCCACTTGTAAACCCATTTATTCTACAATGTTGTTTTACCTGCAGGAAACCTTACTAAGTCCCAATTCTAGTTATATGCTAAGGAGTCCATCTTTTCTTTCATGTCTTGCTCCCACTTCTTCCTGGTTTCTACCTGCACTGCTTCTTCATAACATTCTGGTTCACCGGAATCAGTCAAAAATACATAATATAATGAAGCACAGTATCATTCAGGGGTCTACTTATCCAGGTAGATCTTCTAACACCACTTTTAGGTGTTTGAGGTGTTTTTTGTTGTTGTGATTATTGTTCTGGCCATTGATCATTATGATTTTCAGGCACCATGAATTATTCTGTGATCTCATCAATCACTATGTATTCTCTATTTTCCTTTTATTGTTTATTTTCCTGCAGCTAATCCTTATACAAAACCTTTTCATTAAATATGACATCTCTGCTCCTAATGATTTTGTGTTTTTCATGATCATAAAAGTGATAACCAAAATCATTAACACCATATCCAATAAAGGTACATTTCTTTGATTTTTCCTCAAGGTTTGTTATATTTTCTTTATTAATGTGGACAAAGGCTTCACAACCAAAAATCTTTAAAAAATAGTAGTTTGCCTTTTTACCTATCCATGCCTCCTCTGGAATACCACCATCCAAGGAAGTTGAAGGCCCTCTATTTATTAGATAAAAAACAATGTCTACAACATCTGCCCAAAATTGTAAAGGTAATCATGTATGCAATCTCATGCACCTTGCATGCTCCATGATTGTCCTGTTTATCCTTTTTGACACATAATTTTCTTGTGGTGTTCCTGGAACTGTCTTCTCTCTGTGAATTCCATTATCTAAATAGTACCTATCAAACTCTTTGCTATAATATTCACCTCCATTGTCTGATCTGAGACACTTCAACGTTTTTCCTGTCTCATTTCCAACCAAAGCTTTCCATTTCTTGAAAGTACCAAATACATCATATTTATTTCGAATACAATAAGTCCAGGTTTTTCTGATTACATCATCAATAAAAGTAACATAATAACAAGAGCCACCAAGAGATGATACCTAAGCAAGTCCCCATAAATCTGTATGCATAAGCACTAATTTTTTGCTCTTCTTTTCATTCCAAACTCTGAGGAATCTGACTCTCTTCTGTTTTCCATAAACACAGTTTTCACATAATTTTAAATCAACATGCTTCAAACTTGGCAACAAATTTCTTGAGTGATGAATCTGCATCCCCTTCTCACTCATGTGCCCAAGCCTATGATGCCACAATGTCATATCTTCTCTTGTAGAGGTTAAATAATTAACAGAATTAGAAATACCATTGCATAAATACAATGTACCAACCTTTTCTCCTTTTGCTATTACCAAGGATCCTTCAGTGACCTTCCAAGTTTTATTTTTAAAAGTAGTCACACAACCTTCACCTCCCAACTGCCCTGTTGAAATAAGATTTTTCTTCAGATCTGGAATATGTCTTACCTCCTTCAATAGCCATTGATTTCCATTCTTCTGTTTTATGAAGAGTGTACCCATTCGAATGATTTTACAGGGTTTATCATCACCCAATCGAACCTGTCCAAAATCTCCTTGAACATAATCATGAAAATTTTCCTATCAGGTGTGGCATGGAATGAGGCCCCTGAATCTACCACCTAGGCATCAATAATATTTTCTAAAGAAATATTCAAAGCATCTTGCAACACATCACTTGTTACATTTGCTTTATGATTATTTTCTTGTTGCATGTCTCCTTATTTTCCCTTCTGAGACTTGCAGTCTTTCTTCAGGTGTCCTTTCTTCCTGCATTTCCAGCATGCTTTCCCTGATTAGCACTTGGATCTACCTTTTATTGACTTACTGTGATATCCAAGGCTCTTTCCTCTTTCCATTTTTCTTCCCCTAGTCTCTGTAGTCAAAGCATTACCTGATGTCTCACCGGAGCTTTTCTGTCACATTTTTTGCTAAGGATTGCACCTACAACATCATCAAAATTAAAGTACTAGATCCAGAGACAAAGTTACTAATGGCCTTAAAACCATTCCAACTTTCTGGTAATGAGCACAGAAATAACAGAGCCCTAACTTCATCATCAAAAGTTACCCCTACAGAACTTAACTGACTGGTAACTATATTAAATTCATTTAGATGATCAGCAATAGATCCACCTTATGACATCTTCATATTAAATAAACACTTCATAAGAAATACCTTATTTGAGGCTGAGGGTTTTAAATATAGTTTGGCCAATGTTGACATTAAACCCTCTACTGTCATTTCCTTTGAAATATTAAATGATACCATCGCCGCTAGGCACAACTGTATTATTCCAAGTGCCTTTCTGTTGAGAATATCCCATTCTTTGTATGTCATACTTGTTGACTTCTTTTCCTTTAGGCTCCATGGTTGGTACAGATCTCTCTAATACAGATAATCTTCCATCTGCATCTTCCACAGCTAGTAGTTTTTTCCTTTAAATTTTTCGACCCTAAACCTACCATCTTCCTCCATTTCTCCCACTCGAACCAAGAACCCTTCTCTCCTGCGAGTTTATCAGCCAAATAGACCTTCAGCTATGATACCAGTTGTTAGAAAGTTATATATTAGAGAGCAATGGAACACATAAAATATTGTAGAAATATAAACACATAAAACACATAAAACAAGAGAGACACAGATATAAGTGGTTCACCCAGTTTGGGCTACGTCCACAGAGAAACAGCTAGTCCTTCCTTTTATATTATCCATCAAACTGAAGAGATACAACCTATTATCACCTGGATTGAACCTCAGGCTGAAGGAAGGCAATGCTAGGGTAACCACAAACCACACTTAGCCAAGTAGCTTGCCCTACTAGGCTAGGAGAGGGCTCTCTCCGTAAGGATCTCACCCAAGATGACTAGATCAAGAAAATGATATTAGGCTAGGTATAGTAGCACAAGGTTTGATTTGATTTTTAAGGGGTTTTGTTAGATTAGGAGGAGGCAAACAGTTAGGGCAAGGAAATTAGGTCAAAACTACAGGGTGTTTGATGGGGAAAGGTAGGAACAAGGCTCAACACTCTAGGGTTTGATGGGTCAAATGATTCAAGACATGTGATGAGATAGAAAGAGCATGTAAGTAAACATGGGTTCTTCCTAAACTGAACAAAACATAGACTGTGAATGTTTTCCCAAAACAGGGCATAAATATTTATGGGTTCTACCTATCAACTTGAAAACATCCACTTAAAGAGTATGAAATGAAAAAATGGAGTTAGCGATACATTTTAACACATCAAAACATAAGAAAAACTGAACTGAACATCATACCACATGGATCCCAAAGAAATAGCTGCAATTTTTCATTAATTTCCTGCTAAACCTGATACAAAATGATGTCTACTCAATGCATAAGCATCTAGTTGATTCCAACCCTTTAGAATGAGAAATAAGAATAAGATATAGACATTGATTCAACCACCTCCCATCCTCAGTGGTCGAATCCCTAAGATGAGGAGCTAATATAACCAAAACTGAACAAGGAACTGGAATCTAGGCATCCCAACAACTTGCCTCTAAAAGTGAGGAAATTGATTCATTTGTCCTCAAGATAACTTTTAATCTAATGAATATACATTCTAGTACTTATTATCCATCATATTTACATGCCTAGTCATCATTTACATCAGTAAAACACCATCCATGAGAGGAAACCCAAAATTAAATTCAAGGCACAGTGAAATGGAAACTCAACACAATTTTTGTCCTATGCATAGCGCCCAAGCTCTATGTGCAATGATTTTTGCAGGCCCATTTTTGAGGCCTTCTTGGTGTCCAAATTGAGCTCATGATATCGCATTGGAAAGATCTTCATGTCGTCCTTCCAGAAAATCTTGAATGTTTTCATTGAATCTCATTTGACCCATCAAAAATTAATTTTCCGAAGACTGCTTCTGCATGTCCAAAAAAGGGCCGAAAGGTCATTGTTTGGGTGTTTTTTGACCTTTTGGTTGACGAGTTCTGCTCTAAAATCTTAGAAAATTCTCAGAGTGCATGTACGCATCATTAGGAATCCAAAAATTCTGACCATTCCCTCATTGGATGTCCCTAGCAA
Organism: Pinus tabuliformis; assembly: GCA_031772625.1. Taxonomy (NCBI): domain Eukaryota; kingdom Viridiplantae; phylum Streptophyta; class Pinopsida; order Pinales; family Pinaceae; genus Pinus; species Pinus tabuliformis. The sequence continues at coordinate 1,032,922,668 of CM062816.1, forward strand.
AAGCGCAGCGCCAATGGCATTGTGTATAGAGCCAAAATTTTTATGTCAAAAATTGCCAAATTCTTCAAAAGGCAAAAATTCTTCAAAACTTGCTCAAAATTGTGGATAACACCACCATCAAGTTTTTTGGTTAGCCAAGGAAGCTTTAGCAAGAAAACTAAGCCTATCATCCTCCTTCTTTCCTTTGAGTGCTTGTTTTAGCCTTCTTTTCATTTGCTTGACCCTTATGTTGCAAATCTTGTTGCAGGTCCTGTAATGGCGAGCCATGTGCCTGATGATTTGATTGTCCCTATTGGCCTTTTGTAGTAGCTTATCCAAATGCAAATTGACCTTGTCAAGCCAAGTTTCTCTATCCTCCTCAATTTCCTTCTCAATTCTTTGTTTTGCAATCAAGGTAACTGGTGTTTTTTCCTCTTGCATTACTGACTTTCCCTTATCACTTTTCCTCTTTTCTTTGAGAAGTTCTAGCTCCATGAGGACTTGTTTGTCACTTAGCTGCTTGTTCTCTTGCTCAAGGTATGTAACAACATACTTAGCTCTCGCCAAGTTATCCATCAGTGCTTGGATCTATGCATCTTTTTCCCTTATGGTTATGTTTCCATTGTTGCTTTATCTTGGGCCTCCAAGTCAACTATCTCAATGTCATGATGGATGTGTGGTCATTCTGGTTGATCATCTTCCATAAAATCAAAATCCCTTTCCTCCTCATCATCAAGGCTTTCCTCCACCACCTTTTCTTTCCCTTTATGCAATTGTTGCACCTGTTGTGCCTATTGTGTCTATGAAGAAGGCAAATCCCCTTCCACATTTTGTGGAGCAAGCATTTTCCTATGAGCTAATGAAGAAGGCAAGGCCCCTTCCACATCAAGTGGAGTAAACACTTGCCTATCTGCTGCAAACAACTTTCTAGCCCCTCTTTGATATGTCTTGTAGGCTTCTGTCTCCTCAACAACTTTAGTCTCATTAACCTTCTCATCTTTCTTTACTTTGGCACTGCTGGAAGGCCTTTCTGCTTCTTGAAGCACCGTGGAGGAATCTGAAGACCATTGATGATGTCATTGGAAAAACATTTATCCCAGGAGATGTTGAGGAGGTTGAGATCATGTAGCACAATCATCTTAATCAAGGAATAGTGATAACTAGTACTCATTTGCTGGGGGTATGGCTTTTTCTATACAATGTAGGCGATATTCTCAATGTTCCTGAATAAGAAATAAGGGATGCTCAACATTTCACCCTTGTGAAGTGCATAAGAAGCCTAATGTGATAGGTGTACAATCTAGAAAATTTTCCCTCACATGTAAAATACTTCATAATGATCCTCATCATAGGTACATACTTGTCTTCAAGGAAATTGAAAGGACAAGTCCTCTTCTTTTCATTTTTGTACCTGGATTTGATGTATGGCTCATTGTAGTGCTCATCCAAATCTTTTGCCTTATACCATTTTTCCCCCACATTTGGAATCCTTGTGACAACAACAATGATAGAAGATGAAACTGTAAATGTCACCCCGGAAAGAGTTACTTTGTTATCATGGAGATTAGCTACAAAAATCCTGGTTAGGTCGGGATGATGTTGAACTCTTTCCACCTGCTCACAAAACTCATAACACCCTAGATGTCTGAAACAAGTGATAGTCATATGAGAAGCCTATAACTCTCTGATGTTTGATGGTTCCTCCCTGATAATTCTACCTCCCTTATGTGGTTTTCTCTGATGCCGAGGTTCATCTCCCAAACTTTCACTGCCACTGTTTTCCTCCTCCTCATAATCTCTATCCTCTTTGTCCATGTTTGTTGAATTTTGAAGCTGTGTAACCCTAGAGAAGGTAATGAAGGAGTGAGTATTGGTGATTAGGGATAGGGGAAGGGGAGATGAACTTATGTAATGTAGGATGAAATATATATGATATGAGAGTGAGAAGGAGTGTATTTTTTCTTGGTAAGGACTATTTAGCAAATAGGGTTTTAGGATTTTTCTTTGGGGATTAGGGAATAAGGGATATGGAGGGATTTTTTTGAGGGAATTAGGGTAAAAGGGATATGGAGGGATTTATAGGAGGGATTAGGGTTCAAGGAATAAGTGGAGGGATGTGTTTGAGGGAATTAGGGTTTAAGGAAAAGGTGGAGGGATTTGTAGGCAATCTAGGGTTTGAGTTTTGAAATAGCAAACCAACTTCAAAATGATGAATTGAATGCCAAGAGGATAGCTCAGATATTACACTTACTTTTTTATAAGCTATAGAAGGCAAACAATACGTTTTGAGTGGCTGATAGGGTGTTTTGGCACTTGCTAGCCCTCTGCGCAGTGCCACCTATAGGTGCGCAGTGCCATTCAAGTTTGCACTGGAGAAACTTCCCTATGCACAACACTCCATCCATATGCGGAGTGCTCCAATCTCTGTGCATAACATCTCCTCAAACTACTCTATGCACAACGCCCTGTCTCCTATGCATAGCGCCTCTTCTCCTTATCCACCAATTGGCCTCAATTCCCCTCTCTCCTTTAATGCTTTTATTTCTCTTTACCAAACGAGAGTGATGAATTTGAAAAATGAGTGTGACATCTTATATAGAGGTTGATTTCGATTTTTCATTATAAAAACCAACTTTCTAATGTTTTGGAACGTTTTTTTCTTTCCTCCAAATATCTATTTAATGCCTTTTTCTCTTTGTCTCTTTTAAGGTGGATGATGGTTGGATTGAACTGATTCCTTCAGTGGTTCATTTTCTTGCAGCAAGGAGAACTGTTTGGGGTAGCTGGGAACACTTATTACACAAAATGGGTTGAATTACATCAAAAGAATTTAAATTAACTAAAAATACTTTGTTTTCATCTCAAAAACATGCTTTTGAGATGAAAATTACATTAGTGACAAAAGATCTTTTTACAATCATCATGACTTATTGGAAATCACTCTTTGTTTATTGGTCATCTGCATACCTTTGCTTCCCTTAATTTACACTTGAAATCATGCTTTTGGCCTTAGAAATGAACCCTAATACCTAATGGAAATACCTTGGAAATGAACGCTAAAACCTAATGGAAAGACAACTGCCTTGACACCTAAAGTGACATATTTGAAAACTCAGCTGAATACAACATGGAAATGGGTCAGCAAATGTACCTCATGAGGGAAGATCTATTTTTCTAAGAAAGACAAGCATTAGTGGACCATTTTAACATGACCTAATGGAATGATCCAAAATTCAATATGAGACACCTAAAATGAAAATGCAAAGAGCAGATTTGATCCCTGATGGAAGTATGAATATACAGGCACTAAAATTGGCCATATTGGGGATGGCAGCTCGTTGGACGTGTCAATAACATCTTAGACCAAGTGCCTAGCTGATTAGGCCAATACGGTCAAACAAATGAATGACTAATTTTTTATTTTTTATTTTTAATTTTGAAAATGACGACTCGATATAGAGTGAAGGCTGACCCACGACCGACTCTAAAATGACTCAAAAACCAACTAAACTCAGTACAAATCACTTAAGCTTTATAGCCTTCTCTTTGGGCCCCAAGCTCAAATGAAATTGTACTTCAAATCTTACAAGTAAAGCAAACTGGTATCTATAATGATAGTGAAGCAACTTTAGTAAAATGCATCAAAAATAGTAGTGTTTCAGGAGCCTACAATTCACTGGTCCTCTTGAGCATTCTTGACCATCCAATTCCTTTAATAAAAATGCATTCTATCCTCGATAGGCTAAGATTTTATATGGTCCTTTCCATAGATTGCCAAAATTACCATGCTTTCCTTTTTCTTCATTTCGTGCATCCCATCGCAGTACCACATCTTCCAGCTAAAACTTTTCTGCCTTGGATTTTCAGTCATAAATCTTCTTTATTGCATTCGGAAAGTGTTTTGAGAAACCTCTTCTCTTGTTTGTTGAAGGTGAATCATTTGATTGATCTAGAGTTGAATATCATCCTCTTCAATGTCGGCTTCTTGCAACAATATCATAACCGAGACTATGAGGGATGTCGGAAACACTGTATCAGTACCATAAACCAATTCAAAAGGTGACATACCTATTGATTTCTTATTTCTCACTCTGTCGGCCCACAGAGCATTGACAAGCTTCCAATGCCAATTCTTTTTGTTTGCTTCCAACATATTCTTAATAATGTTAACCAATGATTTATTCGAAGACTTAGCTAGTCCATTTCCCTACGAGTAGTATGCCATGGAATGACCCAATGTGATGTTGTATTTGTTGCAAAAATCAACCATTCTCTTCGACTTAAATGTTGTTGCATTATCTATAATAATATTTTGAGGGCAACCAAAATGAGACAAGATATTGGACTCTAAAAACTGAATGATTACCATGTCCATAGCTTGTCTTGTCGAAATGGCTTCGATCCATTTGGTGAATTAATTGATAGCTGTCAAAATCCATCTATGTTGTGATGATGATGTAGGATGAATTTCTCCTATTAAATCAAGCCCCCATTGCTATAAAGGTGCATTAACTACAATCGGTTTCAGAGGAAGAGGAAGAAACTTTCTTTTTGCCTAAAAAACTTGACATTCATGGCAACTCATGACTGTCCTATATAAATTTGAAAACAAAGATGGCCAATAATATCCTTCTCTCAAGATTTTATTAGCTGTTGTTTTCCAAAACAAGTGACCCCTACAATCTCCTCTATGGAAATCATTCATTACCTGTTGAGCTTAATTTTCAACCAAACAATTAAGGAGAACCCCTCTCGGATCTTTCCAATAGAGAGCACTATCTAAAATGCAGAATTTTGCAAACTTTAGTTTTAGTGATCTACCTTGACTTCTTGACATTCCAGGAGGAGGAGAAAGATGTTGAAGAACACATATTATATTGGAATACCAAGGTGAGTTGAGAAACATCTCTGATACCTGAATGAGTGTGCCACCATCTTCATCATCTGACATTTCTGTAATGAGATTTATGTCTAGAGCATGAAGATTCGACTCAGCCATGAGTTTTTCCAAGCCTTGACCTTTGATCAGTTTGGTAGGCTTAATCTCAAGATCATACTCTAACATCACTACTATCCACTTACCCCTTCTTCCCTCCGGATCAGTTTGCATGAGGACATCTTTGACAGTCGTAGTAGGAACATATGCTATGGTATGTGAATGTAGAATGTAAACTCAGAAATCCTTTAATGCCTTTATAAGATCCAAAGCTTGTTTCTCAATGATGTTATAGTGCAAAGTAGCATCCCTGATTGTCTGACTAAAAAATGCAATGGTTTTTTCCACCTGATCCTTCTTTTGCATCAACACCGCAACCAAAGTGTGCTCAGATGCAAATGAAAATATAATAAAATCATGAGTATAATCAGGACTAATCAAAACTGGGGTTGTGGTCAAAGCAAGCTTTACCAAGTTGAAATATTTCATGGCATCCTTGGTCCATTTCACAGTGCTATCCTTCTTCAACATGTTGAAAATGAAACAAGATGATGGAGCATAGTGGAAAGGAGTCACCTTCACTAAGTGGGCCCGCAGGCTATTTTTGGCGCAAAGTCTATTTTTAGACTATGTCTATTTTTAGACATATGGATCATGGTCTATGAGTTGCAGGATGCTGTATATGAATGATTGGTCAAGTTGGGAAAAATAGATGGACTTCTATTTTTGGTTCACAGCGGAGTGATCAGAGTCTATTTTTAGACTGCCGGGCTAAAAATAGAAATAGTCAAATATTATTAGCCCTTAGTAATATTTGGACTCTAAACATTATCTCAATCTCTTGGACCACTTTAGTTCGAGCTACGGATGTGGCACATGCACCTGAAAAAAGGAATCATGTGGTTTCTTATGTGTTAGTTGAGCTATTGCATGGAGGACTTCAGTTAGAACTCATGCATGTGAGTTCTATGGAGTTGGGTGTGGAGTTGATGGAGTTGTGTTCAGTTTGACTTAGTTGAACTAGTTGTATTTAGTCTAACTAAACAATATAGTAGTGATGATTTGTGTGAATTAAATTATTAATTAATTCACTAATTATTAACTCATAATGCAACTAAAGAATACATCAGTTAACTCAGTGCATGGATAGTTCAACAGAGACAGGTGTTAGAGGTAAGTGAAAGGGTGAGTTGTGACTATCAGTTGTGCATGAGATTTTGCACATGCATGGATTGAGTAATGCCAATGAGGATTACGTAGTGTCGGCCAATATCAAGGCAATTGTAGCTTGTTCTCATGTGATTTTCACTTGGCATTGTGCAGTGGAGGTAGGCAAAGCAGCGGTGGAGATTTGAACCTATGAATTGTTCGGATCTGAGCTAGTTTTGTGTGTAACAGGTGGAGATAGTATTGAGTACTTGTGAGGAGTATTGTACTATGTATTATTACATGTTCTCAATCATTATAATATACATATAGTGTGGGTTTTTCAGCTGTATGCTTTCCCCAGGTTACATACTGTGTTAATGTGTGCATGCGATTGATGTTTCATTGATTTTAATGGTGCTAAATTGATGATCAACGTAGAGGAGATTATGTATTGTGCATGTATTCTGCAATAGTGTATAATCAGGATAATATCTGTGAATAAGTGTTTATTATTCAAAATTTCTACACAACATATTAGTTAACTCACGCAAATGCTCAACCAAATTTGGTATAAATTTGCGTAAGAAGTTCATCTTATCGTTGAAAGCTTGAATCTCCTTTTTGTTGCACAGAAAGTATATTTTTTGAATTGCCTCCACCCTTGAAGGATCAATGTGAATACCATCTTTAGAAATTATATAACCGAGGATTTTACCTTCCTCCATGGAAAAAATACTCTTCTTTGGATTTAAAGAAATCTCGAACGCTCTACATTTCCTCATGTGGTGTAAGTGCTCATCATCATAACCAGAAAATACTGTTAATTCATCTAAATAAATGACCAAGAAAACATCCTTCTCATTAGCAAAAGCTATATCCATGGCCTGCTAAAAAGTGGCCCTGACATTCTTCAGCCCAAATGGCGTCTTGGCATACTGAAAAGTTCCCCATGGTGTTATGAAGGTAGTTTTGTCTTGGTCTTTTTCATGCACCAAGATCTGATTGTAACCCAAGTAGCCATATAGTAGTGACATCTGTGATGCTCCAACTACTCTTCGTAGAATATGCTCCATCTTAGGAAGAGGGTAATTATCTTTCAGGGATACTTTATTTAGGTTCTGGAAATCAATGCACAACCTTATCTCTCTAGTCTTTTTTCGTACCGAGACCAAATTTGAAATCCAATTAGAGAATCTAATTGGAACAATGATAATAGCTTTAAACAATCTATTTACCTCTTTCTCGATGGATGGCAACAGCTTGGGATTGATTCTCCTCAACTTTTGTCTAAATGGTTTTTGATCCAGTTTGATAGGAATGGTATGTTGAATGATGTTCTTGTCATATACTTTTAGATCTGAGTAATCCCATGCAAAAACATTGGAAAATTCATAAAGAAATTTAACATACTTAACCTTTGATTTAGGAGATAATGTTTTTGATAACTTAACAGGCTTGGGCTGGTCCGTTGTCCCATTGTTTACATCTTCAACTCCTTTGTCAGTAGGAACCAAGGTTGGTTTTCTCACCACATCATCTTGATCAAACAGCTCCTCTAAAGGTATAAAACCTCTAGGAATAACATTATCCTTCAACAATAAAACATCCATCTGATTTACCTCAATGTCTTGTTCATCAAAATCACAAACATCATCAATGAGAGAATTCTTAAACTTCCCTTCATTCTGCAAAATGGAATTAAATTCCATTGTCATCCCAGAAAACTTGCCAATATCTCAGATTACTAGGAACAATAGGCCTATGTTTGACATGAATTTCAAATTTATTGCTAGAATTCATTGGAATTTTTAGATTTCTTGCTGCTATAGCAAGTGAATCAGCAATGATGTTTTGACTTCTTGGAACCACTATCAATGTGTATTTTGGAAACAATTTCAATATATCTAGGACTACATTCCTATAAGCTCTCATTGATGGATGCTTCGCTTGATATTCTCCTTTTAATTGATTAATCACTAGCTCTGAATCACCATAAACAAAAATCCTTTTTGCACCCATCTTCTTCAAAAATTTTAGTCCTGTAATCAATGCCTCGTACTCTGCTTCATTATTAGAGCAATAGAAAGCTAATTTATAGGAACACACTCTAACATTACTTGGGACTTTGTTTTGCTAAAAAACAGGACTTTGAATCCAAATTCCAATACTTGCACCATCTTTACCCAAAGCATCATCGAATTCCATGCTCCAAAGGCCAGCTTCATCTACCAGATGTTGGAATTCTGCTTTAGTTTTGATCTTACCTTTGCTGGTTGCTTCATTTGCCTACTCTTCAATGACTTTCTCCTCCCGTGGAGGCTGCTCAGAAGGAATTTCCATTTTTTCCTTTTCTTGATTAAGAACTGCTTTAAAACTCTCGAAAATTTCTGGTACATCATCTACTTCTACAAGCTGAATATCTACATCATTTAATCCACTATCAGTGTACAAAACAAAACACTCTAAATCTATATGTACAACATTTATCAGATGATTTATGGGCTTCTCTTTACTAGTGATCGTATACTTCATCTTCTTTTCCTAGTACAACTTCCTCAATTGACCAAAAATAAGGATTACAGCATAAGAGAAGTCAATTTGTAAAGTGCCTTTGAGTTTGGCTGCACAAGATCTAGACAACAGCGTACCAAATTGAGGTGGTATATCAGCTACTACCCCATCCATGAAGACATTCTTGGTTGGGATTTGATCTAAGGAAACCACCAAATCTTTGATGAGACCAATGCAAAGAACTCTACAAGAATCAAATGAATACAAATCATGATATTTTCGGGTGATATCCAGGCCGAACTTTTCCATGATGGCTTTGGGCATAAAATTGTGGGAAGCTTCGAAATGAAGCATAGCATTATGAAGAATATACTCATGTAGTCTAAGAATCTAAAGAAGGGGCGGGACTTCACTATATTTTAGCTGACCTTCTATAGCTGGACCAAAAATAAGTTCAGGGTGATCATCCTCAACATTCACCATGTCAGACAAAGGATCAATTTGTAGTACTCTAGACACATGGTGTTTGTAATGGCTATTCTTAACAAGCTCAATCAAAGGAATGGACACTTTCAATTTAGCAATTTTATTTTCTAAATTAAAAGATGTTACTTTATCAACCTCTTTGACATTGTTGTCCCTCTTATCTGTTTGCTCCTTCGTTGCACTATCCTTTTGCTGATTGTCTTTCTCTTTTGCAACTGTACTTGTTGATGGCTGATTTACCTTGGTGGAATTTTGATCGGCCAGCTCCTTTCCCTTTTTTTGATTGTTTGGGGGATCATTCTTTGATTGAACATCCTTCCTCTCCTAAATAGGATTGACCAGTACATATTTGCTCCTCAAAGGATATTTTCTCTATTGTGTGCTCAAAGAATTCATGTAACCATGCTAATAATCATCAGATTCGGCCTCCAAAACAACATCATTTTCCAAGATGTAGTCCTCATCCTTTAGAATGTCGAAACCTTCTACATACTCCTCATCTTCGGTCAGAAATATAGTCATACAATTAGTAGTGAAAAACTGATTTGTTTCAGTTACTAGATCTTCCTCGTCTTCTTCTTCTACTCCTTGAACATAATTCTACTATAAGGGAGTTTTTATTTGTTGTTCCTGTTGCGCTGGTTGTTTCAGTGCTTTTTGCTCTCTTTTCTTGATTCGGAATTGGGGCTATTGTTGCCCTCTAAATTTTCGGTTTCGGATCTACGGTTCAGGTCTGTCTGTGATGGACAAGTGGTCAACCATCCTTTCCATTGTTCAAATCAATGTGTCCATTTTTACATTTGAAGTGGATGCTTCTTCTTTCACAGTCACTCTTTTCTTTGATCTCATTCTTGCTCGTTTGGCGAGCAAGTTTGCTTAAACACCCACGAAATTCTTTTGCATGTCTTCTAGAGTTGTAGGATCACGTTCAAGCAACTGATATGCCATATTAGCATCAAATCCATCTGGAAACTTATGCAAAGCCAATCCCTCTGGTGGTTTGATATTTGCATGGATAGCATTGTACACTGCATTAAATATCACACAATAGTCTTGCACACTTTCGCCAACATTTCTTTTGATGTTCTCATATTCGGACAGAATCTGAAGGGGATTTTTCTTCACCTCCCATTGATCTAGGAACTACCTGTGGAGGATGGGTAGAGTAGTGATAGAAGCTGCTGGTAGGGCTCTGAACCATTTCCGAACTTCTCCTCCAAAACTTTGCACAAATAACCTCATCGTCACATCTTCAATTTCAACTTCATGGAGGTCAAAGAAATCATTCATCTTGTCTATATATTATTGAGTTGTAATGGTTTGGGTGCTGGCAAAGAAAGTTATTTTGGTTTGATAATCAGTGGACATGGAACCAGGATTTTGAGGTAAAACGAGGGGTGCATATCAGGCAACCATAACTGGAGTTGGGGGAGGTGGTGTAAACAAAGGATTGGGATATTTGGTATGCTCAAAGGGGGATTAACGATAGCTTGAGTGGTGTGAACAATATATGAAGAAGAAGGTAGGGGGTGAGAGATTGTTTGGGTGGTAGTAGATACAAAGGAGATATCTCAAAAATTCAAAGATGCCCTATGAGTCTTATTTTACACCCAAGTGTTTAAGTTTGAAGAGAGGTTCTGCAACTGATCAAGAGTATGAATAAGTTGTGACCCTGATTTATTTTGTGAAAACAAGTCTTCAATGGGGTTGTAAAGAGATATAGAAGAACCAACAACTGTCTGATCAATCCAACTTAAAGATTTACTACGAAATAAACTTTTCTCAAAATTAACATCAAACTCAATGTCTTGCAAAGTGTCTAACCTTCCTAGGAGTGAATTAATCTGAGGAATGAAATCTTCACTTGATTTTTCTTCGGCTAAACTAGATTTATTTGTAGCCTTCTTAGAATTTCACCCAATTTTATGAGGATCACTGACAATGGTTGGACGATTCAGATCTGGATTGGATCTGGTGTACTTTAGAGAAGCCATTATGTCTAATTTTGAAATTTTATATATTGTTTTATGACTTTCCAATTCAGCCCATTAAATTCTAAAATGCATCATCCACAAGCTTAAGAATTCAAATGAAACATGCTATTGGGGTGATTAACATCGGATCTTTCAATCCCCAGTATGGTCGCCACTATGTTATCACTTGGATTGAACCTCAGGCTGAAGGAAGGCAATGCCAGGGTAACCACAAACCATGCTTAGCCAAGTACGTAGCCCTACTAGGCCAGGAGAGGGCTCTCTCTATGAGGATCTCAACCAAGATGACTGGATCAAGAAAACAATATTAGGCTAGGTATAGTAGCACAGGGTTTGATTTGATTTTGAAGGGGCTTTGCTGGATCAGGACGAGGCAAAGAGTTAGGGAAAGGAAATTAGGTCAAAACTGCAGGGTGTTTGATAGGGAAATGTAGGCACAAGGCTCAGCGCTCTAGCGTTTGATGGGTGAAGTGATTCAAGATAGGTGAGGAGCTAGAAAGAGCATGTAAGTAAACATGGGTTCATCCTAAACTGAAGAAAACATAGGCTATGAATATTTTCCCAAAACAGAGCATAAATATTTATGGGTTCTACCTATCAACTTGAAAACATCAACTTAAAGAGTATGAAATGATGAAAAGGAGTCAAAAATACATTTTAATACATGAAAACATAAGAAAAACTAAACTTAACATCATACCACATGGATCCCAAAGATATAGCTGCAATTTTTCATTAATCTCCTGCTAAAACTGATACAAAATAATGTCTACTCAATGCATAAGCATCCAGCTAAGCCCAACCCTTTACAATGAGAAATAAGAAGAAGATATAGACATTGATTCAACCTCCTCTGATCCTTATGGTTCGAGTCCCTATGATGAGGAGGTAATCTAACCAAAACTGAACAAGAAATTGGAATCTAGGCATCCTAACAACTTGCCTCTAAAAGTGAGGAAACTGATTCATTTGTCCTCAAGATAAATTTTAATATAATGAATATACCTTATAATACTTATTATCCATCATATTTACATTTGCAGTCATTATTTACATCATTAAAACACAATCCATGAGAGGAAACCCAAAATTACATTCAAGGCATAGTGAAATGGAAACTCAGAACAATTTTTGTCCTATGCACAACGCTTTTTGTAGGGCCACTATGGAGGCCTTCTCAGTGTCCAAATTGAGCTCAGGATAGCTCATGGGAAATATCTTCAAGTCTTCTTTCAAGAACAGCTTGACTTTTTTCATTTGATGCTCATTTGACCCCTCAAAAATTGATTCTCCCAAGACTGCTTCTGTGTGTCCAAAAAAGGGCAGAAAGGTCATTTGTTTGGTGTTTTTTGACCTTTTGGTTGGCTAGTTTTGCTCTAAAAGCTTAGAAAATCCTCAAGGTGCATGTACTAGTCATTATGAATCCGAAAATGCTGACCATTCCCTCACCGGATGTCCCTAGGAAAAGCGCAGCGCCATGCATAGAGCCAAAATTTCTGTGTCAGAAATTTCCAAATTCTTCAAAAGGAAAAAATTCTTCAAAACTTGCTCAAAATTGTGGAGAACACCACCATAAAGTGTCTTGGTTATCCAAGGAAGCTTCAACAAGCAACCTAATCCTACCATCCTCCTTTTTTCCTTTGAGTGCTTGTTTTAGCATTCTTTTCATTTGCTTGACCCTTATGTTGCAAATCTTGTTCTGGGTGCTGTAATGGTGAGCCATGTGCTTGATGATTCAATTGTCCTTGTTTACCTATTGTAGAAGCTTCTCAAAATGCTAATTGACCCTATCAAGCTAACTTTCCCTATCATCCTCAATTTCCTTCTAAATTCTTTATTTTGCAGTCAAGGTAGCCGGTGTTTCTTCCTCTTGCATTACTGACTTACCCTTGTCACTTTGCCTCCTTGCTTTGAGAAGTTCTTGCTCCATGAGGACTTGTTTGTCACTTAGCTGCTTCTTCTCTTTCTCAAGGTATGAAATGGCGTACTTAGCTCTCACCAAATTGTCCATCAATGCTTGGATTTGTGCATCTTTTTCCCTTATGGTTATGTTTTCATTTGTTGCCTCATCTTGGGCCTCCAAGTCAACTATCTCAATGCCATGATGGATGTGTGGTTGTTCTGGTTCATCATCTTCCATCAAATCAAAATCCCTTTCCTCCTCATCATCAAGGATTTCCTACAGCATCTTTTCTTTCCCTTTATGCAGCTGTTGCACCTGTTATACCTGTTGTGACAATGAAAAAGGCAAAGCCCCTTCCACATTTTTTGGAGCAAGCATTTGCCTATGAGGTGACAAAGAAGGCAAGGCCCCTTCAACTTCAAGTGGAGTAAAAACTTGCCTATCTACTGCAAACAACTTTCTAGCACCTCTCTGATATCTCTTGTAGGCTTCTAGCTCCTTAACAACTTTAGTCTCTTTAACCTTCTCATTTTTCTTTACTTTGGCACTAGTGGAAGGCCTTTCTACTCCTTGAGGCACCAGTGGAGGAATCTGAGGACCTTTGAATATGTCATTGGCAATAAATGTATCCCAGGAGATGTTGATGAGGTTGAGATGATGTACCACAATCATCTTAATTAGGTAATACTACTCATCTGCTGGGGGTATGGCTTATTCTGTACAATTTAGGCCAACTTCTTAATGTTCTTGAATAAGAAATAAGGGATGCTCAACATTTTCACCCTTGTGAAGTGCATAAGAAGCCTAATGTGATCGGTGTAAAATCTATAAAATATTCCCTCACATGTAAAATACTTCATAATGATCCTCATCATAGGGGCATACTTGTCTTCAAGGAACTTGAAAGGAAAGGTCCTCTTCTTTTCATTTCTGTACCTCGATTTGATGTATGGCTCATAGTAGTGCTCATCCAAATCTTGTGCCTTATAACATTTTCCTCCCACATTTAGAATCCTTGTGGTATTAGCAATGATAGAAGATGAAGCGGTAAATGTCACCCCGGCAAGAGTTACTTTGTTATCAAGGAGATTGGCTACAAAAATCCTGATCAACTCGAGATGATGTTGAACTCTTTCCACCTACTCATAGAACTCATAACACCCTAGACGTCTGAAACAAGTGACGGTAATATGAGAATCCTATAACTCTCTGATGTTTGATGGTTCCTCCCTGATAATTCTGCTTCGCTTATGTGGTTTTTTCTGATCCCGAGGTTCATCTCCCAAACTTTCACTGCCACTGTTTTCCTCCTCCTCATAATCTATATCCTCTTTGTCCATGTTTGTTGAATTTTGAAGTTGTGTAACCCTAAAGAGGGTAATGAAGGAGTGAGTATTGGTGATTAGGGATAGGGGAAGGGGAGATGAACTTATGTAACATTTGATGAAATATATATGATATGAGAGTGAGAAGGAGTGTCTTTTTTCTTGGTAAGGACTGTTTAGCAAATAGGGTTTTAGGATTTTGCTTTGAGGATTAGGGAATAAGGGATATGGAGGGATTTGTTTGAAGGAATTAGGGTAAAAGGGATATGGATGGATTTATAGGAGGGATTAGGGTTCAAGGAATAAGTGGAGGGATGTGTTTGAGGGAATTAGGGTTTAAGGAAAAGGTGGAGGGATTTGTAGGCAATCTAGGGTTTGAGTTTTGAAATAGCAAACCAACTTCAAAATGATGAATTGAATGCCAAGAGGATAGCTCAAAGATTACACTTACTTGTTTATAAGCTATAGAAGGCAAAAAATACGTTTTGAGTGGCTGATAGGGTGTTTTGGCACTTGCTAGCCCTATGCATAGTGCCACTTATAGGTGCGTAGCATTCCGGCTCTATGCACAACGCCGCTCAATTTTGCACTGGAGAAATTGCCTTATGTGCAGTGCTCCATTCCTATGGACAGCTCTTCGGCCTCTGTGCACAACACCCTATCTCCTATGTGCAATGCCTCTTCTCCTTAGCCACCAATTGGCCTCAATTCCCCTCTCTCCTTCAATGCTTTTCTTTCTCTTTGCCAAATGAGAGTGATGAATTTGAAAAAGGAGTGTGACATCTTATATAGAGGTTGATTTTGATTTTTCATTAGAAAAAGCCCACTTTCTAATGTTTTGGAACTTTTTCTTCTTTCCTCCAAATCTTTGTTTAATACCTTTCTCTCTTTGTCTCTTTTCAAGTGGATGATGCTTGGATTGAACTGATTTCTTCAGTGGTTTCATTTTCTTGCAGCAAGGAGAAATGTTTGGGGTAGCTGGGAACACTTATTACACAAAATGGATTGAATTACATCAAAAGAATATAAATTAACTAAAAATACTCTATTTTCATCTCAAAAACATGTTTTTGAGATGAAAATTACATTAGTGACAAAAGATCTTTGTACAATCATCATGACTTACTGGAAATCAATCTTTATTTATTGGTCATCCTCACACCTTTGTTGCCCTTTATTTACACTTGAAATCATGATTTTTACCTTGAATATGAACCCTAAGACCTAATGGAAATACCTTGGAAATGAACCCTATAACCTAATGGAAAGACAACTGCCTTGACACCTAAAGTAACATATTTGAAACCTCATTTGAATACAACATGGAAATGGGTTAGCAAATGTACCTCATGAGGGAATATTTGATTTTCTAAGAAAAATACAACCATCAGTGGACCATTTTAACATGACCTAATGGAATGATCCAAAATTCAGTATGCGACACCTAAAATGAAAATGCCAAGACCAAATTTCATCCCTGATGGAAGTATGCATATACTGACAATAACACAACCTATAGCAAATCCACTGTAATTCCCTCTTCACTCTCACAAAATATCCTCTCTCTTTCTCACTCAGAATATAGATCTACATAGACATAATACATTTCCCTCATATATAATGAGGGGTTGCCTTCTAGATCAAAAAACCCTAAATTAAAAATAACTTCTACTGTCAAATATCCACCTAATGAACGACCCATATTGACTACAAAATTACAACATTTTACAAGGAAATTTTACATCTATTTTTAGCTTCAGAGGCACTTCCCCCGATCACCCACTAGGGGGCTTGGGGGGGCTCCTACAGATTGTTTTTGCCCCCCCTAGACTGCCCTTACAGTGTAAATATTACGGGCGGTGTTACCACCATGTTACAAACTGGGGTCCAATGCAGTGATACCTCTGAATCAAGCTCCACACCCAACAAAGTACAGATTACAAAAGATAAAGAGTGATATGAGAAAAGTCTTCACAAATAATGAAATGAAAAAAAATTAAAAGAGAGGGATGGTCTCCCCAATGGAATCACCAATTTGTGTAGTATGAAGATTCTCTCTATAGAGAGAGACAATCCCTCTAGCCCAGGGGAGAGGGTCTAGCCACAAACAAGATAATCTGACATAAGTTCCCTTAGATTTAGAATGTATAAGATCCTACCTCTTGTATCGCCAATCCTTGTTTGATGAAGTCCTTGTGTCTTCGCTCCAGCAATAAACTCCTTAATTTCAATCAAGCACCTGAAAAAAATAAATAAGAAACCAAAGCACACATGATAGCATACAATAAATTCAACCCACTTAAGAGGCTAAGGAGTCTCAAGCTACCAAATAACATATGCAATTGATACAGGAAACAAAATATCAGTTGTATTATTATGACAAAAAGGAAAGTACAACCTTCACCTTAGCATTTTCGGTTTCCTTTAACGTGTCTGCGTTCCACCACCACTGTTAGCATCTCATTATTCACATCATACAACAGAAGTTCAAGGCTTCTTCCTCTTTTCAACAAACCAAAAAAACTACAAGCTTACTTTTCCTTTACAAGAACAAACTAGAAGGCTAAGGCTATCAAGTGTTTTTTTGGCTATCAAGATTTTGCAAATTATTCCAGCCCTTTCATTAGCTAACTGAGTTTGGAGAAGGAGAAGTTCATATAGCTTGAGAGAGGCATGGATCCTCTTATGATGGGAGATGTCTTATCCCTTTTGGTTTGTTCCATTTTGATAGGGGAAAGGAGTCCAAATAGTCTCTCTCAGCTCTATCTCGACTAACCATTTACCAGACTTCCGTTCACGAAGCTTCAAGACCTGGAAGCTTTGACTCCATTTTTAAAAACTTTTCAAAAGAGGGTCGGCACAGGTCATGGATAAATTACTAGTGCTGATCAGTGCTAGGCTTAGTGGCAGACTCTGTAAATCAGCACATGGAAGAAACTGAGGGATAGCACCGGCCTTTAAAATTGGGTTTGAAGGAATATTCATGGGAAATTATGTAAGAGGGAAATGTTTTGTAGATGAAGAGTGATGTAAGGACATGTTCTCCATGATAGGAAAACACATGAAGTTCACTATAGAGGTCCTCCAGGATTAAGGAATGGGGAGTACAAGGACAGTGACAAAATGTTCTGTAACATCGATTGACGGGATCCTGTGCGTCCTCACCATCACATCTAAACTCTTGAACAACCGTGCATATGAAGCATGTATGTTACTAATGAGCAGGGTGAGTTGCTCATAGTTTTGGATCTGCATCTGAATCTTTGCTTTTTTTAGCTATGTATACGGCTTCATCATCTTGGGCAAGTGAAGTGGGGCTCCTTTGTATCTCATTGTGCATTCCTGCACATGTGCAATATGTGGAGCGATAAAAAGGTGTCTTTTGAACTCCTAATAACCTTCACATTAATTATCAACCCAGGGACGACTTTTTATTTCAAGAGTGTACTCAGTCTGAGGCGGCTATTTACTCAAGAGTAATGTTTAGTAGTACAGTGTTCAGAGAACACGAGAGTAGACGGATGCTAAACTATGACTAAATTACTTCAAAAGGATAAAATCACACAAGACAGCTTATCAGTCAAGGGTGCGGAAGCGATAACCCATCCCTCTAGAACTGATGGAAAGGAAATTAGAGCAAGGACCATAGGTCTGGGAGCTAGGCAGCGACTGCTGAGGCTCACTACAGCCTTAGACCTTCTCTCACACCAAAGCAGCAAATGCAAGTAAATGGAACGGCAGAAAGTAAAATAGAACAACAAATAGGAAATGGAAGAGCAAGTCTAAAATGGAACGGCCGTAAATGGAACAGCAAACTGGAATTAAAGGAATCGAACAGCAAAACTAAGTAATTGGAAAGACACAACAAACTATAAATGTAATTGAATCAACAACCTTAATCCAGCAGCATGAACATTAATCGCAGTTATTGAAGCAATTACAATCGCAGTTATATTTCAGTAGTAACTTAATTGAACAACCATGGCAATTATAAATGAGCAGCAATTAAATGGACCACGGTTCTTAATTAGACAACGCAGTATTAGATCAAAATTATCAGCAATACATGTCAAGTTATAATTAATAATTCTATCACTCACGCAACCCAATTATGATTTCAATATAACAAAGTAATTCTGCGAAATGTTCATAAACAAAAGATTGCTGAACAAAACAATTTAAAGAAATGAAAGGGAAAACAAACCGTCACACAGCAGCAATTGTAAAGATATGATACACAGTAGCAGCGTACTCCACCAGAGGCTGGGCCCTTAGCCGCCAGCGGACGCTGCTGGGTTACTTCAGAAGGAAAAGAGTGAATAGCAACGCCCAAATTATGTATTAATCATTAAAGAGTGAAATCATTACAATAGTTGAAGCTTTGAGACTTACAGCATAAAACAATCCTTCCTTCCTCCTATCCTATCATGAATCCTTTCTTCTAAATCTCTAACTCAAATCATCAATTCGCCATCATTCGAATCCCCAAAGTCATCCTGAAGTCTCTTCAAATCATCCTCATCTCTGACCTCTGTTTTCATTTAAATAGAGAGAGATCAGAGAGAAGTTACAATAAGGATAAGTACAACATGATTCCTATTACAAAATTGGTTTGCTTCTAACCATTTTATCAACAAGATCAAGGCGAATTTGGCTTTGCAGCTGAGATTTGGAGGACGGCCGCAACTGCAAATCTGAGAAAATCGTGCTCAAAGGACTCTGCGTTTCTCTCTGTACCAGTCGAATTTGGGCAAACCATTCTTTGTTAAAGTTAATTGGGCCCGTTCGGGACAAAACCCATGTTCCGGATTTCTCAAATTCGTCTTCATTTGCTCCGAATCTCAACTGCAAAACTGTCACTCCTTAAACTAGCGAATTTCTGAGTTGGTCGTGCTCAAAGAACCCTACGTTTCTCTCTGTACAAGCTGAATTTTGGCAAACCGTTCTTTGCTAAAGTTAATTGGGCCCGTTCTGGACAAAACCCATGTTCTGGATTTCTCAAATTCATCTTCATTTGCTCAAAATCTCAACCGCAAAACTATCACTCCTTAAACCAACGAATTTCTGAGTTGGGAGATTTAAAAATCAAATCTTCAATCTGGAAGTTACCTTGGAGGCTAAAAATGGTGAATAATGTTATAACCAACTTATTAGAACTATCATTGATAAAATAATGCATAATCATCAATTTATTAGAAATAAAGGAGAATAAATAATATTCATCCATGAGAGCATAAATCATTTATAAAATGGATTTAAATAATAAATTATAATAGATGATATAATAGAGAAGAGTAAAAATGGATGAAATAAGTGTTACAAAGTGGTCGTATTCATGGCCCAACATACCCCCACACTCAATATGTTGCATGTCCTCATGCAACGAAAACTGAATATATTGCATGTCTTCATGCAACCCAAAGACAAAAACCCATGTGTTAACCAAGCGATAAAAAAATATATTCATCTCAGTGCATGAAATGGATAGAACAAATGAATTCTTCCTCAATTAATGAATATTCAATTTTAGGAATCTTGATGAAGGCATAACAATTAAGTTGCAGCAAAATATAATATAAATAACAACAACCTTTATTAACCATTTTCCCAAAAACTACAACCAAGCTTTTGTTGAAATTTGGCAAATAAATTTATAATATATGAATGCCTTTATGATCCAAAAATCGGACTGTTTTGATACACGGATCATGAGATATAAACAAAATTGCTGTAGGTGAGAGCGCATGATTTCCAAAATTTTTATGAACCAATTTATCTTGAAATTATCTAGGTATGTGTATTTTAATAGTATGTTTGTGTTTCCTAGAGATCACAAGAATTGAGTTCATGGTTTTTAAAAATATTATGGAAATCAATTTCTACACTGAAATTGTATGCCTTAAATGAGAAAGAAAATAGAAAACATCCATCATGCGTAGCAATTTCTCCCCCTCTTTGAAAAATTAGCATGCCCTCATGCGATGCTAGAAAACAAATAGAGGTGGTAGCTACTATCTGTTGAATTCTATGCTTGGTGTAAAACAACATGGCATAAGGGAGGTGTTGAGAATGAATAAGAATAGCAATGGATGATAAAGAATATGAATGGCGTGGTCATAAGAAAGAAATGAATGAAAAGAACACTCCCCCACACTCGAAAATGACATGCTGCTGAAAAAGGGGAAGTGGTAAAGATGTGGAATGAAGGATGACAAATAATGCTCAAAATGGATTTTCATTAGATTCTCCTAAATTTATAATAAATTAGAAAACTATGCAATTTTACCTCAAGTTTTACCTCCAAAAATGTGGAATGACATATAAATACTGGCAGTTGTTGAAGTTGATGTAGGCAGAGTTGGTGCTAAAAGTGATGCAAAAGGTGGAATCCTGGGAAGCACATTATGTCTGAAGAATTGTTCACGTTCGCGAGCCTCTACTGTGAAGTGCAATAGTGTGGTCATGCTATGAATAGAATTCTGCCCATACTTGTTGTTCTCCTGTAAACAAAGCACTATTTTGCATACAATGTTCTTGAATCCATAGTGTTAGTTTTGAATAGAAATAGATAAGATGCATGCAAAACTTTCAGTCAGAAAAACTTTTGTCAAATCAACAAGTTATGGCAGAGTGTAGTAATCATATCGCATGCAATTCCATAATGCAGACATTCCCCCCCCTCTAATATAACCATAAAGCATATGAAAGGGGTGGTGTTGATGACAAGGCAAGGGAGTGAACAATACAATAGTAAATGAAGCAGAGTACACATATCAATGATAGGACGGTGAAAGTTATGGTTATATTGAGAGCAAAGTGTGTAAAGATAGTTATGAATAAGAGATAGGATGCTTTGGATTGATGATAGTTTATGCAAAACGAAAAAGGACAACAATATGCTAAAAAGATGCTTTGCTGACGGTATTCTAGCTGAAAATGATGTGATTGATCATAAAACAATTTCTCATGCATAAAGGTTCAAAACAGGGAAAAAATTAAGGAAATAACTTCTCTGATAAAAAGAAAAAATAAGAAAAGGGTATTATAATAATAATTGACGATAAGATATAACTTCAATACCATAAGCAGAGCCGCTACTGCCAGCAGGCGTCCATAGCCTCGGCAGGGTTGCTTTTTAACCCATATGAGCCAGGATCCTCAATTTATAAATGGAGAGTTACAGTGCTGTTCTACAGAAGAGATCAGTGTGCTGGCGTGGTAACCAGATAATCACACTGCCATTCACTGGGATGTAGCAAAAAGTGATCAGGCTGGCTCGTGATGAGACCTCCTGTTCCAAGGATAATTTGGCTATCCAATGGATCATAACCCTGGTGTGGTGGCCATAACGGGAATGTCACTCTGTTACATCCTTATGAACATGGTAGGCTGACTCGTAATGAGACCCCCTATCCTCCATCTAGGAACAAAATTTTGTTATATTTACACATTTTTATGATAAAAAGAGGGAGGCTCAGTACTCCTTAAGAGCAGGGATGGCGGAAGAAGTTGAAGATGTCAATAGAAAAAATATACCCATAATCTCATTTATTACAGACAGAGAAGATTATAACCAGGGATGATGGAACCAACATGGTATTAAGATGATCAATCAATATCATGTTCAACAGAAAACAATGCAGTAAAGTAGTATATAAATAATTGTGTCCCTTTTGAAAAAAATCTATCATCAAGGAGCTGTCCTGTTAAAGATCATAACGTGAATGATATTAACTCGCTTCAATAGAATCGATAACTCTTGTCCTCATAAAAGTAGTGTACTTCATGCCATGGAAGGGAATCAGTAAAATGTGGTTGAGATGAATTAGGAATAATCCCACAAGAGGAAGAAAAGGGTTGCTCTCAAAAATACTCCCAAAGTGTTGCTTTTTTGAATGAACAGCAAAAACACTCAAAAAAGTGTTATTCCTTGTAGGGAACAACAAAGGAAATGCACACCAAAAAGCAAAAATACACACAAAAAAAAATGTGAGAATGCGAATGCCGTTTGGAAAAAGGAACAACAAAAATCAACAGTACCGTTCCTTTGAAAAATGAACATCAAAAATGAAAAGTGTCGAAGTGCTGTCCCTTTCGAAAAGGAACAGCAAAACGTGAAAGTACAGAAGTGTTGTTCCATTCGAAAAGGAACAGGAAAAAGTGAAAGTGCAGAAGTGCTGTTCCATTTCGAAAAGGAACAGCAAAATGTGAAAGTGAAAAAGTGTTGTTCCGTTTCGAAAAGGAACAGCAAAACGTGAAAGTGCAAAAGTGTTGTTCCATTTCGAAAAGGAACAGCAGCTGTTCCATTTCGAAAAGGAACAACAAAATGAACTGTGAAAAAGGAACAGCAAAATGAATGGCTGAACCAAAAAGTGCTATTCCTTTAGAAAATAAATAGCAAAACGAAAATGATGTCCCTTTGAAAAAGGAACAGTAGGAACGACAAAAATGCACACAAATGTTGTCCCTTCAGAAAGGGAACAGCAAAATACACAACCATAAAATGCAAACACGCAAAGAATGAATTAGCTGTTCACTGCATTGATGCTGAGGATGAGTTGCACTTTGAATGAAGCAACACCTGAAACACAAAATATAAGAGAAATTAGAAAAAAAAACAACAAAAAGCAGTATGTAAATAAATAAATTGAGTTACAACAGCTATGATGTTATGTCAAAAAAATGATCTATTTGAAAAATATTTTGGCAGCAGTGACAAGACGTGAATCTTCAAATCGAAATCAATTCTTCATTTCTTCTATTATGAATCCATTGGGTAATGAGTTGGATGAAATTCCTTTGTTTTATTAAATTTGTTTCAAGAATCACTTGTCCATAAATTCACGTTCTTTTTCTTCTAAGACCTGCAAAAAACGAGTGTCTACTTGCAATAAAACATTAAATCATGGAGAAAGAGAGGTGCACAGCTCCCCTAATCCAAGAATTATGCAAAAAAAACTAACAAGTAGTTACTCTATCGAACAAATCCAAGGAGAAAATAACAAAGTAAAATTTATTTGTTACCTGCGGGAGAGCAGTGGCCAATCATACTAACCTGCAGTGTTTTAATCACAACTTCTTTATTTTTCGTCAAAATTGAGTGATTCCAAAGCCAAATGAGAGCTAATTCAAAGGTTTATCTCCACTAGAAACATGTTTTAAATATTCGATGATATGATATGTCAATTTTAGTTAGAACAACCTGCATAATAGAGTCATTGTCGATTACCCGGCTTAGACCAACAGTTGATATTTCAAGCGTAACTTTTTCGTTTGATGTCGGATTCGAATGATTCAAATTGGAAATGAAAATAGATTCATTTATTGATCTCCAATAGAAACATGTTTTGAAGACAAGAAGAATTGATAGGTCAAATATTGTAATGAACAGCCGGAAAGACAGAGTTTTAAGAGTGTTGATTTACGATAGACAGTCAGTATTTTGATCATAACTTCCCCATACGATATCGAAAATGAGTGATTCAAATTGCATTGTAAACTAGATTCATAGGGGAATCTACCATAGGAATAGGTTTTAAAAATATGGTCATTTAGGCCTCCAAAAATTGACTGTCCCAACTTTGTTCCTGAGCTGCCCGCTAGATAACCGGTCAATGTTTTGGTTCTAACTTTTTCGTTTCAAATCCAAATTGAGTGATTAAAATTGGATTGGAAAGTAGACACCAAGGGCTACCTATGGTAGAAACAGGTTTTAAAAAATTCACTTTTGGTCCCTCAAAACATGACTGTCCCGACTGTTTTTTCAGAAATCTCATCAAGCCCGCAAGCCAAAAAAATGAAATTCAAACATTTTTTCAAATTGGTGATAAAATGAAAATGAGTGTTTGTAGAACTTATTATTTCCATTATCATTCATCTACATACACAAATGAATTGGAACATTTATCATCGATATTGATTTCGATAGCATGTTGCAACAAAAAAAAAAAAAAAACAACTAGTTTTACAAAAATAAATAAAAAAATGTGTTTGTTTTATTTCTTTATTTATTTTATTTTCTCCACTATCCTACTCTTCTTTGAGAATTGATTATGTTTATGTATAAGAGTATTTCCAGTGGAACCATGTTAGAAATAAGGCCTCATGTATGCACATACCCAAATTTGAAAAATGCATGTTGATAAAAATTAGGGTATGAGAAGCCAACTTCCCTTGAAAAGATGGTTTCAAAAATTGTTGAAGCATAGAGTGATGTTGCAAACAAGTGATGGAGTGAAACCAATCTTCAATATATCCTTTACTTTCTTGATTTCCCATAGCCATCATACCATGAAGTTCTTGGTCTTTTAAAATAACTTGTTGATGCATCCTACAAGAAACCTCATTTTCTTCCATAGCTTCTACAATTTTAGAATTTAAAACATTCTGAATCTCATTGTAAATTTTTTTTAATGGCGCATGTGAGATAGAATGGGTGGGAGGGGTGGGTAAATTTGGCAGTTCAACATTGTAAGCATGTTGTACTGGTTTATTGTGGTGAGGGTGTGGAATTAGTTGAGCAGGAAAATGTGTAAAGAATGGAGCATTGTGATGATGTGGTTGGTTGAGTTGAGTGAATGAATTTGGTATGCAAGCAGGATATTGTGGAAGAGAATGTGCTTGTGCTACAAGATGAGGGAGAGTAGTCATGCCATCATAAGATGAACCATGCCCAACTTGTGAACAAGATAGGTGATTATATTGAAATTGACATGGCTGCCCCAACACATTAACATTCCATAATGGATTATGCAAGTAAGAAAGTGGAGAGGGAGTGTTTTGAACCATACCTGTAGGCCATGATTTCCGTGATTTTTACCTTGTTGCAGCTTCCTTACCTCTTTGATATGCTACTTCCATTGTAGATATGGAAGAGTGAGTATCTATGAGATGCTCCTTTCGGTCATGAGAACAAAACACTTCATCAAATTCTTCATTTTTATGAACTTGCAAAACATCCAATTTTTCATTTAGAGAGCTAATAAAATCAACTTTAAAATTTTCAAATAAAACATTGATTTCAGCTCTTATGTCTCCTATTCTTGTAGCAGATTTGGAAAACAAAGAAAAAACATCTCTAGAATTCTTACCAGCCTTGGAGATTCCTCTTAAATACCTTATGCACAATTCACAAACATCATCATATGATAACTGAAAAACATCACCTTTTCCTATCAGATTTAAGAGTTCTAAAAATTCATCTTTGATCCCTTTAAGAAGGAGTGTTTTTAAGGTCTCTTTCTCCAAATGCTTATATTTTGATTTTTGAAGGTTGTATTGAAATCGATCTACATAGTCCTCCAAACTTTCATCTTCCCCTTGTATCATATAGAAAATATCTTCATTGGATTTGCAATAGTCTTGGTACTTCTTCAAGAATATGTTCTTCATGTCCTCCCATGATTGGATGCAATTCCCACCTAGGCTCATGAACCATCAGAGAGCTGCTCCTTTTAGAGTAAGAGGAAACACTTTCAATCTTTGATCATTAGTACAATAATCATATCCTCTACAAAGTATTTCAAACTCAAATAAGAATGTATCTGGATCTTCATTTGCTAAACCATGAAAATTTGGTAAAGATGGGGGAATTATGTGCATTTGTGTCACTCCTAGATCTATGATAGGAAATTCAAAAGTAGAAACGTGATCCATTTCTTACCATAATAGAAGATGTTCTTCATGTGTTTCTTCAAGGCTCCTTCTTCAAATGTTCCTGTCAATCGGTTAGTGAAATGGGTGGTGCTTACATCACCACTTGCGTGAGATCATGTGATTCATTTTTTTAAAAAAATTTCTATCTTTTTCCTAATAATTCACACAAAAATTCAAACATCTATTTCTACCCTAGGTTCTTTAACAGTCCTGCTGGAAAGCGGATGGGGGAGTAGGGCTTTTACATGCTCCGTACGCAGGTTCTTACCTTCCGTTTTTAAGATCCAACTCTTCCCTAGCAGGCACTCATCAGATTCACACTACTCTTTAGAAATGGCTACACTCTCCCCGGCAACGGCGCCAAAATGTGGAGCGATAAAAAGGTGTCTTTTGAACTCCTAATTACCTTCACATTAATTATCAACCCAGGGACGACTTTTTATTTCAAGAGTGTACTCAGTCTGAGGCGGCTATTTACTCAAGAGTAATGTTTAGTAGTACAGCGTTCAGAGAACATAAGAGTAGACGGATGCTAAACTATGACTAAATTACTTCAAAAGGATAAAATCACACAAGACAACTTATCAGTCAAGGGTGCGGAAGCGATAACCCATCCCTCTAGAAACTGATGGAAAGGAAATTAGAGCATGGACCATAGGTCTGGGAGCTAGGCAGCGACTGCTGAGGCTCACTACAGCCTTAGACCTTCTCTCACACCAAAGCAGCAAATGCAAGTAAATGGAACGGCAGAAAGTAAAATAGAATAGCAAATAGGAAATGGAAGAGCAAGTCTAAAATGGAACGGCCGTAAATGGAACAGCAAACTGGAATTAAAGGAACCGAACAACAAAACTAAGTAATTGGAAAGACACAACAAACTATAAATGTAATTGAATCAGCAACCTTAATCCAGCAGCATGAACATTAATCGCAGTTATATTTGAGTAGTAACTTAATTGAACAACCATGGCAATTATAAATGAGCAGCAATTAAATGGACCACGGTTCTTAATTAGACAGCGCAGTATTAGATCAAAATTATCAGCAATACATGTCAAGTTATAATTAATAATTCTATCACTCACGCAATCCAATTATGATTTCAATATAACAAAGTAATTCTGCGAAATGTTCATAAACAAAAGATCGTTGAACAAAACAATTTAAAGAAATGAAAGGGAAAACAAACCGTCACACAGCAGCAATTGTAAAGATATGATACACAGCAGCAGCGTACTCCACCAGAGGCTGGGCCCTTAGCCGCCAGCGGACGCTGCTGGGTTACTTCAGAAGGAAAAGAGTGAACAGCAACGCCCAAATTATGTATTAATCATTAAAGAGTGAAATCATTACAATAGTTGAAGCTTTGAGACTTACAGCATAAAACAATCCTTCCTTCCTCCTATCCTATCATGAATCCTTGCTTCTAAATCTCTAATTCAAATCATCAATTCGCCATCATTCGAATCCCCAAAGTCATCCTGAAGTCTCTTCAAATCATCCTCATCTCTGATCTCTGTTTTCATTTAAATAGAGAGAGATCAGAGAGAAGTTACAATAAGGATAAGTACAACATGATTCCTATTACAAAATTGGTTTGCTTCTAACCATTTGATCAACAAGAACAAGGCGAATTTGGCTTTGCAGCTGAGATTTGGAGGACGGCCGCAACTGCAAATCTGAGAAAATCGTGCTCAAAGAACCCTGCGTTTCTCTCTGTACAAGCCGAATTTGGGCAAACCGTTATTTTCTAAAGTTAATTGGCCCGTTCTGGACAAAACCCATGTTTCGGATTTCTCAAATTCGTCTTCATTTGCTCAGAATCTCAACTGCAAAACTGTCACTCCTTAAACCAGCGAATTTCTGAGTTGGTCGTGCTCAAAGAACCCTACGTTTCTCTCTGTACAAGCCGAATTTGGGCAAACCGTTCTTTAATAAAGTTAATTGGGCCCGTTCTGGACAAAACCCATGTTCCGGATTTCTCAAATTCGTCTTCATTTGCTCAGAATCGCAACCGCAAAACTGTCACTCCTTAAACCAGCGAATTTCTGAGTTGGCAGATTTAAAAATCAAATCTTCAATTTGGAAGTTACCTTGGAGGCTAAAAATGGTGAATAATGTTATAACCAAATTATTAGAACTATCATTGATAAAATAATGCATAATCATCAATTTATTAGAAATAAAGGAGAATAAATAATATTCATCCATGAGAGCATAAATCATTTATAAAATGGATTTAAATGATAAATTATAATAGATGATATAATAGAGAAGAGTAAAAATGGATGAAATAAGTGTTACAAAGTGGTCGTATTCATGGCCCAACACAATAGTAGTATGTATGTCTTTGAGAGTTTGGACAATATTTCTGCTTTGCTGCTGAAAACCAAATAGATGGACAACTGCATTATGTGCAGTGACAAATGTGTCATAAAGTTTCTGTGTGGTGGACTCAAGAGATAATACATCAGCAAGTATCACCTTCCTCATTTCTACCATTGTACGTCTTGCGGATTGTTATGCTTTCTGCCTAGTCGCTTGCAAGTTCTTAGCCATCTTTTCATTCTATGCTAATAAGAACTTGACATTTGAGCTTGCGGATCTTGCATAAGCCATAGTGGCATCGACCATGACAACTGGATGCTTCCTGACATCTGGAATTATCACCCTTTCCTTAATAAACAAAGATGACACATCATCATCTAGGAAATTCTTTCTCCATGCCTATACAATCCTCCGGTACAAATCGTCAAATGATAGATTGTACACATCCATCACCAGATCATCATCAAGGAGAAAAACCTCTCCTTTCTTGCTTGGGACTGGTTCTAATACTGGAGGTGGTGGAGATTGTGGGGCAACCTCATATGCTCTCAGTATGAGGTCAATATCTTGATTATGTGGCTCTTTTCCCAAATCTATGGCTGTTGCTTCAATCATTTGCTTAATCTACTAAGAAAGCTCTCGATCCTACATCTGCTCACCCTCCTCTTCATCTACTAGATGTTTTGACTCCTCAACCTATATGGGTACAATTTTCTCTATGATCATGCCTTGCCCTTCTTCCTATTCCTATTTATTCTTCTCTTCCCTCTCTCTTCTTCTTAGCTCTTGTTCCCCTTTCAACTTATTCTCTATTTGCTATGACTTCCTTTCTTCTTCTTCCAACCTTTCCTTCTCTCTCTTCCTTCGTTCTTCTCTCTTTATGAATTGTTTCCTCTTTTCCTCTACTGTGAAAGTTTCTTTCTCAATGAGAGGATCTTCCCTGAACTTGTAGCTTTTCTCATCCTCTCAGTTCTTGGTAATCTTCCTCTCTCCCTTGTCCTGTGTTAGTTTGCTGATTATTGCTGTTGTTATTGTTTCTTCCTTCAATGCCACTGCCTCAAGAGCATATTTTCATTCTGTAGCTATGCTCACTGGTTTATTGAGCTTGGATTGGTTGTAACAATACCTCGAAGGTTCCTCCTCTTCCTAATGAAATTCCCCATGGATCCATGGATAATACACTCTCACAAAGTAGTTCTTGCAAATATCATGGGGATCATATGGATTGTAATCTCTAGTGCTAAACTCATACTTCACTATCTTCTTCACTTCGACATCTAAATATTTCAAGCTCTTAACATCGTACAATCCAACCCACAAAGGAAGTGAAGGACATGGTTCCTTCTTCCTCCTATGCAACCATGTTGATAACTCTGTGGAAATGTGATATGTGACCTCTTCCATGATGAACTTGTCGGCGGAAAACCTTGGTAAAACATGTGGAGGATTCTCTTCACCATACATTCTAATGAAGGTGCCACCAGATGAGGCATACAAATTTGCAATGTTAAGTAATTCCTCCATCACTTCTTGGGACATGTAAGGTGGATCTTGCTTAAAGATCAACTTGTACGTCAAGGTGATGAATTGGTCAACTAGTGTCACTATAACTCCTCAGTAGCTGCACTTGAAAAGAAACTTGCAATAAATATTGACGACATGTTCATGTAGTGTCCACATCCAACAGATGCCAGGAAACTAATGTTGGGCACAGATTTCATCAAGTAAATATGCAGAAATGTAGAATCTCTCTTTCTCATGCTTGGGAAGATTCCAGTCGTTAGTCATATGGACTTTCAATTGATGAGCCAATAGATTTGGCCAGTTAAATGGTTTTCCATCATTCATCAACTGATCCAACACAGCAACCAAATGATGCAGAAAGGTCTTCGTGATCTCTTGACCGTCCAATCTACATGCGAAGATGATCAAGAATTGGTAAGCGTTTTTGAGTGACTTCATATTGTAAACATGATTGGGCGTGGATCTGAACTTTGATGGCTCCTTCACCTAGTTCTTTATAATATCCCTGATGTTTACATAGTTGTGGGTGGTAGAGAAAAGTTCATCCATGTTGTTCACCAGCTTAGGTAAGTGATACATATGATGATAATTCTCCATCTTGAAGGTATCAATCTATGTTCCGCTAGCACTGCTCAATGTCATCATCTTGGGAGTTGTGTGTGATACAATCTAGTGGATGATGTCCCCGCATGGGAATGTAGGGTACTTGCATGCAACCTTATGTAATCCTGACTGATGGATATTAACATACACATATCCATCCTCTAGATCTTCCCTGAAGTTTCCTGCAAAGATATCCTTGATTTCCTGCCATGTCAACTTCATTCCCTTCTCATTTAATAGATGAGTGTCTGCATAAACTGGTAAAATCACTACACCTGCTCAACTACATCCACAATGCTAATTTCAACAATTTCCTTTGATGCAACTCCCTTGGAAGCCATGTTACCTATAATTGTGGATTGTTTCTCAACAACTGCTATACGTATAGACAAAGAGGACAGTCATGGAATGCAAATATTAGCATGAAACCAAAATAACTTAAAGAACAGACCAAACAACAAACTGGGAAATTGTTGGGAATAATTTCACAATAATGGCTCTCAGAGGTGATTGACTGCTAGCTTTTTCTGTGCATTATGAATTCCCAGCTGCTATTGGGGAGGTGCTACTGACTAGAACTACACAATGTGCAGTTTAGTCAAGTTAGATGGGACTGTGCATTGCGTAATCCTAGAGACCAAGGCTCAGGACTGGCTCTTGGAACTGTGCAATGGGTAGTTGGAGCTAGGCCTTGGTATCCTCTATGCAATTCCTAGAGCCAAGGCAAAGCCTTGAGATCTAGAAATGCACAGTGCACGCCACGAAGAGCTAGATCTAGGCCAAGGTAGCCCAGATCTACCGAATGGTAAAATGAAAACAAGTAGATATGAAAGTAGAAGAGAAGGTGGGTAAAAATTTGACTGAATGATGATAAATGAAAAAAAAATAAGTGTAGGAATCAATCAAACTAAAGAAGAATGAAGCATGTGGAGAGATTCTTCGCAATGACGACCGTTAGTGCAAAAATTGGGTTATGAATCCAACACTTGGAAACGGAAATGAAAAAATTAAAAAAACACTTCTAAAATATAAAAAAAATCAAAATTCCAATGTTCATTCAATAAAATGGGTAAAACAACACTCTCACAAGCCAAGCAAACAAAAGCGACCAAAAAAGCAACAAAAGATTAAAAAATCAAGACTTACCTAGAAAAGTTGCGATGACCGTGTCGAAGGTTGCTATATCTCCTTAGGAATGACAAAGCTTCAAGGTTGAATGTGAAAACGAGTTATAGGGGCGTCCATTAAATAGATTTGGTCGATTTAGGATTCATGATGCGAAGGCCAAAAATCTAGGAGAAAGCGAACACATGGCGGAAGTTTCCAACAATAACTCGTGTAACTTTGACTGCTAAAAATAGATCCATGTTTTTAGGGATGCTTTTTCACTTTTCAGTTTCTTTTTCTTTTCTTTTTGGGGAAAAATCTTCCATGTATGCATATAGAGATTTCGTAATTCCCAGGGAAACTTGACGACTCACTAGCTCATGCATCAGGAAGCTGTTGAGAGAAATATTTTGTGCAATTTCTAGTTTGAGTGGCCCAATCTTCCTCTCATGCTCTATGTAGTTTCCCAACTGAAGGCAGACTGTCAACTGGATCTTTTCATTTTTTGAGCCAAACGCTCATTGCGGGATTGGAATTCACAATTCCTAGACTGAAGGCTAGTTGCCCTCAAGCATTGGGTAGTTCACTAAGGCAAGCCTAGAACTGGGTTGAAACCAAGTCAAGAGATCGGCTTGTGGTTTAGAAAACAAAGCAAGTTAGAAAACACAAGCCGCAAGCAGAAGATAAAAATCAACTATAGCAGAAGTACCTGGGTCAGTGTAAGATGAGCTATTTTGATTTGAGGAGTGAGGCTCCTAAACAAAGCATAGGGAAAAGTTTAGAGGGTGGTTATATCCGCTACAATAGACCTGTTCATATGTATCCATTTTAGAGCATTGTTATCCCATATGATGAAAACCTCTAGGAAGCCATGGCCTCTTGGGGGCCATGATCAAGGTAAATAGTTATGAGAAAAGTTCCTTTTCTTGTGTCAATATTCTTAAAAAAATAAACAAGGTTCCATGAGCATAGTTGTTTTACTGTGTCAATATCATTAAAAAATGAAACAAATCACCATGAGCATGGTTTCTTTTATGTTTTAAGCTCGCATAAAAATCAAACAAGTCTTTGAGCATGTTTCTTTTCTTGTGTCAAGCTCATTAATAAATGAAACAGATCCCCCTCTAATCAATTCGAGTCTTTGATTAGATCTCCTCAATGTTGAGTCGAGTGTTTCAATAGATCTCATAAATGAACCTTCATTTCATCCGCCTATTAGTAACCAACAGTCTATTTGGGTACATAAGAAGAGTCGTCAGATGAAACGAAGTTGGGGGGGAATGCCTCTACCATTATGCTAGGCCAATATAATTATTTCAAGCATAATTTTCCTCTTCTTCAAGCTCGTCTAAAAATGAAACCAATCTCAAGCATAGTTTTTCTTTGTTTCAAGATTTTATAAAAATGAAACCTATTCTCATGATTGCATTTTTCATCAACCTATTTCTGCAAGGTGAGCCTTGGTTTTCTCACTCCATTGTCTTCAACTACTTGGTCAATCATTCACTTTCACTTGGTGTTTTGACCCTTTCCTAAGGAATTGTTATGATGAGTGGTTTTATTAGCTTGCCTCCTAGCCTCTAGATATTTTGAGAAATTCCATCATGACTGGAACCAATTTTTACCCCTTCTCGTCCCTTTAGGAGGATTTCTCTTTAAGCTCTTTTTAGACTCCCAAAACATGAAAATATTGTCAAGCACTTGTATTTTCAAACTCGTTAGAGTAAATGAAATATGTCTACCCAGTATAGGTTTAACCCTTTTTTGGACTGGATACACTATTTACAAAAGAGGAATACTTTATTTGAACATTGCTAAAAGGTTCTCCTTTGTATTGTTTTATGTATTTTTTGGCCCAAGGGACAAATTTGCGAAAAATAGTAACCTCTTGGAGTTTGTGTTTTGCCTATTTTTCAAGCTATCTAAACATGAAAGAGAATTCAAGTTATGCCTTTGCTAGACTGGTAAAACTATTAAACGAAGTTGGACTCATCAAGCATGATGTGACTAGACCATCCTTCTCAGGGTTCATTAAAAATACTCAGAAGGATTCATTCAAAGGATGAACTTATAGATCAAGCATATGCTATCATCCTCAAGACTGTAAAAATTAAATAGGTATTGGCTAGGAATGGTTGGGAAATTGGGAAGAAAAGGAATCAAACCTATTAATGGTAGCATATCACTCTTGAACATGACATCACTTGCCTCTCTATTGATCACACCTTAATGAAACCATGCATGATGGGTCTTTGAGTCAATGCTGCCAAATCTATATCAATGTTTCCAATACGTTTAATAGAAAGTCCACCCTCATTTGACGTCTGTTACAATACCCTTATGCCTTACTTCATGTCTTCCACTATAAAACTAGCTCTGCATTATCACATTTTGTCTCAAATCTTGAAACTCATTTCGTGTTGTTCATGGGGGATACATTAAGGCCCTATTAAGATAGGTTAATTCCTGTCAACATTAGCACATTATCTACGAAGTTGACTTAGAAACTCATGTTAGTGTTGTGTAGCTTGTATACCTAAATAGAACATTTCCTCACTTTCGATGATAGGTTCTCATCATTGGCCTTCAACTGTAAGATTCTGTGTGGTGTTCGACTTCAGCTCATTTATTTGCATCGCATATATTGTACCATAGTACCTTGAGGGCAATTACCATTATCAATGGTTCCTCTCGCATATGTTAACAACTTTCATCATTGGACAGTAACAATATGGTGTCTACCATGTTTGAGTCCAACATATTTATTCACATGGTTGGACTCATACTATCGAGTGATGAGGTATAAGACCTAGGATCTAGTTTCATCCATCCAAACTACGATTTCAAGATTTATACAAGATTACATAGTATGATGGCTATGATCATTCATAAATTTATCGAAGCATGTGTCCACAATGTGTCATTAGTGGATGTGATTCTGATTATTGTACATGTACATGTAAATTGGCTTATATATTGAGTATGGGAATGCCTACCTCAATAATGATATCATGATTATTATGTATTGTAACATACATTTGATGATCTTAACCAATCTATTCTTGATCCAGACTTGTCATATGGTAAAGAAATCCAGTCTTCATCGACTACTTTTGAGTTTTTACTTTAGGGGGAAATATTATCAATCAACACCCATTGAAATGTTTCATTCATCCCTTGCAAAACCAAAACAATCCTTGCTCCAAAAGTTCCAAGAATTATGGTTTAAACAACTCAAAGCCCAAATTTTTGGCCCCATCAAGCTTAGCCTTCATGCAAAATACAGTGTTGCAAGTTGTACATAGAGAAACTGCACTGACTAGTGTATGTTTCTTTCATTGGAAGTGCAATGACCTCTAGAATTTAGTAAAAATAAAGAATTATTTTGAATCGTCTTTCTAGAAGCTTCCTGAGTCGTTTTATCTATTTATTGTTGGATTAGATCTCCAACTCCTACTGTTGAGGTCTTACCTCATATCCCTAGAATTTATCCTCCCTCTAATATGGATCTAAATCCTAGAATAGTAAATCCCACATGACCTCTTTTACCCTATAAATTTACTCCCTCCCATAGAGTCTAGGTTGGATTTTGGAGGCTCTTAGTTATGCACTCATGATGTTTCTTTGTTCCTAAGGATCCATTATTCATCCATGCAGTTTAATTGTGATTGAAGGCTTGCTTTGTGGCAAGGAAGGACAATATAGTTGGGATACATGTACAAGGTTAAGATTTGAAAGGGTTATATCTTCTCCTACATTCATTAATACAAAAAGTGCTTAGTTTTCCTATACTTATGTCTCATTTATGCATATGTAGAGCAATGCCTTCTTGACTCATTGTTTAGAGATGTTAGTGTATGATATTTTTATATTTTGGTTCTCTTGATTGCTTTAGTTGTTTTCCAAGTTCCACTTTTATCATTTGGAGTTGGAACTGGAGTGTACAAGCAAGGAGAAGAGGAGAGTTTGTGTTGGATTCCAAATAAATCTTTCTTCCATATTCTAAAATCTCTAAGGAAAATATAATATGTTTGTCTCTTTTGCTTTTAAATCAATCCACTAGATCTAGGGAGTTTACTTGTATACATAGAAGGAAATTATTCATCAAACAATTGTGATATAATTAGTTTCTCAATTGGGGTAACTTGTTGTCACTACACAAGCCCTGAAAAATGTGCCCTATTCTCAACAAGCCCCATCAGAAAACCATCGAGAATCATATGGTGTAGTCCATGAAACATAAGAATACTAGGCAATTTTGAAAGAAAAAAAGAAAATCAAGTAGAAAAACACTTCTAAACTTTCTTAGGAGATTGAACAATCCTAACACAATCAAGGTGGAGGCATAAATCAGTGATGCCAAAAATAGGTCAAATTTACTTGCAAGATTTTTTTGAGGGACCACTTAATTCATGAGTGCTCGAGAATGGATGAGATTGATTGTCCTCTTGTGAAACCAACTCCCACTCAATAAATGGATGTTATGACACATCCATTCCCTTCCTAACCTTAGAAAATGGTTGAACAAGATCCTCCACCTCTACTTGGGGGCATTGGACGACACAACTTCGCCAAAGCAAATGCACCTATCCTTATGTGCATTGAGGAAGTTAACCTATCTATGAGAAGTAAATTTTATGACACTCCATATTCAATTTTTTCTTCTAAGGGCCTGTTCATCCCCACTATGCCCAATGGACATCTCATGCTAGATAAGCGTTTGGAGCCACAGTTTTTCCAACCTAAGGGTGTTCTCCATAAGTCAAAACATAGTCACAATTGGATGGTTACTCAACACTACAATTTTATTGAAGACTTAGTGAAAGCTCCATGTGCCATGTTTTCCTTGGAGGTTCTACAAAGTTATCCTACACAACCCAAATCCTTGTTAATCATTATCAAAAGGGTTGACCCCTTAGAGTCAAATTTGATGATGTTTAACATTGATGCTAGTTGTTTTACATTTTCCCATAAATTCACTTTTCAGAGATTGGTGCATCTATTGAGTTTAGATGCATACCACACTCATGTAGATGAAGGATTTTCCACCTATATTATTGCTTCTTCATGCTGGAAAGGCCTTGGTTATTTAAAAATCATTAATTCAAGTACCATAGTTCAAGCCATTGATGGACATACATTTGTGCCTCAAGGTGTTCTATAATTTTCCATCAAGCTAGGGGGTAAGACCTTTACTGTCGATGTAGTAGTTTCAGACACCCTACTGGATTATAATCTTCTCCTTGGTCATTCTTGGTTTTATGATATAACTGTCTTCACATCAACAATCTTCCAAATTCTTTGCTTTCTGCATGAAGGAAAGATTGTAACAATTAATCAACTTAATTACTACATATCGATAACTAAGTATACCACTATGGGAAGTACAATTCCATATATTAGAGATAACTATATGTCATGTGAGAGTGTAGATATAAGTATGCTTAAAAGCTTGTCACATATCAGTGTCTTTCCTATACCCCACCTAATGTTCCTTATACCTTTCT
The DNA here is from genome assembly GCA_031772625.1 of Pinus tabuliformis. Taxonomy (NCBI): domain Eukaryota; kingdom Viridiplantae; phylum Streptophyta; class Pinopsida; order Pinales; family Pinaceae; genus Pinus; species Pinus tabuliformis. The sequence continues at coordinate 1,032,959,675 of CM062816.1, forward strand.
AGCTCCCATGCACATAATCTCTTCCATCACCAGTGGATCCCATCACTCATCTGATCCATTGGTGGTTCATTCTACTTCAAAATTTGATTTGTATGGTGGGGATATGCCACCTTTAGGAAAATCCATCACCTCTCTAGCAGTCTGATTAGTACGTTCTAGCATCAGTGAGAAACTCCATCCGAATATGGAACCTAATTCATATTTGTTTCCAATAGGAGCCATCAACCCACTTGTTCTAATTAAATTCCTTGAATGATTCTCCTTCTCAAAAAGTAATATTGGAGGTCATGGATTATCTTTCTAATCACAAGGAGAATATGCCTTTTCATGCCTATATTCTACCTAAAAAGGAACTACTAGACATTAGAAATGTAAATCTGAAACTAGAAAAAGGAGCATTTTCCTAGCCATCCATGGAAGTGCCACCGTTAGAGTGAATCGAGTCTTGGGTTTATGATACTAAGCTTTCCAGTGAATTTTCCAACCCACATCCTCTTGTTAATGAGTGTATTGTACCTTATTTATGTACTTATATTCTTTGTCAAGGAGATTTACTAGCTCATAGGATCACTCATTCTTTATGTCCTCAAGTATTTCCATATAATGATATGGTTCTAAGCTTTCCCTGACACCATCATCCTTTAGGAATGTGGTAATTAAACTATCTATGGCATGGTCCCATCACGGTACACCACATGGTGTTGAAACTAGATCATTAGTTCGTGCTAAGGAATCCTTAGTCAATTTTGTCCCTTATATATATGTATTTTACTTTTGATTTGGTGTTTGATGCGAGCAATTTTATACTACCTCATATATTCCAAAAGATCCAAAAAAAAGTATAAAAGTCAAAAGTAAAAAATATATGGTCTTGTTTCTACTCAATCCATGTTTTATTTCTTTCATTATGTGATTTAACCTTGGTTCTTGTCTTTTTGGATGATTTTTATAGGATAGGGTGGTGTTTTTTTTTTACATTTATTAGGCCTTAGGTGCATTTTTCTTGAACCTATAATATAGGGGTAGGTATATCCATGCCATTTCTATTGCATCATTTACCATAATTTCCATCTTCATTGTGCCTTAGATCTAATCCCATCAACTTTCTTCATTAACCACTTCATATTTATAGGTCTTAACTTGCACAATATACATTTTCTTCACATGGATACCTTATTTTAGCTCTTATTTTCCATGTTGGTGTTCATGACACATATTTTTATCACTACAAAACCCCTTATTTTGGCCCACTGTGTCTTTCAATCTGAACCTGTAACATGCCTAGGTTACTAGCGATCCATTCTATCCTCTCTTAAGGATCAATTTTGTGCCAAATAACTCACGGAAACTTGTTTTTGAAAAATTTCCCTTTTCTTTTGGGATTTACCAGTCTCGTTGGTACCTCCTAATGCCGATTAAAAACTCCATCTAGATATGGAACCTAATTCATGTTCTTTTCCAACATTAGGAGTTGGGATACGATCCCCTAGGGTTAATTTTGGGGAAACGCCTAAGTTTTAGGGCAAAAAGCCCAAGTTTTGTTGTAAAGAATGTAAAGTCTCGGCAAGTTGTGGCCACAGAGCACATAGATAGTAAAGTGTCATAAAGGCTTTTACCCTTCTTTTACGTAAGTTGTGTCAGCTTTTGTAGATCCCTGCATGGTCAATGAACCATGGGATTGTATAAAAAGGAGAGTCTCAGAGAGTCTAAGGTAGTAGATAATGAACGATGAAGATGAATGTAATGAGTCAGTAAGAGTAAGAGCAAAGAAGTCTTAGAGTAGAAGAGAGGCTCTACAGCTGTGTGCACAGAGGCCTAGAGTAGAGTCTGCAGCTAAGTGTGCAAACCACCGTAACTGAGTGCGTAGGGAAGTTTTGAGTCTGTAAGTATAACTGAAGTATTAATAAAGATATTATTCTAGAAATTCCTGTGTTTATATATTTTCTTTTGTTATGAATGTGCTATTATGTCATGATGAATGATGGGTTTATGAATTATTACTGTATTGATGTGCAATTTTACATGATTTATATTGTCATATGAATGCAATTAATAATAACTATTTATGTGAAGAATATCTTGTTTCATGCTAAAGTTATCGAACACTTAAGCCAATTTGGGTAAATACGGAACTAGAAGTGATCAGAAAAGAGCGTAAGTGGTTGATTCACCTGCTTAAGATTTTGGAAAGATAGTTGTAGACCTTCGCGAAGGTTTAGAGGTTAGTTAAAGGAAGTTAAATTGATATGCCTTAAAGGATTATCGATCTACGCTAAGGCAGGTTTAGCGCATAAAATGAAATCACACTCATCTCTAGGTGTGGAATCTTGGTTCCAACATCCCCCCATACTGCTGCAGGTGAGACTTCATTCTGTGCTCCACAGGATGATGTTAAAAGGGCTAGTAGTATAGGGATTTGTTTGGAAAACTTAACTGTGAACCTGGTTCAGGACCCACTAAACCAACAAATGGTTCCATTCTTGGGACCGGTATATGCATAAAGAGATGTGTGATGTTGCATCACTGGAATCCAACTAAGATGGAAATTGAGGAGTGGTTGGATAGAAAGATCCATGAATTTGTGATGCAAGAAAACAAAAATCCGCGATTGACGAAAGAACAGTGGTTGGACAGTTATCTATACATAGATATGCACAAAATTTTCTTTTGTTCCTTCTCGGTGAAACTATACGAGTGGATCACTAAATTGGCATATGACCAAGGAAGATGGAAGCTTGATGGTCCAATAGTGTGGACCCCGGAGCTAGTACAGAGATTGTAAGCCTCTGAAAATAATGTCACGCATGTTGTTGATCACCGAATTAATCGCATCACAGGAGGATTTGTGAAAGAATTTGTGGTTGATACCTCAGTCAACTACAATGAAGCAACACGAAGCTTCTTCAAGGGACCGCGAGGTAAGTATTTTAGATCTTTGAATACTTGGATTAAGATGCTCTTGTGTGAAAAGTTGGTTATTCCATTACCTTGATGTTTGGATCTACGTGAAGTGGAAAGCCCTTAAGGAATAGAGGGAGAATAGGTCCCGAATATATCCCATTTATTGAGCCTCCTCTGAGTGACGACGAAGGAGTAGCACAAGCTTCACCACAGAGCGTTGTCTTGTTAATAAGGCAAGGGTTCCCACAAATACGCCATCTGCCCACACCACCTCCATCTTCACCTCCACAGCATACACCTTCACCCACACCGCCACTACCTTTGCCACCATTCAATATGTCGAATACAATGAAGTTTCCCATTTTCAAGGGCTTAGGAAATGAAGACCTAGACTAGTTTTGGTTCATTGCAAAGGTCGTGTGGACAACTCAGAATATTACAGAGGATCAGATGAGGAAAGAAACATTGGTTACTGCTTTATAGGATCGTGCGCTAGTGTGGTACATTAATTACTACACCGATAATTTGATGGCTTTGTTGGCAAACATTCAGACTATGCTGAATAAGGAATCAGTGGGCCTAAGTCTAAATCGTAATCAGTTGAATTCAACGAAATCATGATGAGGCCTAGTGAAACACCCTGGGAGCTAGATGAGAGATTAAAATGCTAGATCTGTGAAGCTAACATGAATCTTATGGATGGACAACACCACGAATGGTTTGTAGCTTCACTCTTGCCTCACCTAAGGGTTTCTTTATGACAACAAAATATTGGGACCCAGGTGGAAGCCGTAGAAATAGCGATGGGACTGCATGAAACGTCGATCCAAGACACTTCTTTGGGAGTGCAGCAGATTCACCCAGAGTTACAGAATATTTTCCTAGAGTTTCAAAGTCTAAAGAAGGATAGAGCAGCTCAGCTAGAGGTGCATGAAGAAGTTTGGTGCCTGAAGTGTAAAATCCATGGGATGATAAAGATCACTACCCTGTCTTCGTGAATTATGTTGTAGGAGGAGGGCCAATGCCTCTGAGGCCGGAAGCTCAAGTATGGCCAAGTACAGGGCCCACGCTATGGTGCGCTGTCTGTCAGGTAGCTGGAAATCATGTAATAGACAATTGTCACTTGCTGCAGAAATTTATGTAGACACTATAGTAGCTCTTCTACAACTCCTGTAAATCGGTGGGTCACGATGAGCACAACTACCGTAGCTATGAGTTAATGATGGAGAGAACACCCACATATCAAATGCAAACATAAACTCAGCCTCTGGATCAAGGCACTAGGGGAGCGCGAGGAGGATATTAGGGGTGTGGATGAGGCCGAGGTGGAGGAGGACCCACGAGAGGTCGGGGACAAGTCATTTGTTACAATTGTAGAGTGCCAGGACACTATGCATAGAAGTGTATGAGCCCGACGCGCCTATCGTACCGATAATGTACTCAGTTTAACCATGTGATAGAAGACTGCTCTGTATTGATAGCTAAAATACATGAGAAGAGGGCACAGCCTCAGCAGCCTACCCAAAACCTGCAGATGATGAGGATTGTAACCCGCAAAGAAGATCTTAATGTGAATATCATGCTTCGAAGTGGAAAGACAACTGGTGAAGATAAGGGAAATTAGCCTGAAGAAAGTGAGTGGGTCTGCAAAGCTCTAGAAAAGGAGGTTGGATTCGATTTGGAGTGCATGAAAGAAACATTCATGGAAGTGGAGAAAATATTCACTAAGGCCTCTACCTCAAGAATCCAGGATAAGCTATCTGAAGAAATTGACCCCCCCATGCTTACCACATTCTTGGAGACATGTATGAAGCCGCTTCGTGATAGCAAGGCCATGAAAGGATTAGAGGAGTTGATAAATAAATGTGCCGGTAAATAAAATGCTCTTGAAGGACCTCACGTAGTCCACAAAATTGGTGAGGATAAGGCAAGGACAAGGCGTGAGATGAGGCTCACTGCGTAAATAGGGGTGTATGAAATGGATCAACTTATTCTAGATTTAGGGTCGGATGCAATCTTTTACCTAAACAAGCATGGGAAAGAATGGGGAGACCGACGCTGCAGTGGTCTCCAATTCAATTGAGAATGGAAAATCAACAAAAGATTATCCCCATGGGAATATTGGAGGGAGTGACAGTAGATACTGAAGACACGAGCTTTCTAGCTGATTTTGAAGTGATAGAGATTTTCGATGATAGAAATCCTTACCCCGCGCTCCTTAGGATCGATTGGGCTATTGACATGAATGGGGTGATCAATTTGAATAAGTAGACAATGTCATTTGAGAAGAAATTTCTCCACGTAGTAGTACCTTTGGACCCCACAGAAGGACCGCATTATACTGAACCAGTCCGTGATTATGAAAGTGACGATGATTTGCACCAAATCTACAAAACAATAGTGCGAGACCAAGATTGGGTGAATACGAAAGTAGATGGACGCATTACATGGGACTACGAAATTTCTTGTACATCAGATTTAGATGAGGAGTTGGAACATTGGTAGAATAGGTTGCATGTAGTATCTACATTATTCCATAACATGATGACTAAATCTCTACATTGTGTGTCGTCAGAGGTAAGGCATTTTCCTTATTATGATGGTCTAACTAACGTAGATAAATTTTTGGATGCATTTGAAAGGGAAGTGCCTGAGAAGCATTGCTTGCAAGCACTAGATTTGGCGTTGTGCGCTACACCCGCAAGATGGTGGGGTACACATAAAGATAGTTTTGATGGATGGCATGAATACCAAAGAATGATGAGGTTGCAGTTTGGTCGCCCAAAAGTGTGACTGACAGAGAAATATGATGGGAGGAGTGATCCGCATGATCACTTAGAAAAATGGACTGACGCTTATGGAGTAGATCCACAACTGGAATGGGTGTATTTGTTCTGTCACACTTTGGATGTAATACTGATGAATTGGTACATGGAAATAGAGCTCCGCCACGACACTGACGAGTGGTATATTTTGAGATAGGGATTTTTTCTGACATTCAACTTTGACGATGGATTCGAATGCATTTACGAAGCATTGCAGGGGATGAAGGCGACAATCTTTAGAATAATGCACGATCCCTTGGATTTGATTCAACCATGTTGGACCACCTAGTTGTGCCATGCACTGGAGTGCTATAGTGTGACTACTGAAGAAGAAGATGGGGATCCAAGGAACATTAATATCCCAAAGGTAGAAGGCCACCGTGAAGTTGAGGGACCATAGATAGAGAATCTAGATATCACCAAGCCACTGAAAACTAGACAAGTGAACATTGGCACAGAGGCGGGGCCGATGTTTACGAAGATAAGGGACTACTGGGATGATGCTACGGTGGATAAGGACACTAAGTTTCTCCACGAATATTAGGATTTGTTTCCCACATAAATTTCAGACTTAAAAGGAATCACAGGTGATTTGGGAGTGATGAAAATAACTTTGAAACCAAACGTGAAGCCGGTTAAGCAGAGGCCATATCACCTTAATCCCAAGTACAAGGAAAAAGTCTGCTTGGAGTTGGACAAGATGCTGGCAGTAGGTATTATTGAACCAGTGGAGGAATCTGATTGGGTAAGTTCCATGGTAGTTTAGGAAAATAAGCAGAAGAATGGAATAAGGATTTACGTAGATCTCAGGAAGTTGAATGATGCTTGCGTTCATGATCCTTTTCCAACTCCGTTCACAGATGAAGTACTGGATAATGTTGGTGGGCGGGAGATCTATTAATTCACTAATGGGTTATCTCGATACCATCAGATAAAGATCACATCAAAAGATAGGAGTAAGACTACTGTTGTGGGGAAAAGTATCCAACACGGAATGACCCTATCCCACTCTAAGGGTGATAGTTCCTTAGCAACAGCCGAAGCAAAGCTATCTAAGATTACTTCTTTATGACATGCAAGAGAGGAAAGGAAGAGATCCACTTACTGATGTCTTTCGCAAATGGTCGATCCAATCTTCTCTCTTTGCCGCTTGCTCCCAGCTCCAAGTCTTCTCACGGGCCCAGCTACACAAGATCCTGCAAACAAGACGAGAAAAGGAAACTACAAGAGGCATGCATTCATAATTGATTCAAGGATTAGCATAAATCAAATACGCAAGTAAGACAACACATCATTGAAACACATGCGAATAGAAGAACCTCAAATGCTCTATTAATGGAAGAAAGTAAGGTTCAGGCGGTGATACAACCATAAGAGGTCCAATCCAGCATCACCTTCCCGACGGAAAGAAATCTCCTCTTCACCTCCCTCAAGAAATCACCCAATACTCTCAACTGTAAACCAATAGCAATTCTTTGCACAAAATTCCGGCCTCCAAGATCCCATGGGATGAGATCCTTATATAGAGTTTTGGAGTGAAGATAAGTCAGCTTGATGTGTGACTTGTTGTCCTCTTCAACTCCAGTTGTTCTTCAGTCCTTGAGTCCACTCGGAGTTTCTACCTTCCACTTGGAGCTTTAGAACCTCTTTACTCATCATTAGGCGAATCTTCTGGTCCAAGTGTCATTTTGGAAGCTTCCTAGGCACTGGCACATTGAGAAAAGATTCCTCCACATGTCAAAGTACTCCCAACGTAGGTAGCCTTTGTTGCACTTGCTATGCAGCGCAGGTACACCATAGAGCTTTTGACATTCAGCGCAGATGCTTAGTGGAGCAGCTGCTTTGATCCAAAATTGACCTGTTTTTGAGTGTTTTTCAGTGGAGAACTGATTTGCAGTGCTGTGGTTTGCTGACCTTGTTCCTCTAAGGGTAAGAACAACATGTTTAGGGACTTTGGATCCCTCAGATTATTGACATTTCATGCTCCATGCTGTAAGGCACAAAAATGTCTATAACAGTTGCCCCCTAAAGTATGAGGTCGTTTATCGGGTGAAATGCTTTATTAGGAGGATCCGAAGTTCATTCAATCGTCGGGAGGTGACCTGTAACAAAATATAATACAATACATTATCTTTTCATGATCTAGCTGATGCGGGCATTTCCCATGCTCAGCTTTATAAATACATTTGCTGTACATAAACAGACGATCGTCTGATAATAGACTGATAATTCTCTGCTTTTAATTATGATCCTTTTAGTAGGATGATCATCTGCTGTACATGTCTATGTTTTTATCTCCTGAATATATATCGCAGCCCGGATGGATGAAACTAGATCCGGGGTCTTCAAACTTGTCCGATCTTCACTCTAGTACAAGTCGATCCATGTGAGAATTTCTTGAAGTCGAACATGGAAAGACATCGCTTGATTACCAGTCAATAATGTAAACTGTTAACAAGCGCGAGAGGAATCACCGATAATGATGATGACCCTCAAGGTACTGCAGCACAATTCACGTGGCGTGAATATAGGATCTGACGTCGAACACCACGCAAAGTCTCCTGGTCGAAGGTCATTAATGTATACCTATCGCCGGAAGTGAGAAACTTGCCATTGAGGCATGCAAGCTTCAAAGTACTGAGGGGGTGTTCCTAGATCAACCTCTTGGATAATGAGCTGATGTCGACAAGAAGTGATCCGTCAAAGGAGGGCCTTAATGAATCCCACATCAGTGACACGGAACGGAGCTAGTGATGATGGTGAAAACGATCTGTGAAATATGATTCAGGGTGGCGGTCATGGAAGGATGAAAGATGATGTATGGTAGTGGATGGGACCCGGTTGACACTTTCTGAATGACATCTCTTGAACATATAACGACACTGATGTGATGGATCGGTAGCATTACCCCATGTATGGATGGTATGGCGAGACCATGGTGAAGGGACCGGTGAATGATAATAACCCAACCCGATATTTACGGAGGCAAAAGTGTCATGTTCAAGAGCGACTTGCTACCATTAAGCTTTGAGGTTCTTCCCAATTTTTCCCCAGTCATTTCTGACCAGTACCTCTTTATTTTTGTCAAGCTTGAGGAGGATAACATATGCTTGTTCTATAACCTGCCCTTCGGGCAAGCCCATCGCTATGTTTTAATGAGCTTAACGATAGGGAAACTCGTTCTCGTCTAAAGACAAGTTTGTCGCTATCTAATATTTTTAACGAGCCCAGCGACAAAGACAACTCGGTCCTTTTCATCTTTAGAGAGTCTGAAAAGGGTACATAAAGTGGACTCCAGGGGTCCTTTTTCGTCATCTAATCCCTTAAGTCCGAAAAAGTATAAAACAATACAGAAGGGATGAATGTTCGATATCTTTATCGAGCCGAACTATACAAGCGCTCGATCTTTTTGTGCAATAATCCCTCAGGTCCAAAAAGATTAAAATCTAGAGGAGGGATAGCTCTTCCGGTCCTTTTAACGAGCTGGAAGGCCAAAACTCGGCAAACTTTTCATATTTTACGAGTCAGTGAAAAGAGCTCAAAGAAGACTCGTATTTTGAGGAACGAGTGATAAACAGGGATAGCAGCAGATTCCAGGTACAGGTTGGAATTTTCCAATCACGACAGTATTACAAGGATGGCTAACTGAAATCACTCTTCGCAGCTGTTCCTCAAAATAGGTAAACAATCAAGTGGATGTGAATGATCGGCCAAATGAAAAGTGGAGGTGACGGTGCACAAACACGACCAAGGCTTTTATGGCTGATGAATTTACGGTCTCAAATGGTTATTTACCAGTTCATTTTTTCTGGATGAGCTTGAACTCTGGGGGGAAGCTTGCTCACATGCTTATGTTTATTTTTTAACGAGCATGAAGTCCGCGTTAAAACTGCTTGGTTTTGCGTTTATTTTTTAACGAGCATGAACTATGCCAAAACTGCTCGTTTTTACCAGTCATAAAGTAGGAAGGTCTCCTGGAAGATTACTATTTTTTAAGGAGCTTCATCTCCCTATGCTTTGCTCCATACCCTCTCTTTGTGCAAGCTGGGTATCGACTTATCTACGGGTTAGCGGGGTTAGACCTACCTAAAAACTAAAAAGCCGCCCGTGCTTGCATTCCAAGAGGTTTGCATGACCCCAGGTGTAAAGTCTAATTTCAAGGTCGCCCCTACTTTTCCGTTTAAAAACCTTTGTTTTCAACGGGTGAGGCTTGCCTCTTTCTGGTTACCCAAAGATCGTTCTGCTAATCCTTTCAAACAGAAACTTTCTTCGGCGATGTCTATCATTAGGTTACTCAAAGATGGTTACAATTTGTTGCAGCAATAGAATCTCTTTCTTTGGAGGCTGCCCCTACTTATCCTTTAAAACATTTGTTTTAATGGGTGAGGCTTGCCTTTTACCCAAAGATGGTTACTACTTGCTGCCGCAAACGGATCCCCTTCTTTAGCAGAGCCTACTTATTTAGACAAAGGTGAATGACCTTTGTCAAACAAGTAACCTTGACAAAAGAATCCTTTTCCAGAACAACCCCATTCCTAACTGCCCCTTCTTCTGCATGAGAGCTCTTGCCAGCTCTTCTGTTTTATGAAGATGAAGGAGGGGACGGGGTACGGACTAGTCATATTCTCCCTCGGAAATTCTACTTTACACCCAAGGTTTTTTCTGACCCCAGCAGACCAGGATGCATGCCCCCTGGGTTCCGACCCTACTTTCCCGAATCACTCATACTCATCAGGAAGAAGAACCGGAGGTAGAGACCTTTCTTGATCGAATAGACCATTCAGGATAGGTATGTGACTATTTGCGATGCGTGATCCCGGAAGTGAAAGTTGGTCTACGAGCTTGACCATTCTTCCTTCGTATGGAAAACACATTATTCGAAAGAGTGAGGAGACTATTGCTTCCATGCAATATATGTAGTCTCGTCCAAGGAGTAGGTTATAATCCAAGGGTCCTTGGACGACCATCAAGTTCATCTTGACAGCCTTCCCTTTCAAGGTAATAGGCACTTTAGGTAGAATCCCTAATGGTCGACTGGTTCCTTTGTCAAAACCCGAGAGATTCCTTATCTCAGGCAAAAGCGCTGGGCAACCCAGTGCTTTCCAAGCAATAGAGGACAGGATACTCACAGATGCCCCTTCATCAATGATAGTCCCAGCCATCACCATTTTGTATATTTGGACTATAATTCTAAATGGTATACTGGCTGGTAACCGGGGTCTGCCTAGTTGGTTCCAATCAAAGGACACAACCAGGTTGCTTGGTGGTGGGACCGAATATACGGCCGGGTATGATCCTGACGATGCTCCTTCCTGCGATAAAGGAGTGGGCACATTGCCCTGATGTTCATCAGAATCGATGTTGATGAAAAGAATCTAGACGGTGTCATCCTTACTCTCTTCGGTAGGGGTGTCAGCTGAAGATGAATCCTCAGTGACTGTGGTATTTGAAGATGAAACTTCTGAATGGAGAACCGGGTCAACTGCCGTTTCGACCTTCAGACTTTTGTCCGGTCCGGATTCAGTAGGTTCACTTTCAGTGACTGACACTTCAGCTGGCCCTATGAGCGGGGCAGTTGTATTTTCGACCAACGAAGGACTTGGCGCGAGTTTTTGGTATCCAGGAGGAAGTAGCAACGGTGCAACCGGTTGATCTTCCAAAACTCTCTTGGCTTCGTCTAAAAAGGGACAACGGCGGAGGGTGTGATTGCCTTCACACAGTTCGCAGGGGAATCTCATTCCCCTTCGTCGTCTAGAACCTTCACTTTCGTTGGTTGACGGTAAGCATTCAACCTGGTTGTCAGAGGTTGACGCTTCTGAACTGTGCAAACGAGGGGACCAGTCCCTTAGTATCTGGGGAATACTGGGACAATCACGGTGGAGGTGGTCCCCTCTACATATGACACATGGCGATTTGGGCCCGGTCCGTGCTGTGTGTGGATTTTTGTTAGATGCCTTTTGCTTGCCCCCAGGCGCCTTTGGCTCCTTCTGCTTCTTTTCTTTCTTCTTCTTTTCCTTCTTCTTTTCTATGGGAGCTCCGCTTTCGGCGGCTTGACCTTTCGAAGAAGAAGGATCGGAGGAAGGCTTATAAGAAGTGGAAGGCTGGAGGGTAGCTCTAGACTGGTCTAACTGTTGACTCGACTGTTCAGGAACCGTGGTGGTCTGAACTACAGTGGTTGAGAATAGCCAAACTGGCAGGCCAATTGTCAGTCCTGGAAGCGACAACGTGGCCATGTGGGGCGCACCAACTTCTCCCCAAGAGGAGAAAGGGCTAGGGGTCCCATCATGTGGAATCCCTTGATTGGTGTGTTCCATGTTCTCAACCTAAAGATCAATGTAGGAATAAGGGGTGATTATGTTCCGTTTAGAATGAATTTTATATGACGACGCTTTAGACACAACTTGCTTTTTCACTTTTTAAGAGTCGAGAAAAAGCTAAAGATGACTCTAGTCTCCTTCGATGTATTAACGAGCCCGAAGTGACAAATGCTCGGATGGACTTTTTCAGTTATAGAGTTTGAAAAAGGCCAAAAGAAACTACTCTGGAGTTCTAGGCAGAGGGTGTGCCAAACCTTTCGCGAAACCACAGAATACGTTTTACGGTACGAGTGGTCGATCTTCGTGAATGCTGTGTTCACTGCATCGTGATCAGTAGGGTGGCCGACACGGCTTCCTATGGATAAAGGCTTTGTTCCTATAGGGGTCTCCCAATATACGCGACGGTACGCGGGAGCACAAATCCGTATTAGTGCTATCGTCCCTCAGGAGGAATCACCCACCTTCGTAGAGATCGATAGTCACTATGTTTAACGACGCCGGTTCACGTCTCTACCTAGACCTCTACTGTGTTTCATTATGTTTCAAAGCGTTGCTAGATAAATTCAGTTCTTTTTAGGTTGATCTTGCTTAGCAGTTTTCCTTTATGGATCACCACGTGATGTATGATACAAATCCTAAATGCAGTCTAAGAATGATAAGCAAGCTTTTTCAATTCCTTCAACTTATGAAAATCTTAACTACTGAGGGAAAAGAAAGACATCATCTTTTCAAACAAATCATAGAGCACACACTAATGCACTTTTCCTAAATCGACATGCAAACTGTCAAAATGCACATGCACAATGCAAGTATTTCTTTTCTTCTTCCTTAATGTTGATGTATTACAAAAAGAAAGCTGTTGTATAATTTCGAATTCAATTTCAAGTGAAAGAAAACAAGTTTTTGTCCAATAATCAAAAGAACACCTTAAGATTTACTCGTTTCAACACAAGAAATACTAAAATTCGAACCATATAACGAAAGCAAATGTTCAAGCAGCTATGAACAGTAATAAACTAGCTCTTAGAATCACAACGACACTTTCTTACAGGCCTAGATCCAAGAGGTCACAGCAAGACTAGTTCACTTTCGCTACGGGAAACTGTGAATGAAAGCAAGAAATACAATAAGAACAATCACGGCTTCTTCATACAACTGAGGCGGAATGAAGGCAAAGAAAGGTAGTTTCAGCTGGGTATACAGGTTGACAACAGGTTGCAAAAACAATATTGAAAACTGGGCAACAGACAGTAGGGAACCCCAGTTGCACAAGGCAAAACTGGATCAACGCAGGTACTGCACTGTCAATCTGACATGCAGCGCAGGTAGCCCCTTCGGGACCTGCATTGCAGCGTAGGTAGCCCCTTCGGGACCTGCGTTGCAGCGCAGGTAGCCTTTGCTGCAGCTGCACTGAAGAGACAACTCTCGTCTCTCTCAGATTCCGGGTCACAGTTTGCTCAAAAATCAATGGTTTTTGGCCAAATCAGAGGCTATCAGCCAAGTATACACTAGAGGATGATTAAGGAAGATGAACACTATCACAAAGAGCTAAAAAGAGTCCTTGTGGATTAGCTCTTCAAATCATAAACATGCCCAGCACTGAGCTAGAGTAGCTTCCCTCTACTTTGCATTCGAAGGATTCGAATGCAGTTCGATTCGGTACTCCCTTTGTTTAGGAAATGAATAGCAAGAAACACAAGCTACCAACAAGACACGTCCCCAGCAAAGTCGCCAGTCTGTTGTGGGGAAAAGTATCCAACACGGAATGACCCTATCCCACTCTAAGGGTGATAGTTCCTTAGCAACAGCCGAAGCAAAGCTATCTAAGATTACTTCTTTATGACATGCAAGAGAGGAAAGGAAGAGATCCACTTACCGATGTCTTGCGCAAATGGTCGATCCAATCTTCTCTCTTTGCCGCTTGCTCCCAGCTCCAAGTCTTCTCACGGGCCCAGCTACACAAGATCCTGCAAACAAGACGAGAAAAGGAAACTACAAGAGGCATGCATTCATAATTGATTCAAGGATTAGCATAAATCAAATACGCAAGTAAGACAACACATCATTGAAACACATGCGAATAGAAGAACCTCAAATGCTTTATTAATGGAAGAAAGTAAGGTTCAGGCGGTGATACAACCATAAGAGGTCCAATCCATCATCACCTTCCCGACGGAAAGAAATCTCCTCTTCACCTCCCTCAAGCAATCACCTAATACTCTCAACTGTAAACCAACAGCAATTCTTTGCACAAAATTCCGGCCTCCAAGATCCCATGGGATGAGATCCTTATATAGAGTTTTGGAGTGAAGATAAGTCAGCTTGATGTGTGACTTGTTGTCCTCTTCAACTCTAGTTGTTCTTCAGTCCTTGAGTCCACTCGGAGTTTCTACCTTCCACTTGGAGCTTTAGAACCTCTTTACTCATCATTAGGCGAATCTTCTGGTCCAAGTGTCATTTTGGAAGCTTCCTGGGCACTGGCACATTGAGAAAAGATTCCTCCACATGTCAAAGTATGCCCAGCGCAAGTAGCCTTTGTTGCACTTGCTATGCAGTGCAGGTACACCATAGAGCTTTTGAAATTCAGCGCAGATGCTTAGTGGAGCAGCTGCTTTGATCCAAAATTGACCTGTTTTTGAGTGTTTTTCAGTGGAGAACTGATTTGCAGTGCTGTGGTTTGCTGACCTTGTTCCTCTAAGGGTAAGAACAACATGTTTAGGGACTTTGGATCCCTCAGATTATTGACATTTCATGCTCCATGCTGTAAGGCACAAAAATGTCTATAACAACTACCTTCACGATTGAGTGAGGATGCTTTCAATATATGTTAATGCCTTTTGGGCTTAAGAATGCACCGAAAATCTTCTCGTGCATAGTCATTGCGGTGTTCAAAGAGTTCATTCACAAGTTTTTGGAGGTATATTTTGATGATTGGACAATGTTTGGACTGGTAAAACTCCATGTAGCTAGTTTGCGCTTGATGCTGGATATGTGTCAAAGGTATCAGATCGCGCTAAACTTGATGAAGTGCTTGTTTTGCGTCCCTTTTGGAATCTTGCTGGGTCATGTAGTGTGCATATAAAGCTTAATGGTGGACCCTACTAAGATCGTGATCATAATTAATTTGGAGGTGCCAAGGAGTGTTAAATAGCTACATGCAATGCTGGGTCATACTGGATACTATTGGAAGTTCATCAAGAGTTATGTCGAGATTGCCATGCCGACGGAAAAGATATTAAAGAAGGATGCTACATTCTATTGGGATGAAGAATGTTAGTGGAGTTTGGATGTATTGAAGGAAAAAATGGTCACCGCACCGATCCTAGACTTCCTTGATTGGAAGAAGGAGTTTCATGTACATGTGGACACTTCATGTATTGTGTTGGAAGCAGTGCTAACATAGGTCGGTGAAGGAGAATTGGATCACCCTATACCATTTGCAAGTAGGAAGCTGTCTAAGGCTGAAAGTAATTATTTGACGACAGAGCATGAAGGATTGGCTATGGTGTATGTGTTCTAGAAGTTCAGACATTACCTGCTAGGTGGACACTTTAAGATGTATACAGACCATTCTACATTAAATTACCTAGTCAACAAGCCTATGTTGGGGGCGAAAATATGTAGATGCCTGTCGTTGTTTCAAGAGTATGATTTCAAATTAATTGTGAAGCTGGGGCGATTAAATGTAGGGCTAGATCGTCTGTCACGCGTTAAGACAGGAGTGGAGCCTACCAATTTAGAAGAAGGGATGCTTGACGGGAATATCTTTTTGGTACGTGTAGTAGACATTGATTTCACAGAAATTATCCACTTCTTGACTACAAGAACGACTCTAGAAGGATACACTAGTCAACAGAAGAAGGAATTATTGGTGCATGTGACATACTTTTCTATTATTGCAGGCCACTTATATAAGATGGGATTAGATGAAATACTGTGACATTATCTGCCTAATTTTGAACGATATAGTATCCTAGCTAAAGCTCATGGAGGAGCTACAAGAGGCCATTATGCAGGGAAAGAAACATCGCAAAATATTTTATACGTTGGGTTGTGGTGGCCAACATTGCATAAGGATTCCAAAGCATATTGTAGGGCATACGATGCATGTCAGAGAACTGGTGGGCCATCAAAGAGGGATGAGATGCCTTTGAATCCGTAGGTATCATTTTATCCATTTGAGAAATAGGTAATTGATTTTGTAGGATTGATTTAGCCTCCAGGAAAGAAGACAGGTGCGCGGTATATCATCACCGTCATTGAGTATTTTACTAGATGGGTGGAGACACAACTCGTGAAGGACTATACAAGGGCCACAACGATGTAGTTCTTATTTGAATATGTGTTGAACAACTTCGGTTGCCTGAATATTTTAAAGAGTGATCGTGGTATGCATTTCCTTAATGAAACAATCAGCGTGCTGATAGAAGAATTCCATGTTTATCATTAGAAGAGTATGCCATATCATCCTTAGAGCAATAGGCATTTAATAAGATATTGGAGAACGCGGTGACAAAGTTTTGCAATGCACATAGGAATGATTGGGATGTACACGTACCAGTTGTGTTATGGGCTTACAAAACTACTTGTAAGAAGCTTACTCATTAGACACTGTTTAGGTTCGTCTATTTCATAGAGGCTATGATGCCTATGGAGTATATCATGCCTAGTCTATGAATAATGACATTCACAGGGGTGGTGGACCATGGATCCTTAGAAGAACGACTCACATAGTTGACAGAGCTCAAGGAACATAGATTTTTGGTTGCATTCCATAAGAAAGTTTAGAAGGAACGTGAAAAAGCTTGGCACGATCAGCACATCAAACTGCGTACCTTCAAGGTAAATGATTTAGTTTTATTATATGAAAATAAGTTTGATAAGTTTCCACGAAAGTTTTAGATGCACTCGCTAGGGCCATATGTGATCAAAGAGATTACTGATGGTGGAGTAGTTGAGCTTGTGAAATTGAATGGAGATCCATTTCCAGGAAATGTAAATGGAAGCTGATTGAAGCCATACCCCAGGGATTTGGCCCGATGACTACATGTTGGTAGCATAGTCTTAGCACTCCAGGCAACTGCAAGGAGGTGCAAGACTATAAACTACACTACCCAAGTTGTAGAGCACTGTGATAAGAGGTCTGTATGGAACAGGAGGATGTCACACTACCAGAAGAAGCGCGAAGGGGAACACACTATAGGAGGGGAGACCACGCAATGCAGCTAGGAAGTGACTGTTACCATCACTGTTCATGATTTGACTACCAGAATATCATTAAGAGGAGTGGGCAGTTGACATTTAAGGCATTTAAGGTTGAATTTAAGAGTGAAATATTTGGAAATCTGTTGCTAATCTCACATTTATGGATGGATTTTGGGGGGAATGGTTAAATTTGAATTTGAATTCACCTATAAATTATGCATGGCCATCCAATGAGAAACACTTTGCATTCTGACAATTTCTATGTTGTGCTCTTTGTTGTGCATAAACCATGAATTCTTTGAGGATTTGATCGCAAGCCCCATGTTCGATCAGAATCCTAAGTCAGACATAAAGCTTATTCATGATATCATGTTAGGACCAGGTCCAGTAGAAACTACTAATACTAGGGGAGCTATCGCCTCTGAGGGAGCTGCTCCTGAAGTGATGAGTAAGGAGGTTCCAGCAACAGTACCTACAATGCAAGGATTGCTTGCACCGATGAGAGAGGTCCCCAAGCCTAAGAAGGACAAGAAAAAGAAGACGATGTCGGTGCACAAGTCACCAAGAAAGCATGCATCTACATAAGCTCAAAGGAAAGAAAAGTCGAGTGCGAAGGAGAAAGGGAAGGTGGTAGATCTGGAGGCAGAGGAGGGAGTGAAAGATATTGACATTGAGGGGGTGGACCCTATTTCTAAGCTGCTGGAGTATATCCCTCCATGCAAGGGCAAGGTGAAGGTCCCGAAGGACCTAGATGTCAGCCAGTTCTCCCTCAACACACCGTTGTTGCCAGAGAACATCACCTTTGAAGGTCCATGCTTGGCGCAGGTCCCTCACTTGAAGCTCAAAGACTCAGATTTGGCAGAGCATGAGCGGTTCCTTGACCTTTCTACCGACACCTTCATGCAAAGGGTTTTCTACAAGGAGTCTTGTGTCACCGTGTTGGAGTTGGTGGAATGGATTCACAGATTCAATAAGTCAGGGATGCTGAACCCGTTATGGGTGTCGCACTATCATCGTTCAAATATCAACATGATTGTCATTAAGCAACTGCTATACCTAGTGCATGATGGCTTCTTGTAGTTAAATGAGGCGATCCTTATCACAGATATGTTGATCCATTGGATCACATTATTACCCCATTCAGGACTAAATCTGGTGGACGAGCGAGCACGAACTCGCCAAGGAGATGAAGGACAAGTTTATACATGTCAAAAAGCCATGCAGGTATTCGATTACTAGCATTACTGACCCCACGATCAAAATTTCCGTGCATATTCTGGATGTAAAAGTTATGCGAAAGTGCTGCATGGATGATGTGTTAACACCAGTGGTTTCATTAGCAGCTCAGTGTGTAGAGGGCGTACAGTTCAACTAGGCACACTACCTGTGTAGGGAGTTCCTCGCGAACTATAGAGAGGCACATAATGATAATAAGACCTTTCACTATTTGTGGCTATTGCTCTAAATTGTGTTGGTCGTGTGGCATTTTCCAAAGGACAGCCAGTTTCCTCCTGTGGAGAAATATTTACCAGAAGCAGCAAAGTTCGCATCTCTCTCGGCCACAAAATATGCTACATAAGTCACAAAGAGCAAAGTCTTTTGGGTGTTGATGGAGGTGAGAATTCACATGGCCATCAACGAAAAGCCGTGGTTGTCACGAACCATGTTCAAGCAACTTTCAAGGTACACAGAGTTCAAAGTGGACTTCCATTATGTTTACATCCAGGTGCACAAGGACCCCAAGTAGAAATGGTTCGACTTACCCTATTGGGCTACGGATGACACTATTGCTGAGGCCATCAAGTGTTGGCCAATGGAGTGGCATTCTACATCTAATATGGCCGTCGAGACTAGAAAGTCTGTAGAGAAGAATAAAAAGGAAGCGACCAAATAGAAGGTTCAGTAATTGGCTGAGAAGAGGAAGAAATAGGCCTAGGAGAAGGCCCGCGTAGAAACAGAACGCACCACAAAGGAATAGGCAATGCAGGAAGAGCACGACTCCAAAAGAAGTCAGAAGTTTCCTTTTCCCCAAACAAAGGAAGAGGAGCAGTCAGAGTAGGGTGACAAAGATCAGCATGAGAGAACTCCCTTCCGAGTGAAGCAGTTCAAGGAGCAGGAAAAGGAAGGACCGCAAAAGAAGACAAAAGTGATTAAGTCATCGCTAGATCTAATTACCTTGACGGAGGGCGACTTGGATGATATTGGAAATAAGGTGCGAGATACAACAACAGAACTCCTGCAGTAGTTTGAGCAGCAATAAAAGTAGGCACTGATCACAATACAGATGGGTCTACATGAGATGTAGATTGAAACAACTAGACTCCAAGTAGGTGCAAGACAGAGCAGTTCTACATCAACTAGTTTGGGACCATGGACCACTCAAGTAGCAGAGATGATCTGGTCAATGGATGTTCAAGTAGTTACACTGTCTGATGGAGTCTTGAGCATGGAGGCGATTCTAATAAGGCTATTTTCAGCTCCTTGAAGAATATTGGGCTCAACCTAGTCACTCTCCTCAGTGAGTTCCTTCACACACTGCAAGCATGTGTGATAGCAGAGGTTAAGGCCCCAGAGCAGTGCGCGCTGAGCATGATTAGGGAGCACAAGGTCAAAAATGAACAGATGTTCATGGAGAAAACAAAAATTCTAGAAGAATGGAAGAAATTTTAAGCAAAAAATGAACAAAATGTAGCCGTGGTAGCTGAGGCATGCAAAACAGTCCCTGAACTCCATATCCCAGAGGAAGCACTGGTGGACACAAAGATGGGAGTGGCCAAGGATCAATTTGAATTGAGCCTAAAGATTACAGAGTTAGAGTTGAATTCATAGCCTTCAACTCTACCAAAGGTCATAGAAAAATGTGAAGCCGCTATAAAGGATGGAGTTGCAGCAGTGGATGCCGCAATGGTGGATTGCACTACGCTTTTTGAGAAATCCATGGAGGTAGTCATGGCACTGTAGGAAGATCCTAACCTAAAAAGATTAAACATAGAATATTGTGAATTGCAACAGTGGTATGATGAAGCAAGAGCAGAGACGTGCATCGTCGATATAGCAGAATGATTGGTCAAGCTGCATGAGGGAAAACAATTTCTCAAATAGTTGGAGGCAGCACAAAGGAAAGAGGCGGTCCTCAAGGCAAGGTTGGGGCCTTGGCTGGATGATGCCTATGTTATCTCTGCTAAAATTTGAGGAAAATTTGGGAAGCCTATAGAGAACACAGAAGAAGATCAAAGAAGACAGTGCAGGACCAACAATAGAGCAGCTGGTGGAGGAGATCAAATAGGCAGCCACGTAGATCGCGACTGAGGTAGCACTGGCACACATGGAGTTGGGAGGTCTTCACAATAAGATCTTCATGCCAACAAAGTGACTTGAGGGTGAGTCATGATATTTGTGTTGGGGGCCTGTCGAGATAGGGTCCCCTAGGGTCAATTTTGGGGAAAAATCCCAAGTTTTTTTGTAAAGAATGTAAAGTCTCTGCAAGCTGTGGTCGTAGAGTATGTAGATAGTAAAGTGTCATAAAGAGTTTTACCCTTCTTTTATGTAAGTTGTGTCAGCTTTTGTAGATCCACCCATGGTCCACGACCCATGGGATTGTATAAAATGAGAGTCTTAGAGAGTCTAAGGTAGTAGATAATGAAGGATGAAGATGAATGTAATGGGTTAGTAAGAGTAAGAGCGAAGAAGTCTTAGAGTAGAAGAGAGGCTCTATAGCTGTGTGCGTAGAGGCCTAGAGTAGAGTCTGTAGCTGAGTGTGCAAGGAAGTCTTGAGTCTGTAAGCAGAACTGAAGTATTAATAAAGAGATTATTGCATAAATGTCTGTGTTTATCTATTTCCTTCCATTATGAATGTGCTATTATGTTATGATTAATGATGGGTTTATGAATTATTATTGTATTGATGTGAGATTTTACATTACTTATATTGTCATATGAATGGAAGTAATAATCACTGTTTATGTAAATAATATCTTGTTGCATGTTAAAGTTATTGAACACTTAAGCCAATATGGGTAAATACGGAATTAGGAGTAATCACAGAAGCACATAAGTGGTTGATTCAGCTGCTTAGGGTCCGTGAAAGACAGTCATAGACATTCGCGAAAGTCTAGAGGTTAGTTAAAAGAAGTTATATCGATAAGCCTTAAAGGCTTATCAATCTACACAAAGGCATGTTTAGGGCATAAAATGAAATCACACTCATCTCTGGGTGTGGAAATGTGGTTCCAACATCCCCCCATATTGCTTCGAGTGAGACTCCAGGTTGCGCTCTGCAGGTTGATGGCTAAAGGGCCAGTAGTGTAGGGATTTATTTTGCAAACATAAATCTGAACCTGGTGATGAGCCCCAATTTTTGGTACAATTTGGGCTCATTTGGCCTACTTGCTTTGCTCAAACCATTCATTTTTTATTGCTTATGCATTCATTTCTTGGTTTATTCGTGTTGTTTGTAGGAAGAAGGGTAGGCATTCTATCTACGTGACTAATACATGATGATTTCAGGTTTTTGGCATTAAAAGGGAGCAAAGACCACGAGAAAGGAGACAAGGAGACAGTAAGGTGGCACTGCTGGTTTTTAGGAGAGGATGTCCATAGCCTTGGGGACCTTCCTCGTGATTCCCACCATAGCTCCGAGCTCCAACCAATCTCTCCACCGAGCTTAGAGGCAGCCAACCATTCTATAGGAACAGCAGTTATAAATGTTCTACATGATCAGCAGTTTAACCTTCAGTTGGACAGCCGAGCTCCACAAATCAAGGAAACTTGTTGGATGATCATTTTGCATAAATACTGAAGCCGTAGCCTTGGATAGGAGCTTTTTGAACTTTTGCATTACTCTTGTAATTTGGAAGTACGAGCTACAGCTCGGTGTTGGTTCTTTTTGTAAGCCAGTTTTGGCATGATATCAGATGTTTGGTTATGAATAAAGGAGGCAGATTTTGATCTCATTCTGAGTTTCTAAGGGAGCTATAGCTCTTAGG
This sequence comes from Pinus tabuliformis, assembly GCA_031772625.1. Taxonomy (NCBI): domain Eukaryota; kingdom Viridiplantae; phylum Streptophyta; class Pinopsida; order Pinales; family Pinaceae; genus Pinus; species Pinus tabuliformis. The sequence continues at coordinate 1,032,981,908 of CM062816.1, forward strand.
TTAGGGCCCAACCTGAGAGCAATAGATCTCCTCGGTGTTGTAATGTTATTTGCATTTCGTTCCAGCACTTTGTTTCTTTATGTTGACATGCAATTTGAATCTACAGTCTGCTAATTTAGTCTTTTTCATGAGATTGAATAGGATTAGTTTATGGTGAATTTGATTCCAGTTGCTTAGGTTAGAAGAGGATAGTTATAACTCATTGGAGCTCCAGAAAAAAGTTGTTAGAGCTCACTGCCATCTCTGCTTAGGGATTGGGGTGCAGTCCATAACCAACCACCAAAAAGAAACGCAGTTCTTCTCACTTCCATGCAAGCTGCAACATAGTCATTTTCGTTGAAGATCCGTCCATGCACTTTTGATATTGAACCATACTTCTACATTCCACTTCCATGCATGAGTTTCTTTTCACGGTTTTCCATTGCTCTTCATAGGTTTAATGGCACAGTTAACATAGGTTAAAGAGTTCTCATTTTTGGTGATAGTCATAGACAATTTGTTTCATCTACACTACTCCACACCATTCCATTACCTTCCTCGTCTTTTCAACCACACCTAAAGCCACTCAACCGACCTCTGCTCAGCTCATTTACCTACCAGCTCTCCCATTACTCACATAGCTCCATTTTCTTAACCTTTCGTTGATCCCATCCTTCCAGCCATCAACCCACTGCATGCACTCTTCCTCTACCTGACTTCTCTGCTCCTGAGCCATCACTAGTTCCATCTCCACCTCACCTATCCTCCCACACCATTCCAACACTTCACCATCACCCAAAACTTCCACGGTCGAACATTCTGTAGAATTGCACAGACTTCCTGTAGAAATCCCTGAGTTTCCTGTAGGATCCCCTGCAGACTTCCTGTAGAAGCCTACAACTCGGTTGCTGAGCATCCGAACGTGGTAGACTTCTGTGGACTGATGATAGAGACCCTCTGGGACCTCCCCTAGCCATCCTGACCTTGCCCATGCTTTCCTTCCATTCAAACCACTCCTGCACAACCAAACCCTAATCAAAAGCATCATCACAATAAATCCAACCACTTAATGAAAAAATACAAAAACATGTCTTTTCAGATGCAAGTAGCTTAGATGCATGTATTTCAGTTCACTGCAAGTAATGGCATTATTGGTAGTGGTTTCATTCACAGTCTTGCATTGTAAGGGTCTAGCTAGTCAAATTAGGGTTTACTAGGGTTTTCATGCTTTATTGGCTTTCAGTTTCTTTCTGCAAATAGACTAGTCTCCTATTGAGTTAGCTTTCGTCCATCATTCATAAAGCTTCTTCTGTGAGCATATAGAAGTTGGCTTGAGCCCTAGCGGACTTGTGCCAGCTGACCAAGTGACAGCTGCGACAAGAGCTAGTACTTGTGCATACAGCACCGTCGCTTCCAAGTTTGTACAAACTACCGGGTTGATAAAATTAGAGATAGGAAGCTCCAGAAGTTGTAGCATTATTGCTACAATACTGGAGCCCACCATCTTTTTGGCGCCGTTGCCGGGGAATCGTTAGAGTATTAGTAATTGTTGCTTTTCTTCTACTTTCTTACTCTTGCCTTCTGCTAAGTAGTTTACTTCATTTCCATTCTGCAAAAGTAGCATAGATATTTCCTGCTTTCATAGATTAGCATTTCCTGCTTTCATAGATTAGCATTTCCTGCTTTCATAGATTAGCATTTCCTTTCTGCAAGCGTAGACTAGCATTTCCATTCTTGCAATTTCATTTGAGCAAAGTAGAATAGTTCTTTCCTGCTTTCAGTTTAATTCTGCATCTTTCATAGTTAGTGTAGATCAATCTGTCTCAGTTTTGCAGGTACCAAAAGAAAAGCAAAGCAAAAACAATCAAAAGAAAAAGAAAGTCTTTTCCATTTCATGCCTCATAGGAACTGAGATAGATCAGGCAAATTCCTACCAAACACCCCCACCACATCACTGAGTCACCCTTCTCTCTTCTTTGGTGACAGTGACCCAGAGGAACCTATAGGTGAACATCCTGAGATATACAAAGATCCTATAGTAGAAGAAGAGTTAGAGACCACTACATCTGAAGCTATGGCTGACAATAGAAGAGAAGATGAGAGAATAGAAGGTTCCTTCCCCATCCGAGAGACCAATGGAGAGATGAAAATGAAGAACATTAGCCCCTCCGCCTTACCTCACTTCCATGGGCTGACCACTGAAGATCCGGATACCTTCCTGTTTGAGTTTGCTGTCTTTTGTAGAACCTATGACTACACTGAAGATGAGCAAAAGTTGAAACTTTTCCCTTCCACTCTTAAGGATTCAACATTACGCTGTTTCATGGGCTTACCTGGGAATAGTATCACCACTTGGGCTCAGATGCAGCAAGCTTTCAATACCAAGTACCGGGATTACTGTAGTTCCAAGGAAACAAAGGGGGAAATCTTTCGGATGACCATGGGAAATGATGAGTCCTTAGAGGATTATGAGGAGAGGTTCCAACTAAGCTATAAGCGAGCCAGGTGCAGACTTGACCCTGAATCCCTGTCAGGCGGAAAGAGTCGATTGTGCGGACATAACCAACCTCCCTAGGAGCCTAAGACTCTCTAGTGACAAACAAGACAAACAAGAGCAATCCTTCTCTAAACATGTATTTACTATATAAGAAATCAAGTGTTTAGATCCTACCTGTAGTCCCACGCTGTTGTAGCAGTCCAGCTCTGCTGATCCGGATGAGCTCCTCCTTCACTTTGAAACCTGCATCCACTAACAATCAAACAATTAAATAGCACTTTATAATCTCATAGAATAAAACATATTTAACACATAGACCAAGGAGTACATGAAACAACTCATAAATAACAAGTTATTGAGAAGAATGGACTCATTTGCATTAATAGGTAACAAAAGGAAAAAATACAACCTGAGCCTTGGTGTTGTGCAAGTCCCTCCCAGGGTCCATCAAGAGTTCTCCTTTACTTTGACAAAGCTCACCCACTTCCAAATAGAACAAGCAAAGATGGCAATCTCTCCTCACAAGCTTCTAAATGGGAGTCATAATTCCAGCAGCATCTACCCATAGAAATGTATAGCTTCCAACCTCCCCTCCTTCTGGCCCAATGCCTGTATTTATAGTGCTCAAGAGGAAGTTAATCAGGTCCACCATCAATGGGATAATCCCCTCTTTGGATGGGATAGCTCCCTCATTGATGGGATAAGTTCCTCTTTGGTAGGGGTACATGAACCATCTGAAGGCACTCAATACACGTCGAACAACCTTCTAGAATGCTCTAGAAATGACCACAAGTAACTTTTTAAAGATGAAACTTGCGCATTTTGACCTTTACAGGGGGACGCACCTGCCCCTTTACATACAGAGCGTACAAGGACGCAGCTTTTGTGAACATTGGGTGCGTACCCGCAGGTAAGGTTGAGAGAACCTGCGTACCCAGAGATAAATACATTTATAAAGACTTTCTCTCTTTTTGGAGTTTGACATGGAGAGCAGAGGCATAAGACTTGCTTAAGAGGATAGCATGACTGTTGATAGAGCCATACTAACTGTAAATAGCCATGGTGACATTTTTTAGTGTAACAGATTGCCCCCTAAAGTGCGAAGCCTGTAATAGATTAGGGTTTTGTATTATCTAGGAAGGGTGAAGCGCTTTATCATTTCAAGGATTATCTCGTGGAGAGCCTGGTCAGAACCTGCAATTTTCAACACAAAATACATGTATAAGATTATATCATCACTGATGTAGGCATTCCCATACTCAGATCAAAACTTTAACTAACAGACTAACTACTCTGATACAGGAATGATCTTGTAGTACATCATAATCATAGACTTTTGTAGACACAGTATGGGCGCAGCCATCTGTTTATGATTAGTCTACTTAGATAATGAATACAAAACTCCTCGCAGCCTAGATGGTGGAAACTAGATCCAGGGTCTTCATTTCTGCTTCCCGAATTGGTACGATTCTAGCCATGCGAATAAATGAGTTGATGTCGAACATGGTAGAAACCACTTGATTACCAGTCGATGATGTAAACCATTAACAAGTGTGAGAGAGACCATCAGTAATGTCAATGGTTCTCAAAGTACCCAGTACAATCCATGAGATGTGAATGAATGAGTTGATGTCGAACATTTCACGGAATCCTTCGATCGAAAGTCAATGATGTAAACTGACGTCAAAGGCGAGAAACCTGCCATTGATGCATGCAGACTTCAAGGTACTGACGATTTCTAATTCATCTCTCTAGACAATGTGCTGATGTCGATAGAAAGCGACCCGTTGCAGGCAAGCCCACAACACGAAATCATTGTTCAAGCTGAAGAAATGTTGCTGTAAGGACTGACTCAGGGATGGTCAACTGGATGACAAGTATTTTGCAGATGAAAGTTTTGCTTGCAGACCTCTTGAACACATAACGACACGACAGATGACTTGGTGATGAATGACCCAAAGTTAATCCCCAGAACCCGGCTGAAGTCTTTCAAAGTGGTTTGATCAACTGTGAGGTAAAGGATTTCCCAACCCAAGTGAATAAGAGTGTCGTGTTCAAGAGTGGTAATAAAGTTTCTTCTGAGACAAAAGATAACAAATAGGCTCATTCTTCTCTCTTTTCCCCCACCATTTCTGGCAAGTACCTCTTTATTTTTAACAAGCTTGAGGAGGATAACATATGCTTGATTATAAGCTCATCCTTCGGATGAGTCCAACCTAGTTTTGATTCGAACCCTAGGAAGGAGTGGTTCGTTCCTGTTTGTAATTGAACAGGTCCTTTACTGTGAAATTTTAACGAGTCCAGTATAGGAGAAACTCGGCGTTTTTCAATTTTAGAGAGTCTGAAAAACTTAAGAAGACTCCAGGTTGAACATTTTCGTAAATTTGTGTCCCTCAAGCCCGAAAAAGTATAAAATAATACCTGGGGGAGCCGCTTGATCTTGCGACCAAGGAGTACTTTCATAATTAGTGCCACTGACCTGAAAAGTAAAAAGCGATCAAGGACACGTCGTTTTATTTCCAGTATCGAGTTTGAAACGACAAAAACCCGGCAACCTTTTCCTGTTTTTACGGTCAGAAAAGGGCTATAAGGGGACCGTCTTTTAATTCTGTTTTAACGAGTGTAAAAGAAACGCTCGGCAATCTTTTCATATTTTAGGAGTCTGAAAAGGGCTTAAAAGAGAACTCCAAGGTTTCACTTTTTCGTAAGTTTTAACGAGTTCGAAAAAATGATAAAAATGTACTCATGGTTTTCATTTTTTCGTAAGTTTTAATGAGTTTGAAAAAATGATAAAAATGTACTCGTATGGCCGACTTTCAATTTAATTTACGAGCAGGAAAAGACGGAAAGAACTCGGCATTTTCATTTGTTTTACGAGAATGAAAGATAGCAAAATAATCTCGGTATTTTCATGAGTTTAACGAGTCTTGAAAATAACTGAAATTGACTCGAGATAGGTTTCATTTTTACAAAAGCTTGAAACAGATAAAAATTATGCTTCAAAGTAGTTTCATTTTTACACAAGCTTGAAACAGAGATAAAACTGTGCTTGATGCCCCCTAAGCATAACTGCTAGAGCGCATGCCCCCCAGCTTCATTTCATTCAACCAATTGGATGAAATGAAGGTTCATGAACGAGATCATTTGAAAGACTTGACCTAAAACTGTAAGAAAATTATGCAAAAAACTGAAATAACTAACCTAAATATACAACTTAACATTTATGAGATCTAGTCAATCTCTCGACTCAAGTAGAGGAGGATTTGTTTCATTTTTTAACGAGCTTGACACAGGAAAAAAACTATGCTTGGATTCGGTTTCATGTTTATGCAAGCTTGAAACGAAAAACTATGATTGTTATAAGTTCACATGCCCCCAGCATAATGACGCAAAACGAGGTACATGACCCCCAAGCTTCATTGGAATGAAGCTTTACTTTCAAGATCTTGGAAAGACTTGTGGGAGTTGTTTCATTTTTTAGTGAGGTTGACACAGGAAAAGAACTATCCTCAAAACCCTTGTTTCATTTTTTAAACGAGCTTGACACAAGATAAGGAACTATGCTCAAAACCCTTGTTTCATTTTTTAAACGAGCTTGACACAAGATAAGGAACTATGCTCGTAACTACTCCCTACAATCTACCTAACAAAAACTCTACTCTAAAAACCTTGATTCATTTTTTAAACAGCTTGACACAAGACAGGGAACTATGCTCTAAAATCCTTGATTCATTTTTTAATGAGCTTGACACAAGACAAGGAACTATGCTCATGACTATTCTCTACAATCTACCTACTTAACCTACCCTTGTTTCATTTTTAACGAGCTTGACACAAGACAAGGAACTATGCTCAAAAAGTTCGCATGCCCCCAGTATAATGATGCAAAGCGAGGTACATGCCCCCCAGGCTTCATTGCATTCAACCAGATGGATGGAATGAAGGTTTACTTTCAATATTTAATTTGAAAAGGGAGTTGTTTCATTTTTAAGGAGGTTGACACAAGAAAAGAACTATCCTCATACCTGATTCATTTTTTAACGAGGTTGACTCAGTAACAGGAACTATCCTCATACCTGATTCATTTTTTAAAGAGGTTGACTCAGTAACAGGAACTATCCTCAAAACCCTACTTTCTACAATCTACCTACTTATCCTAAAATCTAGCTGATTCATTTTTAAATGAGGTTGACTCAGTAAAAGAACTATCCTCATACTAGCCTGTTTCATTTTTTAACGAGGTTGATACAGGAAAAAACTATCCTCGTACCTATTGATCATGGCTTCCAACTGGAAGAAAGACATGTCAATGGACACACCTTGATCATGGCTTCCAAAAGGTCTTCATCAGAAGGAAGAATAGTTCTCTGGAAGGAACACATGTCAAGGGACTCAAAAGGGATAAGAACATCGTGTTCAAGTAATCCCATAGAGTTTTCCATGTCAATTACCGGATCTAAATCAACAGTGAGAGGCTCACTTACATCGGTAACTGAAAACATGGGACTTGCCACATAATTAACCCGTGGCAGGGTGGATACCACTTTAGAATCAGGAACATTTAGGGGTGTCATATTATTGGTAGTTGAAACAGGACTAGGGAACGAAAGCTGGTCTACAGTCACAATACTGCCATTGTGAGGGAAAGACATCACGCGAAAGAGTGTCGATACGACAGCTTTCATTGCATAAACATAGTCTCGCCCAAGGAGTAAATTGAAATCCAAGGGACCTCGAACTACCATAAGATCAATACAGACAGGTTTACCTTCCAAGGTAATAGAAAACTTAGGAAGGATCCCTAAAGCTTCACTAATGGTTTTGTTAAAAGCTTTCAGATTCTGCGTAATAGGCGTAAGCTGAGGGGAACCCAAAGCTTTCCAAACAGTTGAGGATAAAATACTAACAGAAGCACCCTCATCTACCTGAGTACGATGTATGTCCCTACCACCAGCCTTGACAATGATTTGGAAAGGGATGGAGGAAGGAAGACGAGGTTCTGTCAGTCTATTCCAATCAAAGGAAAAGACCTCAGTACTTGGAGGGGGTTCTAAAGAAACAGGTGAAATGCCCCCTGGCGTAGAAGAATCTGATGTAACAAGAAGAACCTGAGCAGTATGAAATTCACTCTCTAAAGGGAAAGTGGGATCGACTCTTTGTGAAATTGAATCGACCACTTGATCAACTAATTGATCGTCAACCTGAGTGACATGAGTTTCACTCTCCAATGGGAGAGTGTGATTGACTGTATGTGAAATTAGATCAATCACTCCGTCAGTTGACGGTAGGTTGGGAGAAAGTTTACGGTAACCAGTTGGAAATTCTTGCTGGGGAACAGTAAGGTTTTCCAACAATGTTGAGGCTTCATCCATGTGAGGGAAAATGTGAGTTTGATGACTCCCTTTGCATAACTTACAAGGAAACCTAACTTTACCCTTTTTCCCAGGAACCTGACTATCACTGGTTGATGGATCAATGGAAAGTTGATGAGATTTTTCTGACCATACTTCCAAGAGCTTTGGAATACTAGGACAATTGACAAGGAAGTGGTCACCCTTACAAAGCCTGCAAGGGTATTTGGGTTTACGATGCATGTTGGAGGTTTCCTCAACACAACTAACACTTACAGCCATGGTTGGTTGGTTGACTTCTTTCTTATCTTGCTTCTTCTTCTTCTTCTTCTTCTTCCCTTTCTTCTTCTTCTTAGCCTCCTGGTTACTAGCATCAAGGCTTTTACCAGGCGATGAGGAAGAAATGGAGGAAGAAAAATTAGGCGAAGAAGGTAAAGGGTCAACAGAAGGTTGGTGATGTTGAGATGGTGAACTCTGTTGAGGTGAAGCATCTGGTTGAGATGGAACAATTGGAGTATTTTGGGCCAACGAAGTTGAAAATAACCATATCGGTAAACCTATTGTAAATCCAGGTAATGACAAAGTAGCCATATAAGGAGGACCAACATTTCCAAAGTAAGGAAAAGTATTAGGATTCTCGTTAGGAGGGGTTCCTAGGTTGGTAAATTCTGGAACATTTGCCATTATATTCAACTTCAGTGAATTTTATTAACAATTTTTAAAACTAAAATTAACAATTCACAATTCACACCTAACAATTAAAATTCACAATTCACACCTATGGTCTCTAAAAGTAAAAACAAACAAATTAAAACGCGCTATCAAATCTAGGAGTCAAACCATACACAAACAGTAACCTTCTGGACCGAAAACACTAGTTGGGGATGAAATCCAACATCGCAGAATTCAGTACAGAAGTGGCGGGTGGAACAGTTACCCCAGCAACCTGCTTAATGAATAGACTGGACCAAGTTCCTCCACTTTAACCGTCTCGAGTGAAGTGAACCCCCCAGAAAATCCAAGTGAGTCTAGCCGACGTCTGCTCCAGGTACAGTGGGATCTTCCCTCCACCGTCACCTTGGGTAGAACCCTAAAGATAATGGTCACTAAGTTTACCAACAACAACAAATGCACCTGGGGGAACAATCTACACTCCGACAGCATGCAAGGGCAGAGTATCAAGCTGAATCCCCTTGTCGGCTCCTTGACAATAATCCAAGGTTTACCGACAAGTGACCCCTGGCTCCTCGACAATGGTTAATCCGAGGTTTACCGTTTGTAATACGTGCGTGTCTGGCGTCGTTCCCAACGAGGGAGGATTGATCCCCTCACTGGTTCGGACACGAGCTCGTGCTTCTCCTTTAAGAGGAGCTTTCCCAGAGTACAAATGAAACAATTGGATTTAGCCTACCACAAGATGAGCTACTTGTTTGGTTTTGCTGTCTTGGAGAGTTAATTACTCTCCTACTCCAAGACACTAGCCTGATCTATATTGGTGTTTCAGAGCCTTAGAAATGTAAAAATTACTAGATGAATTTTAATTAAGCGTTGTGTTATTAAGGCTGTTATTACTCAAAGGGGTAAATGGAGATGAAACCAATGGTGTTATGACCCGACTCAACTGAATGCAATCGAATATGATAATGTAATCTTTTCAATTCGATGAATCCTAACTAAAGTAAGGAGAGAGTTTCCATTCACTTCCGAAATTGCAAAAAATTGATCACTAAGAGAAAATATAACAAATTCTCTAATGCACTAATTTTATCAAGAAAAACTAATGCAAATCAATTCCAAACTATTTTTTTTATTTTTATTTTTTGTGTAAATTCAAATCAAAGAAAGCTGATCTAAATCTACGATTGATTTTCCAGAATGTAAACTATGCAATTGTAATCTATGCACAATTCACTCGAAAAGTATGCAAATGTAATCTATGCACATTTTTCATTCATATTCTGAAAATGAGAATTCTAATTATGCAAATGTGATCTATGCAAGAGAATTCTCAAACACAAGATGATTCTAATGTAATCTAAGAACCAATCAAGTGCAAGTTGAGAAAATTGGGTGAGAGTTCCAAAGATCAAAAAATAAAAACACTCAAAGGTGATTAACACTCATACATAATTTAGCCCCCCCCGACGAATGAGGGGGAAATTTTTTTGCAAAAACAAAAGCAAAAAGATGCAAAATTGTGAAAAGACTGAGACAAACCTCCAAGTAATGACCAAAGGAAATCAAATCAAGAATTTCTCAAAAAAGAGACTCAAAACACCCAATTGATGAAAGCTTAAAACAGGAATGCCAATGAAACAAGCTCAGGTGAAGATTTTTGACAGGGGACTAATGGATTTGGGCAGTAAAAACTAAGAAAAAGCAAAATCTAAGAGCAAAAAATGCAAAAAATGGAATTTTCTCAAATTTTAGCAGGGGACGCAGGCAACCCGTTAAGACAGGTGCGGGCCCGCTCTGTGCACACAGCGACAGTGCGTCCAGGGACGCACTGTGCAATACTCAGAGGGTGCGTCCTACTGGAAAATTCAAGGAAAACTAAAATGAAACTAACCCTAAGCTAGCCCACCCAAAAACAAAGTCACAGAGCCAAAAACCAGAAAATAAATGACTGTTCTCAGATCAAAGTTGCATACAAAGGAAAAGACTTTCACATCAATGGATTCCCCAGTGGAGTCACCAATTTGTCAGGCGGAAAGAGTCGATTGTGCGGACACAACCAACCTCCCTAGGAGCCTAAGACTCTCTAGTGACAAACAAGACAAACAAGAGCAATCCTTCTCTAAACATGTATTTACTATATAAGAAATCAAGTGTTTAGATCCTACCTGTAGTACCACGCTGTTGTAGCAGTCCAGCTCCGCTGATCCAGATGAGCTCCTCCTTCACTTTGAAACCTGCATCCACTAACAATCAAACGATTAAATAGCACTTGATAATCTCATAGAATAAAACATATTTAACACATAGACCAAGGAGTACATGAAACAACTCATAAATAACAAGTTATTGAGAAGAATGGACTCATTTGCATTAATAGGTAACAAAAGGAAAAAATACAACCTGAGCCTTGGTGTTGTGCAAGTCCCTCCCAGGGCCATCAAGAGTTCTCCTTTACTTTGACAAAGCTCACCCACTTCCAAATAGAACAAGAAAAGATGGCAATCTCTCCTCACAAGCTTCTAAATGGGAGTCCTAATTCCAGCAGCATCTACCCATAGAAATGTATAGCTTCCAACCTCCCCTCCTTCTGGCCCAATGCCTGTATTTATAGTGCTCAAGAGGAAGTTAATCAGGTCCACCATCGATGGGATAATCCCCTCTTTGGATGGGATAGCTCCCTCATTGATGAGATAAGTTCCTCTTTGGTAGGGGTACATGAACCATCTGGAGGTGCTCAATACACGTCGAACAACCTTCTAGAATGCTCTAGAAATGACCACAAGTAACTTTTTAAAGATGAAACTTGCGCATTTTGACCTTTACAGGGGGACGCACCTGCACCTTTACATACAGAGCGTACAAGGACGCAGCTTTTGTGAACATTGGGTGCGTACCCGCAGGTAAGGTTGAGAGAACCTGCGTACCCAGAGATAAATACATTTATAAAGACTTTCTCTCTTTTTGGAGTTTGACATGGAGAGCAGAGGCATAATACTTGCCTAAGAGGATAGCATGACTCTTGATAGAGCCATACTAACTGTAAATAGCCATGGTGACATTTTTTAGTGTAACAATCCCTCAAGTTGGTCCTGCTCCGAGGAGTCCCTGAAGACCTCTTAGATACCCTTCACATGTTAGCTGGGGGGGACATTTACCAGCTACCTTATGAGGACATCAAGACTGTGTTTAGAAACCACTCCAGGGCAGCTCGGAAACGAGGTAGAGGAAACCACCTCTCAGCTAGTGTCCCTTTCTCCAAACATGAGCTTGCAAATCAATTAGAAGATCTTAAGAGTGAGGTGAGACAGACCATTGCCATGCAGCTTGACACATTCAGGATTCAGCAAAAGAAAGAAGAAGCTGAGAGAGCCTTGGCTGTCTTCTGCCCTAGGTGCACAAGGAGACACCCTAAGAACGAATGTCCATTGCATTCGGTTGAAGTGTGTTTCGTTTGTGAGGAGGACCATCGCACAAATCAGTGTCCAACCTTACCTGGGTTTAAAGACATGTACCGAGGGACAGAAGCTCCCACAGAACCTCTCTATTACCTCAACCAAAGGAGGCCACAAGGATCTAGACCTTATCAGCAGGGGATGCAAGGGGCATCTCAAGCATATTACAGCCCCAACCAATCGACTCCTATGCCTTCCTGGGGTCCCCCTGCTCATCCTTCATGGTACATGCCTCCTCCATGGTCTTATCCACCTCAGTACCGCACTCAACCTACTTCTCATTCATATCACTCACATGCCCAGCCACAACCTCAATGGAATGCACCTCAGTCAGGGTGGAGGCCCCAATACAACACTCCTCATGCCATCTTGCCTCCACCACCAGTTCAACCTTAGCCATTACCTCCTGCTCCTCCAAGGCAACCTCAAATGCCTGCTCAACCGAACTTGAACCCCAACAATAGACAGGCCCAGCAGGTATACACTGGGGAAACCTCATGCCCTACCTATGCTGTGGAGATCCAGGAGATCAATCTTCGATCTGGAAAGACTCTGCCAGATCGCCAACCTCCTCCCCCAGAGGATGAGGAAGATAAACAGGAAAGTGAACCGAAGGTTATTCCACCCTTTCCTGAGAGACTAACAGCCACCACACAACCCAACCCAGAGGAGGATGAGCTTCTGGGTGAGCTCAAGCAGTTGTGTGTAAAAATACGACTTCTCCAAGCTATCAAGGATGTGCCAATATACAACAAACTGGTTAAGGAGAAGTGTTTCAAACACCCAGGCAGACGGAAGAAAGATGCCTCAACTGTCAATGTCATAGGACAACTGTTTGACCTTATGTTAGGACAAGTCATCTGCCCAAAGTACCTAGATCCTGGAAGTCCTGTAGTAGATGTTCACATCAATGGCACCATTATACCTCACACTTTGATTGATCTGGGGGCTGCCATTAATGTGATGACCAGGGATACCATGCTTAAGCTTAACCTTCAGGGTTCCTTGAGGAAGACCTCGACAGTACTGCAAGACCTCGACAGTACTGCAATTAGCAGATCGCTCCACCGTGACTCCCGAAGGGATTGTGGAGGATGTCTTGGTCTCTATTGACTCTTGGGAATACCCTGCAGACTTCCTGGTTCTGCAACCAAAGGCCAAGCTTACTGGATATCCTCTCATTTTGGGAAGGCCTTGGTTAGCTACTGCAGATGCTTACATAAGTTGTCGTGCAGGAAACATGACCATCAAAAATGGTCCCATGTCCAAGCAGCTAGTCCTATACCCTCCTGCCCAACCCTCCTTAGAGCATGACTTACCACTCTGGTTGGAAGAAGGAGAGGAAGATGAGGTGTACTCAGCACCTCTGTGCACCTTAGATACCACTAGAAGAGACCCCCCAACCGAGGATGACTTGATCGAGACCTTGATCCAGAATCCACCTTCCAGTGCACTACCCTTAGAGAAATTGGTGGAGGATGCCCAAGCCAGCACCTTAGTGGATCTTTGTACAACCAACCCTGTTACTCCCAAAGTCAAGAATGTGGAGTTCGGCCCTAAGAAATCATTGAAGATCAGCTCCTCCCTATCTCCTTCCCAGGAAAAGGAGCTGTGTAGTCTGTTGGCCAACCACCTAGATGCTTTTGCTTGGAGCTATAAGGAAATGAAAGGAGTCCATCCTTCAGTTTGTACCCATCATATATACATCAAAGAGGATTGTAAACCGGTTAGGAAACCTCAGAGGAGAATGAATCCAGCCCTTAAGGACATTGTCAAGGAAGAATTGCAAAAACTGTTGGACGTCGGGTTCATCTACCCCATCTCAGATAGTGAATGGGTGTCCCCTCTAGTGTTGGTTCCCAAGAAAAATGGGAAATGGAGAATCCGTGTGGACTACCGAGAACTGAACAAAGCTACCAAGAAGGACCATTTCCCTCTACCTTTCATAGATCAAGTGTTGGATGGACTGGCAGGAAAGAAGTTCTTCTCTTTCCTGGATGGGTTTAGCAGGTACAACCAAATACAAATCAGCCCGGAAGACTAAGATAAGACCACCTTCACTTGTCCTTGGGGTACCTTTGCCTATCGAGTCCTTCCCTTTGGGCTATGCAATGCTCCTGCTACCTTCCAGAGAGCTGTCTTGAGCATCTTCTCGGAGCTGGTCCACGATGCAGTAGAAATCTATATGGATGACTTTACTCCTTATGGGGCCAACTTCCAGGAAGCATTGTCCAACCTGGGAAAAGTCCTAACTAAATGCACCGAGATGAACTTGTCCCTTAGTCCTGAAAAATGTGAATTCCTAATGACTGAAGGGACCGTCCTAGGCCATACCATTTCTTGCCAAGGGTTGCAGGTGGATCCTAACAAAATTGCTCTCATCAAGAGGGTTCCACCTCCTCAAAAGGTAAGGGATGTCCGGAGTTTCTTGGGATTAGCAAGATACTACCGGAGATTCATTAAAGATTTCAGCAAGCTAGCCTCGCCATTGTTTGGCCTGTTGGCAAAAGATGTGGAGTTTAATTGGACTGACGATTGTCAGAGGGCTTTAAATGAATTGAAGGACAAGTTGGTGTCAGCCCCAATCCTGAGAGGTCCAAACTGGGCCCTACCTTTCCACATCCACACTGATGCCTCGAACAAAGCCATATGTGCAGCTTTAGGACAAGTTGAGCAAAAACTTCCATATGCCATTTACTTTGTTAGCAAAAACTTGTCCAAAGCTGAGTTGAATTACACTGTAACCGAGAAAGAATTCTTGGCTGTGGTCCATGCACTGAACAAGTTCCGACATTATATTACTGGTTACCAGACCTTTGTACATACTGACCATGCTGCAATTAGATATTTAATGAATACACCAGATGTGAATGCTCGTATTATTAGATGGTTACTTTTATTGCAGCAGTTTGATTTGACCATTGTTGACAAACCAGGTAAAGAAAATGTTGTTGCTGACTTTTTATCTAGGTTGGATTTGTCTGCAGAGGAGGATGGAACAGTGGATGACCAGATGCCCGATGAACATCTGTTTGCTATTTCAGTACTCTCTCCATGGTTTGCTGATATAGCAAACTATCTTGTTTCAGCACAGTTCCCTCCACACCTATCTTCCAGAGAGAAGAGCAGAATCATCAGAAAAAGTGCCTCATTTACTTGGATCGGGGGCAATCTGTTCAAGCTTGGCCCCGATCAGATCTTAAGGCGTTGTGTAAGGGAGGAGGAAGTCTTTGATATCCTCCTCACTTGTCATGATGGGCCTTGTGGAGGACATTTTGCAGCAAAGAGAACTGCCTTCAAAATCCTGCAGGCAGGCTACTATTGGCCCACACTTCATCAAGATGTCAGAAGATATGTCAGTCAGTGTGCCCAATGCCAAAGAATGGGGAAACCGACCCAAAGGGATGATATGCCTCTCCAACCTCAAGTGACACTTGAGCCATTTGAGAAGTGGGGCATGGACTTTGTGGGCCCAATCAACCCCTCTTCAAGGCAAACGACTTACATCATTGTGTGTACTGACTATTTGACAAAGTGGGCAGAGACCAAAGTAATCAAAGCAGCAACAGAAGAAAAGGTGGCCGAGTTCCTAAGAGAAAACATCTTCTATAAGTTTGGCTATCCAAGAGAGCTGGTCACTGATCAAGGGAGCCAGTTCACCTCCAACCTGGTTGAAGATCTACTAGCCCATCACAAGATCAAGCATAAGACTTCCACCCCTTATCACCCTCAAGCAAATGGGCAGGTGGAAGTCACCAATAGAGCATTAGAAGGGATCTTGACTAAGGTGGTGAGCAGCAGCAGAAAGGACTGGGCAGATCGCCTGGTTGAAGCCACATGGGCTTACAACACCACTTGGAAGACCACCACCGGCTTCACACCGTATGAGCTGGTCTATGGGAAGAAAGCTTTGTTGTCCATTGAGTTTGAATACAACACTTTGAGGATGGCAGCTCAGCTGGACCTAGATCTCAGCCATGCACAACAAGAAAGGCTACTGCAGCTGAATGGCCTGGATGAGCACTGAATGCAGGCCCTCCTTCACTCAAAAGTGGTTCAACTTCAGAGAAAGGTGTGGCATGACCAACATCTCCATGACAAGCAATTTTAGCCGGGAGATTGGGCTTTGTTGTATGACTCCACATACAAAGATTTCAAGGGGAAGCTGAGAACCAGATGGCTAGGACCATATGCAGTGGAGAAATGCCATGACAATGGATCAGTCCTCATTCAAACCATTGATGAGGAAGCCATTCCCATGCTTGTCAATGGGCATCGATTGAAGATCTACAGGAGACCTCTCTCAAGACAAGAGTTCATCAAAACTATGGAGAAATCTGTATTGGTCCTAGAGAGGGGTTCTGCCTCTGCTTCTGGCATACCCTGAGGGATATAAAAAAAAAAAATAAATAAATAAATAATAATAATAATAATAAAGATCCTTGGGTGAAAACCTCTCTGAGGCGCCCAAGGCAGGTGGTAGGGGTGAAAACCTCATTGAGGCGCCCCTATTGTCTTTCAAAAAAAAAAAAAAAAAAAGAGGAAAAGGTTTGAAAAAGATCCTTGAGTGAAAACCTCTCTGAGGCGCTCAGGGCAGATGGCACGGGTGAAAACCTCTTTGAGGCGCCCCTGTTATCTTTCAAAAAAAAAAAGAAAAAAAAATAATAAGCAAAATATGGTAAAATTGCATGCATGTTGTAGATGTTCTATGGAGGAGAGGAAGCCCTTCAACTCAAAGCCAAGGGTCCTTATCATGCTGTCAAGAGACCCCACCAGCACCTCCTCCAAGGGTACCCATGTTTTTTCAAGGTATGTGCAATTTTATCATGGTTTCAGTCTTTCTACAGGAAGATGCAGTCTTTCTACAGGAAGGCGTGGATTTTCTACAGGAAAGTACAGACTTTCTACAGGAAGGCCGAACTTTCTACAGGAAGCTCTGTGTTCTACAAGAAACTTCCTGTAGAAGTTTGGGACGGCCCAGAATTCATCTTAAAGGGAGATTTAGTGACTACGGATTGGTTTGGATGCATGCAAGCCTTTGTTGGCACCCTTGCACATTGCTGTCACCTTGCTCCACCATCCTTGTCGACATGCAACCAAGTTCCCTGCACCAACAAAGCAGATCGATGAGTTCTCGCGGGGAAAAGCCATTTTCAAAGTTAAACAAATGCTGAGATCTCATACCACAGGCATCAGAAGCTCCGGGAACGTGATTGAAAGGCCAGATCCTTCGTCGTGCAGCATGCACCCAAGGAGGAAGAACTGTTACGAGACACCTCGCGGGAATCCTGTAACAGTTCAACCTGCTAGAGTGGATACCATTCACAGCACCGCCATTTGCGAGGAAACGCGGGCGCATGCAACCCAAGCATCCACTCCATCGTCGGCAGCCTGTAACCACGAGCCTCCGGGTCTGTGTAAGTTCGCATGCAGCAGGTAGATCCACTCACCATCGTCCAAAGACTGGAAAAATCGTGTGCAGCCACGCAGGTAAGTGTCTCGACCCTTCCTTCCATCAAATCGCATGAATTTTACTTTGAATTGTTTGCATGGCGTAAAAGTGAATGGTTGAGCGGCCGTATGGCCAGTCGACTGGCCACGTCGGCTAGTTATGGTGTAATTGGATGATTGGGTGGCGGCCACGACAAAGAGAATGAACAGCACGCACGTGAGAACACTCCCGTTGGAAGCAATGAGTTTAACAGAAAAAGGCGGCGGCAAATCTGTGGGAATGGATGCGGCAGCAGGTGAATACGTAGGCGAATGATGGATGACGTCGCCCAACGGTCCGGCGGGGACAGCTCACCCCCCGCGCCACGGATTGTGCCGATTCAAAATCTAATCGGCTAGATCATGCGCATGCATTTATCAACCACCACTCCAAACTCGAGTGGCTATTCTGATCTCCTCTGCGCTTTGACACGCCGAGCTTTTGGCTACCAGAACACCGGTGAAGCACACCTCGCGCGCAGGCCAACTACAGTCCTCCCCAAAAATGGCGCACTGCTCCTACAAGAACACAGTTTCTACAGGAACGCAGTCTCTACAGGAACGCAGTCTTCTACAGGGAAGCGGGTGCCTCACGAAAAAAGGTGGCCAATTAAAGAGGTAACCCTGAACTCTTCATGCAACTGGTTAGTAAGAGTGGCAAGACCATCGTCCACAGTCTGGTCATAAGGATATTGGTGAAATTGTTGTTTGTTGTGCCTATGTTGTCGTTCTACAGGATGTCAGTATAAGTAGACTATGTTGAATTTTGTGGATTATGTGCATGCTGTGTCTTAATAGACCAAGTCTCTTTCGCATTTGCCACCTTTAATTAAAACAACCGTGTTCATCATGCCGGGTGGGTTTATAAGATGGGACCCACTGATTCAGCCAAATTAAGGGAAAACCCGGCAGTGGTAGAGCTCTTCACCAGAGCACAATGGATGTCTTTTTGTGATAAGCTGCAAGGTTACAATGATGAAGTGGCCGAAGAATTCTTGCAGGCTCTGAAGCCGAAATCCCAGACACTAGCCATAGTGAACTTCAGAGGTCTAAGTCTGAAGCTCACCTCGCAACATATCAGCCGGATCACAGAACTTCCTATGGGTTTGCTGTGGGATAAGGAAGAAAGAAAGCTGAGCCAGCATTCAAAGAAAGAATTCTTTCCACCTGAGGAAGAATTCTCGGAGGACAAAAATGGGGTGCGAAGAACGAGCCTGTTGCCACCATGGAATGAAGTCAGTTTGCAAATCATGAAATATATCACTTGTGAAGGCCGTTTTAGCATCGTGTATGCATATCACTTTCGGCTGCTCACTGAATTGAGGCACCGAATTGATCTTCCTGTAGAACAAAAACTGAGCATCCCTTATTTCCTATTGCAGTCTCTAATGGAGTGTGCCACAAAGCTAAAAGAGGGCATACCAGATCAGATAGCCCACCATGGGTTGATCAAGCTTCTTGTGGAGGATGCACTGCATTCATATAAGGTTCCCCTCTCATGGGAATCCTTCCAGAATTTAACAAAAGATGGAGACATTAAAATGTTGCTCGAAGAAACGGGTTCCTCCAGCAGTGACGAACAAGAAGCAGTGGCCGAGGGACAGAGAGAAGAAGGCTAGAAGACCCCGACCATAGTACAGAAGAAAGAACAAAGGAAGAAGCATGAGGAAAGGGAGGACAAAGAAAAAGGTGGCACACCTATCTTGTCAGCAAGAGAAAAGAGGATGAAGAGCAGAATGGACAAAGCTGAGGTGGTCCACGTCAGCCCAAGTACCTCAACAGCACCTGCAACCAAAGCAAAAAGCAAAACTCAGGCAGGCAAGCAAGCAGAGGTGGAGACACCTGTGTCTACAGGAAAGTAGAAACAGGCTTCTACAGGAAGCCCGAAAACAAAGACAAAGGCTTCTACAGGAAGCCCGAAAATCATTGAGAAACAGGCTTCTACAGGAAGCCCTAAAGTCGTTGAAAAACAGGCTTCTACAGGAAGCCCAAAAACAGAGACAAAGGCTTCTATAGGAAGCCCGAAACTGTAGAAACAGGCTTCTACAGGAAGCCCGAAGACAGAGACCAGGGCTTCTACAGGAAGCCCGAAATTGGAAAAAGGGGCTTCTACAGGAAGCCCGAAAGTCATTGAGAAACAGGCTCCTACAGGAAGCCTGAAGACAGAGAAAGGGTCTTCTACAGGAAGCCTGAAGATTACCAAAGCAGGGGCTTCTACCGGAAGCCCGGGAGTGGCTAAAGCCGGGTCTTCTACAGGAAGCCCAAAATCGGGAAAGAAAGAATCTTCTACAGGAGGCCCGGAAGTGGGCAAAGCAGGGCCTTCTACAGGAAGCCCGAAATCTGAAAAGGAGGGGCCCTCTACAAGGAGCTCTGAGAGAGAAAAACGCAAGAAAGAGAAGGCTGGTATTCTCGAAAGGGAGGCAGAAGCGGCACTGGCTGCCCTCAGTACACCTCCAAAGCCGAAGGAGAAGAGAGAGAGGGAGACCCCTCTACCATCTGAAGCCAGGAGAAGCAAGAGGATAAACACGGGCAAGCCACAGCCTCCACCCAGCAGCCAAACCATTTTAGTGGATGTCCCTACTTCACCTAGTGCAAGAACCCCCTCTAAAACATCAGCCACCCCCGAGAAGGGAAGCCCAAAAATAACTTCCTGGACAAGAAAAATAGGCCAATCGCCTTCCGAAGCCCGGCTCAAGGAAATAGGAAAGGGGGAAGAAGCACCACCTTCGTCACCACCAGGGGCAGCAAAGGCAGGGCCGCCAAAAACAGGAAAGGAAGAAGCGCCACCCTCGTTAGAAAAGGCAGGGCCGCCAAAAACAAGAAAGGAAAAGCATGCTCCGGGCTCTAGTTCTCGGCCAAAGACGAGGAGCCAGAGAAAAGTTGCTCAAGGATGATCAAATAGTTTAGCTGGGGGGTGATGATGAGCCCCAATTTTTGGTACAATTTGGGCTCATTTGGCCTACTTGCTTTGCTCAAACCATTCATTTTTTATTGCTTATGCATTCATTTCTTGGTTTATTCGTGTTGTTTGTAGGAAGAAGGGTAGGCATTCTATCTACGTGACTAATACATGATGATTTCAGGTTTTTGGCATTAAAAGGGAGCAAATACCACGAGAAAGGAGACAAGGAGACAGTAAGGTGGCACTGCTGGTTTTTAGGAGAGGATGTCCACAATCTTGGGGACCTTCCTCGTGATTCCCACCATAGCTCCGAGCTCCAACCAATCTCCCCGCCGAGCTTAGAGGCAGCCAACCGTTCTACAGGAACAACAGTTATAACTGTTCTACAAGATCAGCAGTTTAACCTTCAGTTGGACAGCCGAGCTCCACAAATCAAGGAAACTTGTTGGATGATCATTTTGCATAAATACTGAGGCCATAGCCTTGGATAGGAGCTTTTTGAACTTTTGCATTACTCTTGTAATTTGGAAGTACGAGCTACAGCTCGGTGTTGGTTCTTTTTGTAAGCCAGTTTTGGCATGATATCAGATGTTTGGTTATGAATAAAGGAGGCAGATTTTGATCTCATTCTGAGTTTCTAAGGGAGCTATAGCTCTCAGGTTAGGGCCCAACCTGAGATCAATAGATCTCCTCGGTGTTGTAATGTTATTTGCATTTCGTTCCAGCACTTCGTTTCTTTATGTTGACATGCAATTCGAATCTACAGTCTGCTAATTTAGTCTTTTTCACGAGATTGAATAGGATTAGTTTATGGTGAATTTGCTTCCAGTTGCTTAGGTTAGAAGAGGATAGTTATAACTCATTGGAGCTCCAGAAAAAGGTTGTTAGAGCTCACTGCCATCTCTGCTTAGGGATTGGGGTGCAGTCCATAACCAACCACCAAAAAGAAACACAGTTCTTCTCACTTCCATGCAAGCTACAACATAGTCATTTTCGTTGAAGATCCATCCACGAACTTTTGATATTGAACCATACTTCTACATTCCACTTCCATGCACGAGTTTCTTTTCACGGTTTTCCATTGCTGTTCATAGGTTTAATGGCACAGTTAACATAGGTTAAAGAGTTCTCGTTTTTGGTGACAGTCATAGACAATTTGTTTCATCTACACTGCTCCACACCATTCCATTACCTTCCTCATCTTTTCAACCACACCTAAAGCCACTCAACCGACCTCTGCTCAGCTCATTTATCTTCCAGCTCTCCCATTACTCACATAGCTCCATTTGCTTAACCTTTCATTGATCCCATCCTTCCAGCCATCAACCCACTGCATGCACTCTTCCTCTACCTGACTTCTCTGCTCCTGAGCCATCACCAGTTCCATCTCCACCTCACCTATCCTCCCACACCATTCCAACACTTCACCATCACCCAAAACTTCCACGGTCGAACATCTTGTAGAATTGCACAGACTTCCTGTAGAAATCCCTGAGTTTCCTGTAGGATCCCCTGCAGACTTCCTGTAGAAGCCTGCAACTCGGTTGTTGAGCATCCGAACGTGGTAGACTTCTGTGGACTGATGCTAGAGACCCTCTGGGAACTCCCCTAGCCATCCTGACCTTGCCCATGCTTTCCTTCCATTCAAACCGCTCCTGCACAACCAAACCCTAATCAAAAGCATCATCACAATAAATCCAACCACTTAATGAAAAAATAAAAAAACATGTCTTTTCAGATGCAAGTAGCTTAGATGCATGTATTTCAGTTCACTGCAAGTAATGGCATTATTGGTAGTGGTTTCATTCACAGTCTTGCATTGTAAGGGTCTAGCTAGTCAAATTAGGGTTTACTAGGGTTTTCATGCTTTATTGGCTCTTAGTTTCTTTCTGCAAATAGACTAGTCTCCTATTGAGTTAGCTTTCGTCCATCATTCATAAAGCTTCTTCTGTGAGCATATAGAAGTTGGCTTGAGCCCTAGCAAACTTGTGCCAGCTGACCAAGTGACAGCGGCGACAAGAGCTAGTACTTGTGCATACAGCACCGTCGCTTCCAAGTTTGTACGAACTACCGGGTTGATAAAATTAGAGATAGGAAGCTCCAGGAGTTGTAGCATTATTGCTACAATACTGGAGCCCACCACCTGGGATAGGACCCACTAAGCGAACATGAGCCATCACTCCACCTATTCCAATTAACAACCTTGAAAATGATTCTCGTTCTTAGCAAGTCATATTAGAGGTCACAACTTCTCCTTCTAATTGTTAAACACAACAGTGGCGAAGATAGGAGATATGAAAGATCAGCCTTGAATGCCTATATTATTCACAATGATACATATTTATACAAGTCTAGTGTCCCTTGGTTTCATATTCCAAGTGGTCTCTTGGACTCCCTTTGACTATTTAGCTTCCACACCAACCCTTACAGGATTAGGTTTCCAAAATTCCGCCCCTTAATCCGAAGGGGTATGTATGAGTCGAAGAAGAGAGATGTAACAAAAAATATGTAAAAATAAAGGGCATCACTAGGCTGAATGTGTTCTCTGAAATTTTGGTATAAGGGGGTGGTTTAAGGATGACCATCAACATTGAAATGCTTAGTGCAGTTCCGAAAACTCTTACAAATTTGGTAAAAATCAGAAATATTCTACTGGAGGAAGTATCCGTAATTATTTGGAGAGGGGGGACTTCAACCTGCAAAAGGGAGATCTACAACCTATGATGGTTTATAGATTACCACCAACTCTAGAATTCTTAATGAACTTCTTGGAACTCTTCTAGAACTGGTAGGAAGCTAAATTCATATGGTAGAGAACTTTTCCCTAGTTATTTGAAGAGGGATAAGCTCAACCTAAAAAGGGAGGTCTCAACCTTGCATAGATGGTTTAAGGCTGACCACTAAGAAAAGGTATGCTTAGGGGAATTTTTGTCTTTGGATACAACTCTGAATCTAGTATGGCAGGTTGTGTCTCAAGCTTGCTTGATGTAGCTTTGAAACTTGTAGATTACCATCAGTTCCCCCCCATTAGATATGAGGCGAGATGATGGAGAAAAATCAACTGCAAGACTATTCAATGCTCTAGAATAACTTCTAACATATGATTGAAATATCTTCTTGGTTTTTGAACCGCATTTCCAGGAAGCGATCCATCCAAGGTGAATATTTGTTCTTGCAGGAAGCTTGTTTTTGAATCATTTGTTTGAAGAATGAGTGGTTTTACAATAGTTCGCACATGGATGAAGATAAAAACAATGATATTTCATATGGCCAACTCCATCACAATGTTGGCATCTGACATTCTGTTGTGGTCGCTGTGAAATAAGAGCAGGAACAAGTGAAGGTGAACTGTCATGAAGAAATCCAACACTATGAAACTCAATGGGATTTGAGTAATCTGGAATATGAAAGGACGCATCCTTGTCATATCCAAGACCACTTATGTGCTTGTTATGGACAAGTTCTTCCCAATGTCTGATGATGGTCTTGGGAAGTGTATGTTGAATTTCTACTTTTGCATGCAACTTTGCTCTTGAGATGGGTACTTCATCTGAATAAATCTTAATCTCATGATTAATTTATGGTAGATGATGGGAGTTCGTTTTAATTTTATGAATAGAAATAGATTCAAAATGATGTCTATGCTATTGTAGTTCATCTTATTGAAGTTATGATTTGAGCTGTAAGAAATCTTTTTTTTCTTGTGCATTTTCAAAATAAGTTTGAATGCCAAAATGAGTTTCTTTGCTGACTTTTACCAACCCATCAATAGTGGAATGAATTAGGATATTCAATAACATTAATTCATCTTCAAGTTTGGCCATTATCTCAATAGATAACCCTTGATATGAAAATGATTTTTGCCACAATATTCTCCACTGTGGGTGATATTCATAAGTTTATTCATTGTACATTGCTTTTAACGCTTCCACATGCACTAACAATCTCCAAGTAAACTTTTATTTGTCAATACTAACTTCAAAATTTAAAGGAAATAGCCATTAAGTGACAAATCCTACAGAATGGACAATTCTCATTCAAAAAATTAACTGTACAGTGAGCAAATTGGAAGATAGAACCTACTTATTAGATGATAGCCAACACAAATAAGTACATATGCAATTATCAGTCCCCAGAATGGCATCTTAACATATGTTTATGATATATGTTGCCTAGGAAATGGAAGTACAGGTTCCGTCTTCACCACAGTCCTTGTATCATCATCAAACCACACTCATTCAGCCTTTGATATAGCACATAATCCCTTCAATGTAGCTAGAGAAATAACATAAGGTGGAATAATGACTTTGGTCCCCTCAGAAAGAACTCCATAATTCGTGGTTATGCCCAAAAATGGAGTGCATGCTCTTAAGAGTTGGTTTCACACCCCAAACACATGATATGACCTTTATCTTCTATAGTCTTTATGTCCCACTCTTCAAACAATACGTAGCACAAGAAGAAGGGAGACTCGCCCAACAATGAGATATGATGAAACGTTTTCTAGGTATTCCAGCTGAGGGTAGAAAAAGTAGAAGATGAACTAGGTGAGGAGTTTGAATCCAATCCACACCTTGCTGTAGGGAAGGAGAAGGATTTAAACATCTCGGGTTTGAAGAAAAACCTTCTGAAGGCCGAAATAAGGTGGGAATCACCAGAAAATGAAGACGAAGTAACAATGCATTACACCGGGACTTTATTGAATGGTACCAAGTTCAATTCTTCAAGAGATAGAAGAGAGCCCATTACTTTCAAGCTTGGCCAACGAAAATTTATCAAAGGATGAGACCAAGGCAGAACATCCACTATTAATGATACCTCCATCATTGACATAAAAATCGATGCCTTATTGTAGGAATTTAACCACGATAATTCCATCCTCTAGATTTTCCATGAGCATTTCACTTTTGTCTTGCCATTGCGATGACAATTAAAATAATGAAGAATGGAGAAAATGTGACATTCACGATAAAACCTACGTACACCTTTGGTGAGCAGGGTATGGTTGCTAAAGAGGGGTTTTATACAATTCCTCCAAACACTACTATCACTATAAATCTGGAATTAATTCCGTTTAAAGCGCTAAGCTGCAAGATGGCATGATCTTTGAGAATAAGGGATATGCAGGTGAGGATCCTTTTCAATTTGTAGTAAATGAAGAAAAAGTGATTGTTGGTCTTGATAAGGAAGTGGAAACCATGAACACAGGGGAGGTTTCTATGATACAACTATTGTGAAATCTAGTTTGGAATAGATCATCAAACAACTGAATCAGGAAAAGCTAATATGACTACTGCAAATAACATAATGGCTAGACTTCAACATATTTTCAATCGAAAATTCAAGAGTAACATCTTTGTTTTTGTAGGAGGAATTCATAGTGACTAATAAATAACAACTAGGTCAATAAGTGTGTTAGGTAGCCTGAAAAGAGAAAATGGCCAAGCTAGAACTGAAATATTGAGATGGAAGAATTGATGGGAAAAGGACCGTGTTTTTTTTTTTCATAGCAGAGGAGTTTCACTTTCGGAGGAAGCTAGATTTAGCTCTAAAAACTTGAGGATGTTAGAGGCATTTTGAGCCACCTTGGCTCTAATACCATGTTAAACACAACAATAGTGAAGATAGGAGATGTGAAATATCAGCCTTAAATGCATATATTATTCACAATGATACATATTTATAGAAGTCTAGTGACCCTTGGTTTCATATTCCAAGTGTCTATTGGACTCCCTTTGATAGTTCAGCTTCCACAACAACCCTTAGAGAATTAGGTGTCCAACACTAATATCAAGGAGAGTATGGCTTTTGATGCCTATATTCTACATAAAAAGGAACTAGTTGATATTAGAAATGTAAATGTCGAACCATGATTAGGAGAATTTTCTCATCCATCCATGGGAATTCCACCTTTGGACTGATTCAAATCTTGGGTTTATGATACTAAAATTGCCAGTGAATTTTCCAACTCACATCCTCAGGTTGATGAGTGTCTTCTACTTTCTTTATGTCTCGATAGTCCTTGTCAAAGAGATTTACTAGCTCATATGATCACTCATTCTTTCTGTCCTCGATTATTTATTGATAATAATATGGTTCTAATCTTTCCATGATACCAACATCCTTTTGGAATCCGGTAATTCAACTCTCTATGTCATGGTCCCGCTATGGTGCACCAAATGGCACTGAAACTAGACGATGACTTCATAGAAAGGAATCCCAACCCTATGCTCAATTATGGGTACTATATAATGTAACCTATTAGACTATGATGTGCCTTCTACACATGTATTTTAGTTTTGGTTTGGTGTGTGATGTGAATAATTTTATACTACCTCATATATTCCAAAAAAATCCAAAATAAAGTACAAAAATCAAAAGTTAAAAACAGATGGTCTTTTTTTTACTCGATCCATGTTTTATTTCTTTCATTGTGTGGTTTAACTATGTGTGTTGTATTTTTGGATGATTCTTGTAGTATAGGGTGGTGTTTTTATTATGAAATTTACAGGCCCTTAGTTTCATTTTTCTCAAACCTAGAATATATGGGTAGGTCTCTACATGCCATTTATATTACATCATTCACCATAATTTCCATCGTCAATGCACCTTACGTCCAATCCCATTAGCTTGCAGCATTAACCACTTTCTATTTATATGTTGTAACTTGTGTGATATAAATTTCCTTCACATGGATACCCTAATTTAGCACCTCCTTTCCATGTTGGTGTCCATGATGTGCCTTTATAGAATGCTGAAACCCTTGCTTTTGACCCACTATGACTTTCAATCTGAACCTGTAACATGCCTCGACCACTAGCATCCCATTCTAGCCTCTCTTGAGGTAGATTTTTGTGTCAAATAACTCATGGAAACTTGTATTTTGAAAAAATTCGCTTTTCTTTTAGGATTTACTAGCATAATGCAATGCATGTCTAAATTAAAGCTCATATGCACACCACAATAATATACTTATCCTAGCATAATTAATCAAACTTAACATGTAGGAACATGTGACAAACATATATATGTGTGTGTGTGTGTGTGTGTGTGACAAAAACACACACACACACATATGCATTTGAGTGGAAATAAAATACAATACAAAAGACAATTACTTATATTTTAAATGGTGCAACCAACTACAGGCCTTTGACTTCCACCCAGCCATAGATCACTTTGTTCATTCCTTTAACAATGAGTTTCCCCCAAGTTGGGGCTTTGAATCCATGGGGAGCCAACATCAACCTAACCAAAAGCATGGTACATAACTAGTACCAACAACTACATGATAAAATACCAAGCCTGATAGCCTCCAGCTAGTGGCCTTGTCGCTTCCAGTAGTTTCATTTCCCTTATAGGCCTTCTAGGTGCCCTTCTAGGCATCACACAAAAAAGGTACACAACTCCATAGCCACCAACCAATAATATTGTGGCTTCTAGTAGTTCCATTTCCTTCATAGGGCCTCAAGGTACCCTTATAAGCCTCCATTTCCACCATGGTATCCATGATTCCATGTCCGTATTTCTAGAACATTCTTAGGAGACATCCATACTCCTTACATAGCATAGTAATCAATCATATTGTTCCTCTCCATAATGCTAGACATGCCCCATTGTATGCCTGACTTCCTTTTGAAACTTGGCATACCCCCAAGCCCTTAATGGACTTTTCGTTTTATGTATGGGTGCTTTTTATGATTATTAAATCATTTAAGGCCCTTTTCAGTCATCCATGGAGTCTCAACCTCTCCATACTCTTTTACATCTTTTCAGTTTACAATTACTTATATGTGTTACATAATTACATAGACAAAAATTCCAGCCTCAAACTATAAAACATGTGCATACAAGAACAACAACCCCATTACACATATACACACATACACATGGCTGTTGCAGCCATCAAAATATGTCCTCGACTCACCATCCTTGTTTTGTATATACATGTTATTTACATTCTAGGGGTCTAGTAGGGGCATTACATTCCCCTCCCCATTATTTAGGCATTGTATTCTGTGTGACATATATACATACATATATAGACATCTATATAAAAACTTATTAAAAAATATTAGGGTATTCCTCCCTTATCACATTCTCTTGTTCCCATGTAGCATATTTATGACTTAAATTGTTCCTTTTCACCTTTACCAAGGTGACAAATCATTTTTGAAGCACTTTGACTTTCTCATCAAAGATCCATATTGATTGGACCTAAAATTCTCCCTCGGAGTCCACCTGAATCATATTGCAATGAATTACATGGTTAGCATCAAGAACATATTTTTTTAAACAATGAAACACAAAAGAAATTATGAATGCATATGGATGTTGATAATGCAATCCTATATGAAAATAGACCGACCCTTTCTAAAATCTCAAATAGTCCATAATATCTCGTTTTTAATTTTGCAAAACAATCCAATTTTTAGGAACTTTTCCTTGCCTTCATCCTTAATAAGACATGGTTACCAATTATGAAAACCTTGTTTGAATCAATCTTATTTTCCATTTTTTATGTCTATCCTGGGATGTCTTTAAATTATGTTTAATATTTGCTACTTGCTTTTCCATTTCCCTGAGAAAATCTTGACCAACAAGGGCTCTATCAACTAGACTATCCCAACTTACTAGTGTGTTCTGCTTCCTACCATACAAGGCTTCAAACTGACTCATCCTAATATATGCTTGGTACCCATTATTATAAGAAAACTTCGCCATGCACAAATATTCTTCCCATTTCTATGGTTTTTCCATCACATACATCCTCAGCATGTCCTGAATGGGCTAATTAATTCTTTTTGTTTGTCCATGTGGTTCTAGATGGTATGTGCTACTGAAATTTAAATCAATCCCAAATCCTTTGAATAAGCCCTTCCAAAAATTAGATTTAAACTTGTAATCTGTTTTTGAAATAATTTCCTTGAGCACACCATGTAGCCTGACAAATTCCCTCACATAAATATTAGCCACATTGGTTTCCTTATGTGTTGACTTCGTTGGAATTAATTTGGAAGCCTTGGTGAGTTTATCCACCACAACCATTATGGAAACATGTTTTCTCAGTGTTTTGGGAAGATTTGTAATGAAACCAATGGAAAAAATTTACCATTTCCACTGACAAATGGGTATTGTATGTAGCAATCATATTGGGTACCTAAGCTCAATTTTAAGCTCCTGGAATTCCAAACTCTTGGAAATATAATCAATCAATTTTTTATTCACACCTGGACAAAGTGTTGTTTTATGATTGATGATATTGCCTTTTGATACCCTGTGCTCCTAGAATAAGACACTCTATGCATCTCACTCAACACTAAACTTTTTATCCCCTAGGAATTCAACACATAAATCTTGCCTTTATAAAAAAAAAAACTCCATTTACTTCCCTTTTATAATCCCTATATTTAGGTTGTAGTTCACCTTGTCGTATGTTGTTTTTATGTCCATGTATTGTTGATCTAAATTTCTAGCCTCTAAAGTTCTGATATTCAAATTAGATTTACATGTGCTTATGGCTATCACATACATTGCATGCACCGTCCTATTGAGTGCATCAACCACCTTATTTTCCTTACCCTTTATGTTATTAATTTCAAATTCATAATAGGCCAAAAATTCTAGCCATCTTCTTTGTTTGGCATTTAAATGTGGTACTCTAGCCAAAAAATTGAAAAGAGATGAAAAACTAGAAAACAAAAAGTGTTGATGTTGGAATAACGTTTTCTTTTTGTAAAGTAAATTTTCAACATTTTTTAAAAATGCTTGTAAAAGCCAATAAAAGTCAATTTTTTTGGTGCAAAAAACACCTTGAAAAAGAAAAGCGTTGATGCTAGAAAAACCTCTTTTTTCGGGGTAAAGTTTCAATATTTTTAAATGATGACGTTAAAGATAAAATATCATGACTCAGAAAGACCTTAAAATTGCAATGATTTTCAAGCATGGCATTAAAGATAAAACATCATGTCTCTGAAAATCCTTAAAATTCCAATGATTTTCAAGCATGACATTAAAGATAAAATATCACTTCTGGGAAAAGCCTTAAATTTCCAACATTTTTTAGCCATAGTGTTAAAGAAAAAATACTTATAATTGTTTTGAACCATAGCATTAAAGATAAAATATCATGACTCTAAAAAACATTAAAACCTTGACAATTTTTCAACCATGGAATTAAAACCAAAGATCATGACTACAAAAAACCTTAAGTTTTCAACATATTTCAACCATGGTATTATGAAAAAAATTATGACTAGAAAAACTTTAAAAATGAACACTTGAATGAAAGATCCATTATACCAAGAGTAATTTCTTTTTTAAATGCTAAAAGTATAATGATTTTAAAATCTTAGCCTAAGACAACTTGACACATTGCAACAAAAAATTAGAAATCAACCATCAAATTGACACGCAATGTAAGCAAAGTTGACACATTGTAATGAAAACTTAAATCCCAGTCATGAAATTGACACATTGTGGGGGTGGACTCAATCCATTATAATGAAAACTTTAAAATCAACTATCAAATTGATAGATAATGAGATTGAGCTATGAGTCGAAGATCAACACACACATTGTAGAAAAAGATAATAAATAAATATATAAATAAATGAAAATGAAAAAAAGAAAGAAAAAAAATGGTTCTTGGAAAATCACCTCAGTCTGAAACCCTAGCTCTCGGCAGGAGACAATGGCAACAACAAGCTCAGCTGCTGCAGCACACGGTTGTAGCACGTCGATACCAAAGCTACAATTTGTGCCCTTGACACCCTTCTCCTCTCCTGAAACCCGCCTCGATGTCAGATCCTGAGCGTGTTACACCTCTCCTCACTGTTGGCTCCTGTGCAATGCTACCATGCCCTTGCTGAAGGTCAAGCTTGGGTCTAGATCGGGCATTGTATAAAGCCTACTCGCCTTTGAGGACGATCCTGATTTTGTTGTCGCAGCACAGATCGATGAAGTCATAAAGGGTAGGGACTATTAAGGGAGTGACCCCAGGACGTTGGATCTGATCAATATCGGGGGGATCCGACATAGTACCCTAGATCTAATGTACCATGCAACTATATGGGCTCCGACATGGACAAACTTCCCTCAATCAGGAAGCTATGTAGCTGAAGGACCCCTGTTAAGGCTAGATCTCAACCAAAACCCTCATATCCGAGGAGACCTACAACTCACTGACAGGGAGAAACTAGCGGGAATTTGTGGCCCATAGGGGACATGGATGGCCTATCCCCTTCCCAAATATGTCATTTCTTATAGATCTGGAGGGGGGCTCTCAATAAAGGGCATCCTAACACTAAATCGGCCCAAGTACTGGCCAGATTCGGAAAATCGCCATTGTTCTATCCCTGTAAGCTATCATCTTGATGGATTCACAACAATCACCCTCTTGTTGGTGAACTGGGCATAACATAAGAAGGCTGGGGATATCTGCATGGATGCCCTAACAACATTGTGCCCTGTAGAACCTCTTCTAAGTCAAAGAGAGCTAGCTAGGGTGCCAATCTGTGAGTAGGACCATAATGAACACATGAACTGCATAGACATAACACTGGATGGGGCAGAGCCCCACCTAGGAGGTCTCACAGAATACACATAGAGGCACTAGACAAAAGGCAGTGATATGCATGCTATTGAGACAGATTCGATAGTGATCTTCATCAAAATGCCGAAAGGTAGCCATGTTTGCTGGACGCTCTAGAAATAGATGAGGATCCAGGACTTAAAGCAAGAAATACAGGCTTACCATGGGATACCAACAAGAAGCCAAAACCTGATATACTCAGGACATTGCCTACAAGACAATCACACCCTACAGGATTATGGCATCACAAGAGATTCAACCATCATAGTCAATCTGCGTCTCTGGAACTAGCACAAGAAACACAGAAACCTTCAAAGATGCAGTTAAAGGAAAGGGAAAAGCACAAACCAAACCAGCAATAATGGTTGAGCCGCCAGGGCCTTACATCGTGGAACAAAAACCAAAAAATCCTGTACTCTCTGTCTCATCAATTCCTGATGTAAATAGCTTATACTCAGATCTCTCTAACAGTGCAGTTATATGTAGATTTAAAGGCTTCTAGCCAAACTCTGATGTACTACACCAATGGATACATACTGCATGGACATCAAATTGTGAAATCTATTTATGTCCCAAAGGGTTTTTTATATTCAGATTCAACATAGCACAAGAACAAGAATACATCCTCAACACGAGACCATGGTTCTAGGGCAGCGGTGGGCTCTTCATAACCCCATGGTTCCTAGAATTTGATGCCAACACTATGGTGGTATCAAAAATTCTAGTTTGGATTAGATTGCATAACCTCCCATTACATTTCTAGCATCATAATGTATTAATAGCTATTGGGAACTCCTTGGGAAAATTCCTAAAGACGGATGGGGACAGAATTACAAGGGGAATATTTACATTTGCTAGGATATGTGTTGAAACAAATCTTAGCCAAGGGTTACCAGACAACATCACATTGAATTTCAACAACTTGGAGTGGATTCAACCATTAGAATACGAAAACACAACTTTTCGGTGTCGTGGATGTTTGCAAACAGGCCACTTGCAAAGTGCATGTCCTTTGGCCAAAAAAGAACCCAAATGGAATAAGGAGCAACAGAGGAAGCCAAAAGGTTGGCATAACACAGACCCCCTAGAGGAAGAAGTAGAAAGAGCAGAGCCAAAAGAAAGCAAAGCAGATTTGGACACTCAAAAAGGACAAAACAACACACCAAAGGAGGTTCCTGACAATCCCCCTCAACAACAACAGACCAAAATGGAAATAAGTGGAAGTAAACAAGCACATGGATCAGAAGGCTCAGGCTCAGACAAAGAACATCCCATAAATACCAGTGAGGAACAATTAGCCATAGTAACAACCACTCCCAACACTGGAGGTTGGAGGAAAGTGGAAAAGAAGAAAGGTAGGAAAGAATAGGCATAGTTTTTACTTTTTATCAGCTGCTCCCTGCGAGGAGATTCATATCACTGCTTTTTTCTTTTTTTGGATAGGAAATGCCTCAATTCATGCATATGCTTAGCATCTACAAAATGTAATTTTCTATATTAATGAAAATTACGACATTTCCCACAGGAAAAAAAGTGAAAATGAAAAATGCAAGAAAAACACAAAATTTTTCAAAAAAATAGTAACAAGTATATAAAAAATATATATTAAAACATAAAAAAAGGAATAAAAATTAAAAATTAAAACACTGAAAAAAATAAAATAAAAATTAGAACAAAAATTGAAAAAAACACAAAAACATTAAAAAAATAATAACAAGTAAAAATATATATTAAAACATAAAAAATTAAAAAACTTGACAAAAACAAAACAAATATTAAAAAATATATATATAAAAATACAAAAAATAAAATAAAACACAAAAATGTAAAAAAAAACAAAATTAATTTATAAAAGATAAAAATTTAAAGAAAAAAATAATAAAAACAAAACAAGAAATATAAAAACATAAAATATTAAATAAATAAATAAAACAAGAATTTTTTTCTAAAAAACACAATTTAAGAAAAAAATTAAAAACAAATAAATAGTACGTCGATAATGCAAAAAAAAAAAAAAAACAAAAAACATTAAATTAAATAAATAATACATTAAAATAAAAATAAAAACAATAATTTAATAATAACATTAAAAAAATATAAATAAAAAACATTAAAAACAATGATTTTTATTTTTTATTTTTTTAAATAATTAAAATAAGATATAAAAAATTAAGTCAAGTCCCACAAGCATAATCGATTGAGGATGGACCTCATTAGTAAACTGACCTAGGGTCAAACCTCATAGGGGTGGTTGTGTCTGTGTTAGGGGGAGGAGACATGCTAGAAAATTTAGTCAGCGTAGCGATGACGTGCCTCAGGCAGGGTAAAATGCCTTGGTGACTTTGATAGATTAGATGCCCTTGGTTCGCGATTTCTCAAACCACAAGTCAAGCCTGGAGGGTCACAGACTTGAAAAAAAAAATTATAATAATAATAACATTTAAAAAAAACAAAAAAAAAATATAAAAACCGTGAACAAAATAAATAAAATAGTAATATACAATTTAAATTTAAAAAAAAAAAAAAATTAAAAATAAAATAAAATAAAATATTAAAATTTAAAAAATAAAGCAAATTAGTAAACATTCAAAAATATTAATTAAAAAATAAAATAAAATAAAATAAAAAAATGAATTATTATTTAATAAATAATTTAAAATATAATTAAAATAAAAACATTTTAAAAATATTAAAAAATACAAAAAAAAACAAGCCCTGGTTAGCTGCCTGAGGGGCGGTGGGCAGAGATGGGGGTTGCGCGCAACTCCCTCTACCCTTCCTCATGGCCTCTCAGGTAGATGGCTAGGGGTGGACCAATTCGCGGAATTCGCCAACCCCGAGCTAGCTGCCTGAGGGGTCATGGGGAATGGCACAGGGAGCTTTGCGCAACTCCGCCCACCTTCCCCCATGGCCCCTCAGGTGAACAACCAATTGCTCGAGGGGTTGTGGATGTCACATCCCCAAATCGATTTCCCCATTTGGAGTGTCTTGCGGCACCGGATAAACATCTAAACTTAGTTTTTTCCATTATGTTTTATGGACTATGCCTACATTCATCATCATTAACTTTCTTCATAAAAATAATGTGCAAAATATCATAAATTAAACAATCACAAAATAAAGAAAGAGACCAATTTCAATGCTTTAATAATATTTTAACTTCATATGTAAATTATGTTTTTGAAAATACATAATAGGGAGGCCAACACGACCTCGACCCAGTTTACAATTTTTAT
Organism: Pinus tabuliformis; assembly: GCA_031772625.1. Classification (NCBI taxonomy): domain Eukaryota; kingdom Viridiplantae; phylum Streptophyta; class Pinopsida; order Pinales; family Pinaceae; genus Pinus; species Pinus tabuliformis. The sequence goes on from CM062816.1 coordinate 1,033,017,086, forward strand.
GCATGAGGTTAGCCTGCCTGTTGTGTCACACGCCCAACCATGCTGCCTGACCCGACTACAGTCCACCCAATCCGCCTTCCACACACCCTACACGTTCTGTCATTTCAATGCCTGACAACAACATCCTACTGCACCCATCCATTGCATCAAACTCTACCTGAATTGTTGCATCGTGTCGTTATATGTCGCAGGTTTATGGTCCGCCTGCCCTGCAACCTCCACACAACCCGACCCGAACTGTCTTCCTTTGTCAAATGTTCATCCTTCCCTATGGGCTCATCCCCATCCAATGCATCTTGTTCTACGGTTATGTATACATTCACTGAACTCCAATTTCTACTTTGTACTTGGATGTTTGAACTTCAGTGCTCCTCCTCCACTCCGGCGTCCACTATATATATGCTGCCCACTGTGAAGGATAATGAAGGGTCGTGTCTTCTGGGGTGTCATACCACCAAGCCGACCCACTCGCCAAGCTCGACACAACCCTAACACGTGCATCGACCCAACACTTTGCTCGACCTCCACCTCATATAAACTAACTCGTCGTACTCTCCAACACTTAGTCGAATTTTGCATCTTAGTTTTGTGCATGTCAGGTGTGCACCCTTGTCTGACATCACCAAACGCTCCACCCATCACCCGTGTTGACTTGCCCAGGTCCACGTCCACCCAAACGCCCGTGTCGGGTCGCCCGGTTGCACATCCCTGTCAGATGACCACCCGTTGCACACGGGTTGCGCCCGCCCATCGGACATGGGTCACCTTGCTAGGCCCGTATCTCGTTTTCAATTAAGTTTTCCCGTGTTGGGAACCCGACTCACCCAAAGGTGGTGATTCTGGCTCAGGGTCCTGACGTCCTCCCCGACCATGAGTCATTTATGTCCTTCACAATCCTGTTGATCACATCAGCTCATCATTATACTCAATAATGTCCTTCTTCCATCTCCACAACGAATCCTCTGTTTCCCAGCGACTCTCCTCCAATGCGTTCTTCCATCGAATGAAGGAATCTCGTCGTGCAACACTCCCAACACCTGTAGTTAGAAGATCCAAGATCTTATCGAAGTGTGGCTTGTCCACAACCATGGCTGGTCCTCTCGGTGGTGTTTTTCTCTAAGGATGAATGTGCATCAAGTTTACTTCTCTTGAGCTAACTCATATGGAATACAAGATGTTTAGAATGAATGTGGTTCAGAAGCTCCAACTCATAAGCAACTTCCCCAACTCACTTCATTCACCCAGAATGGCGCTTCATAACTCCTCATCAAATATCTCATAGTCCCTTTCAGTGGTTGAAACTGATCTCCGATGATCCTCAGTAAAACCATATCCCCAACATCGAAGTGTGTGTCTCATTTATCCTTATCTTCCCATTTCTTCATCCTGCCTGCAGCATCATTCAATTGCACCCATGCTAACTCCAAAGACTCCTCCAATGCTGTGAAGAATCTCTTCGCATGTGGACTCCTAAGAAATCCTATTGGTATCATAGCGTGACTTGTGCATTGACCAACTCAAATGGAATATACCTAGTTACAAAAATCTTCTGCCAATTCTTCTGATCAACCATCACATAATGTCTCAAGTAGTCCTCCAACAATGCCTTAATTCATTCAGTCTACCCATCTGTTTGCGAATGGTAACTCAAACTCTACAACAACTCTATCCTGACCAACTTTAACAAAGTGGTCCAAAATTTGCCAATAAATCATGGATATCAATCAGACACAATACTCATTGGCATTCCCCAATATTTCACAATGTTCTTGAACAATAGCTCAGCAGTCTTCTCAGTGCCACATGGTATCTTTGTTGGAATGAAAATGACATACTTGGAGTAACGATCAACAATGATAATAACTTTATTATACCCTTGCACCTACGGTAACTAAGTGATGAAGTCCATCGAAACACTCATCCATGGTCTCTTTGGAATTGGTAAAGGTTGTAACAGTCCTCCCTGTCTCTAGTTATTCGATTTGTCCTGCTGACAAATGTTCGGATAAGGACCCTAGGGTCAATTTTTGATAGTTTTGTAATAGTTTTGTAAAAGAATGTAAAGTCTCCACGAAATGAGGAAGCGGAGTGCGAAGCTAAGTAAGAGTCAAAAGGGAATTAGTCACTTGTATGGGTAGGTGATAGGTTGACTTTGAGACTTAGCCATGGGTCACAGGCCATGGTATTGTAATGAAAAAGATAAATATATTTCAGTTTTAGCGAGTCTTAAATATAACTATTGTTAGAGAATCATTGTAAGGGCAAGGTGCTAAGGTAGAAAAATTATATTTCCTATCCTTAGATGAAAGGGGAATGCTCTTGTAGCTGAGTGCATGGAGACTTTGGTAATTCTGTCGCTGAGTGCACAAGCCTGTGTAGTTGAGTGCACAGGACAGAAAGAGTTTGTAACTGAATGCTAAATCTAATAAAGACTTTTTTAGATTGAATCTATTAAATCTTCACCTTCTTCCTATTTTTGTTTAAGTTTATGCATCTTCTCTCAATGATCTGCTTTATATGACTTAATGCTTTATTTATGCATGAAAAGGATAGATCTATAATGTTTATGCATAATAAGTATGATTAACCTCCTTCTTGGAGATAGGAAAGACGTAAGATAGATCTGATGTAGCTTATTGTTCAAAGAGGATAGATCTGCATGAAGGCAGATCTAGGTCATAAAGGCTTCAGAATATACAGTCCATTACATGAAAGTATAAATCGGTGTCTTTTATGCATAATAAGGACAGTTAAGTACCTTCGCGAAGGTCTGAAGATCATTTAAATAGATTTGCAGTAGCTGACAATGAGAAGGAATAGATCTACGCAAAGGAAGATCTAAGCTATAGATCCTCAGGAAGACCATCGAACAGGCCTCTGGATGCAAAAAGCTGGTTCTAGTATCCCCTATACTACTTCAAGTGAGACTACAACCTATGCTATGCAGGTTACTACCTACCGAAAGGGCAAGTAGTTAGGGTTTTGTTGGTTTACACAAATAACTTTGAACCTGGGTTAGTCCCCCTTAAGCCAACAAATGGTTTTGTTGTCGGGACAGGGATCAATCTGAGGAATGTGTGATGTCAAATAAGTGGTTCCCTACCAAGAAGGAAATTAAGAAGTGTCTCGATCGAAAGGAACACGTGTTTGCGGCTCAGGAGAATAGAAATTCGTGATTATCCAAGTAGCAGTACTTGAGTAGATACCTATACTAAGACGAAACTGAGAACCTTTTATATTTCTTCCCTAGAAAATTACACAAGTGGTTATCTAGATTGGCAGACAATCAAGGTACGTGGAGACTTGATGGCCATATTGTGTGGACTCTAGAGCTAGTAAGGTGCTTGGAAGCTTCAGAAAAGAACATCGTGCAGTTCGTCGATCATTGGATTGGTCGAACACTCGGAGCATTTGTGACTGAGTTCGTAATCGATACAACTGTCAGTTACAGTGAAGCAGAGTGTAGGCTCTTCAAGGGACCAAGAGGTAAGTACTTGAAATCATTAAAAAATTGGATTAAAATATTGTTATATGAAAAATGGGTTATTCCATTGCCTTGATGTTTGGAACTACACAAAGTGGAAAACCCTTCATACGGAATGGAGAATCAGGCTCTTAGTATTGTCCATTGATCGGATCCCATTCAAGTGACGACAAAGGGACAATCCTAAGTACACCTCATAGTGAGATACAATTTATTAGGAAGGGTATCCTACGCATACCTCTTCCATCCACTCCACCTCCACCTCCACCATTCAACATGGTGAACTCAATGAAGATTCTGATTTTTAAAGGGGTAGGGAGTGAAGTCCTTGAACAGTTCTGGTTCATTGCAGGTACTGTGTGGACAACACAACAAATTAAGGATGATAAAATCAAGAAAGTGTAGCTGGTCATGGGCTTACACGATCGAACATTAACATGGTACATCAAGTACTGCACTAATGGCCCCAACACAACGTTGGCAGAAACTCAACAGGCGTTGAATAAAGAGTTTAGAAAGCCTAAGTCAGAGGCACAATCAGTAACTGAGTTCAAAGAAATTCGACAAAATGTAACTCAGACATCCTAGAATTTCGATAAGAGGTTGAAACGTTTGATCAGGCAGTCCAATATGGTGATTACAGATTCCAAGTTGTGGGACTCGTATATCATGTCACTCTTACCACACTTAAGACTGTCATTGTCATGAAAAAAGATAGCATCCCATGCAGAGGCTATAGAGATTGTGATGAGGTTGGAAGCCTCACCAATATAGGAAACGAACATTTGAGTGCATCAGATTCACTCGCAGCTGGAAATCCTACAGTTGGAGTTGTAGAGCTTGAAGAAGGGAAAGGAAGCCCAACTTGAGGTATGCGCTGAAGTTTGGTGCTTGAAATGCAAGGGCCATGGGAATGATAAGGAACATTTATTGGATTATCAGAACCATCTTATTGGAGGGGGGCCTATCCCCCTAAAGCTAGAAAATACCGTTGGGCCAGGCAGAGGAGCATTGTCATGGTGCATTATTTGTTAGGTTACTGGAAAACATGTAACAAAAAATTTCCATCTGCTACAAACGTTTGTACAGACCCCTCAACAGTTGTTTTGAAATTTCTACAAGTCTATAGGTCATGATGAGCACCATTTCCAAAGATATGAATTGATGATGGATAGAACCCCTACCTATCGAATGCATGTAGAAAATCAGCCTTAAGAGTAGGGGCTACTAGGGGTTGTGACCAAATTATTTTTCTATAACTGTGGTGAAGTAGGGAACTTCGTACAAGATTAGCAGAACCCCATGCAGCCATTGTGTCAATATTGCAGACAGTTCGACCATGTGATCAAAGATTGCCTGATCCTTATAGCAAAGATGCAAGAAAAGAAGACAGAGGCCCAACAGCCAATGCAAAATATCCAGATGATGAGGGTGAAACTGTGTGAAGAAGATCACAGTGTCAATATAGTAACGCGCAGTGGTATGGCCACCATTGAGGATAACAGGAAACAACCAAAGACTTAAGGATGGGTGAACAAGGCTACTTAAAAGGAAGTTAGGTTTGACCTCAACTAGGCTAAAGAAACATTTATGGAGGCTAAAAAGAATTTTGTTGAAGCTTCTACGTCTGGGAGTTAAGAAAACTTAGTTGGGAATAGTGGAGTACAAGATGTGGATCTGTTGATGTTAGCCACTTTCCTGAAGACTTGTATGAAGTTGTTGCACAATAAGAAGGAAATAGAAGGGCTCCAAGATCTCATCTACAAATGCACGAATAAAGACAAGACCCATACTAAATAGCACACTGTGAGAAAACTTGGTAAGCAGAAGAAGCTAATGGGGCGAAAAATGAGGCTGACCGCGTAGATAGGAGAATACGAAATGGACCAAGTAATATTGGATCTGGGGTCTGATGCAAATGTCCTTCCTAAGCAGACATGGGAGAGGATGGGGAGACCTACGCCACAGTGGTATCCTATTGAGCTGCATATGGCTAATCAATAGAAGATTATTCCGATGGGGCACTTATATGGTGTGATGGTAGAAATTGAGGGTGTGAGTGCGTTGGCTAATTTTGAGGTCATTGAAATAGTGGATGATAATAACCCTTACCCTACGCTACTAGGAATTGATTGGGATTTTGACATGGATGTGGTAATCAACTTCAAGAAGTGGAAAATGAAATTTGAGAGGAAGGCGCTCAAGGTTATTGTTCTACTAGACCTTGCTGAAGGAGCGCGCTATACTGAACCTGTTCGCGACTTTGTGGAGGATGATGATGATCTAGATTAGATATACAAGATCACAGTGTGAGACAAATATTGGATTAACCCTATGGCCAATGGATGAATTGCGTGGGATAGGGATAGTTCTTGTACCTCAGACTCGGATGAAGAACTCGAGCACTAGCAGAATTGGTTGCACGAAGTATCTATGCTCTAGTGCAATATGATGACCAAATCACTGTAGTGTGTCTCAACTGAGGTAAGAAAGCTTCCATATTATGATGGTTTGACTGATTTTGATTTGTTTTTGGATGAATTTGAAAGGGAAGTGTCTAAAGAACATCACTTCCAAATGCTTGAATTGGCACTTCGCAGTACACCTGCCATTGGTGGGGTACCCACAAAGAGAACTTCGCTGGTTGGAAGAAATATAGAAGGATGATGAAATTAAGGTTTGGATATGTTAATACTAGGATGACTGAGAAGTAAAGTGGGAAGGAAGATACTCGCGAGAATTTTCCGCGTGGACTAGATATTAGGGAATGGAGCCACAACCAGAATGGGTGCACATCTTCTGTCATACTTTAGATACGATCCCCATGAACTAGTATTTGGAAATAGAGCTTTGCCATGGGACAGCTGAATGGGACATCTTAAGAGAAATGTTTTTACTGACGTTCAACTTTGAGGATGGATTCAATTGCATTGATGAATCACTTCAAGAGATCATGTCTACTATCTTCAAGATGCCTAGGGAACTCATAGAATGGACTCAACTAGATTGGAGTACATAGTTCCACCATGAACTGGAATGTTACAATGTGACCACTGAGGAGGAAGAAGAAGATCCACAGAATATTAACATTCCAGAATCAGAGGGACAACGCGAGGTTCAGGGACCTCAGATAGAAAACCCTAATGTAACAAAGCCGCTGAAAACCTGTCAAGTAAATATTTTATTTGATGTAGAGAATAAGTTCACAAAGATAGGAGACTATTCGAATGAAGATATAGTTGATAAGGTGGTTGAACTACTATACGAATACCAGGATCTATTCCCAACAAATTTCTCGGATCTGAAGGGTATCGTAGGAGATCTGGGTGTAATGAAAATTACTTTGAAACCTGATGTGAATCCTGTCAAGCAAAGACCTTATCGGCTGAATCCAAAGTATAAATAAAAGGTGCACAAAGAACTTGACAAGATGCTAGAGGCCACAATTATTGAACCAATAGAAGAATTTGATTGGGTAAGCCCAATAGTGGTCCAGGAAAGGAAACAATAGGGTGAAATTAGGATATGTGTAGATCTGAGGAAGTTAAACGATGCATCTGCGCATGATACATTTCCAACACCATTTATGGATGAAGCATTAGAGAATGTTAGAGGACAGGAGGATTATTCATTCACTAATAGGTTCTCAGGATACCACCAAATAAATATCGCATCGGAGGATTGTAGCAAGACAACCTTCACAACAATGTCGAGTTGTTTTCAGTATATAGTAAGTCTATTGGGATTGAAGAATGCGCCCACAATTTTCTCTAGGGTAGTAATCATGGCATTTAAGGACTTTATTCATAAATTCCCAGAGGTTTATTTTGATGAGTGCACTGTGTTTGGATAGGTGAAGTGCCATGTTCCAAGTCTACGCCTCATGCTGGATACATGTTGCGGGTACCAGATCATGTTGAACTTGAAGAAGTGTATATTCTGTGTGCCCTTTGGAATTTTACTAAGCCATGTAGTATGCAAGCAGGGATTGATAGTGGACCCTGCGAAGATAGCCGTGATTGTGAATTTAGAAGCTCGCAGGAATGTAAAGTAGTTGTACACGACATTGGGGCACACTCATTATTATATAAAAATTATCAAGGCTTATGCTCAGATAACTACACTGACAGAAAAATTATTGAAGAAATATGCGACGTTTTGTTGGGATGAAGAGTGTCAGCATAGTCTAGATGTACTGAAGGAAAAGATGGTAATTGCGGTAAGCTTGGTGTTCCCAGATTGGAATAAAGAGTTTCACATTCATGTGGATTCCTCTTGCATTGCACTAGGTGCGGTATTGACTCAGAAAGGACAGGGAGATATTGATCATCCAGTAGCCTTTGCAAGTAGGAAATTGTCAAAGGCAGAGAATAACTACTCCACCACGGAGTGCGAGGGGCTGGCGATGGTCTATGCACTAGAAAAGTTTTGGCATTACTTGTTGGGCACACATTTTAAAATGTATATAGATCATTCGACACTGAAATACCTGGTCAATAAGATTGTGTTGGGGGGGGGGATCTGTAGATAGTTATTATTGTTTCAGGAGTATAACCTTGAATTGATTGTGAAACCGGGAAGGCTGAATGCCGAACCAAACCACCTACCTAGGATCGAAACAAATAAAAAACCAACTAGTTTGGAAAAAGGATTTATGGATGCGCAACTCTTTGTTGTACACATTGCGATGACCATTTTGTAGATATAATTCGGTTTTTATCTATGAGAACAACTCCGGAAGGGTATTCTACTCAGCGGAAGAAGGAACTAGTGGTCCATGCTACTGATATCTCTATTATAGTGGGACACTTGTATAAGATGAAAACATATTAAATATTCCACCGATATCTTCCAGAGTTTGAGAACTCTAGTATCTTCTCCGATGCATGTGGAGGCATGGCGGGAGGACACTATACAGGTAGAGCAACTGTGAAGAATATTTTGCACATAGGGTTATGGTGGCCAATAGTGCATAAAGACTCTAAGGTACTTTGTAAAGCATACGATGCTTGTTAATGGATGGGAAAGCCTTTGAAAAGAGATGAAATTCCCCTAAACCCTCAAGTTTCCTTACAAGTATTTGAAAAATGGGCAATTGACTTTGTAGGTCCGACATAACCACCAGGAAGGAAGGCAGGCGTGCGGTGCATTATTAATGTGATAGAGTACTTATCTAGATGGGAAGAAGCGCAGTCAGTGAAGGATTGTACTGTTGGTACCGTTGTGAAGTTCCTATTTGAATATGTATTAATGCGGTTGGGGTGCCCTAAATTATTGATGAGTGATAGGGCTATGCATTCCCTGAATGAAATAATCAGCATGATGCTCGAAGAATTCTAGGTATACGATCAAAACAGTATTCCCTATCACCCCCAAGCCAAGGTACAGTGGAAGCATTCAATAATATTCGGGAGAATGCGTTGAAACAGGTTTGTAATGCAAAGAGAAATGATTCGGATTTAGGCATCCCAACGATTCTATGGGCATATAGGATGACATGCAAGAAGTTGACAGGACAAACCCCATTCAGATTGGTATATGGGATTGAGGCAGTGATGCGTATGGAATATATTTATCTAAGCTTGCACATTGCAGCTTTGACAAAGATGACAGATCGTGAGATCTTGGAGGAACGACTCACGCAATTGATGGAGTTGGAAGAAGACCGATTTCTTGTGGGATTTCACTAGCAAGTTCAAAAGGAATGTAAGAAGACCTCGGATGATAGGCATATTAAGTTGTGCATATTTAAGGTGAAGGATTTGGCTCTTCTCTATGATACTAAGTTCACAAAGTTTCTGGGTAAATTTCAAATGCATTAGTTGGGACAGTATGTTGTTAAGGAAATCACGGACGGTGGTCCAGTTTAGCTCACGAAGCTGAATAGAGAATTGTTCCCTGGAAGGGTGAATGGAAGTTGATTGAAGTTGTATATAGGGGATCTTACCCTTGCACAATGACTATAAGGTAGAAGGACAATCTTAGCACTCTAGGTAGTTGAAAGGGAGTGCAGGACTATAAACTACACTACCCAAATAAGAGAAAACCATAGAATAGGGGTTGCATGACGAACAGAAAAGGTGTGACAGAAGAAGTTGCGACCAAAGAAATTATGATAGAAGAAGATGTGATGGATGAGCTACACCATGACGGGTGGTGCTGCATAGCCAGGTCGAAAGGTAGCCGTTGAAGTCATTGTTCATAATTGGATAGCGAAAATCCCATCAGGAGGAGCGCTTAGGTGACATTTATGGCAAAAATATCTAAGGATATGCCGCCAAAGTTACATTTATGATCAGAAAATGGAGGTAACATTAGGATTTGAATTCAAAATTTCCTATAAATCTGGCATATTGATCTACCGAAGAACACTTTTCTTTCTAACAAATTGGTATAAGCCCTCTTATTTTTGCTCTATGAATTGACAGACTTGGGAGGAATTTGTTGCAAGCACAAAATTCATGAAAATGCCTGAGTATAGCCAGAGGCTTATCCTTGAACAAATATCTACTCTAGTAAGTTTCAAAGTCACGATCTCTCAAGCAGAGACCCCTGAAGTTGTGTCCATGGAAGCTACACCCTCTGTTCCTATGGCACCGAGGTTGCCTAGGTTGAAGTTATCAACTGCTAAGGAGAAACAACAAAAACCACAACTTGTATCAGTGAGGTAGTCACTGAGGAAAAACCTAGTGGAGGGTCGACAGAAAGACAGGAAGGACAAGGCAAAGAAGTTAGAGGAACCAATGGATTTGGAAGAAGAGGAACTCCAAAATGGCGTTGAGGAACTAGATGCTAATGAGGGTGAGCCTATCACGAGGCTCTCAATGTATATCCTTCCATGGAAAAGGAAATCAAATATAACCAAGGACTCAGATTTGGGCAAATTCATGGTCTTTATACCATTGTTACCGCAAGAAGTAGTATTTGAAGGTGCACTCTTAGCACATATCCTGGTGTTAAAATTGAAGGATTAGGATCTCACCAACCATGATAAATTCCCTCTCTTGGCCACCAATAAATATGTGACCAAGATTTATTATGAAGAAACTAGGGTCACAAGGCTAGAACCAATGAAATGGGTAAAAGGTATCGAGGGGCCAGATTTCTTCATATGTTCTATTTTCCACACTTCCACTGATAAATTATCAATAATGTCTATGTGCGATAGTTTCTTGCACTGGTGCATGATGGGTGTTTGTGGTTAGGAAAACCCATCCCCATAAAAAATTTGTAGATCCATCGAATTATGAACTTGCCCTATAAAGGGGAGGACCCCACTAAGGAGTTTGGAGGCAAGACTGAGGGGAAGGAGCTTGTCGATAGAAAAAAAATGGAGTTTGGGTTAGTGAGGAAGTCGCACGGATACTCCATCGGCTTAATTATACACCAAGCGGTGTATTTTTCTGCTTAAATTTTAGTTGGGAAGATCATGAGAAAATGTCACGCGGATGAGGTTCCAGCACTAGTCATTGCGTTGGCTACATAGTGCACGAAGGGGGTGTAGTACGAGTAGGCAAAATACCTTTGCAAGGAGTTCTTAGCAAACTGCCACGAAGTGCAAGAGGAGAGAAAGGCATTTCACTATGTCTAGCTCATGTTGCTGATTGTACTAGTCACATGGGGACTACCAGATGATAGTTAGCTCCCTCTGTAGGAAGAAATTTTACAGAAGGCAGTGAAGTTCAATTCACTGTGGGCGACGAAGGACCTGGAGAGGATCATGGAGTATAATTTTTTTTGGATATTAGTTAATATGGACCTTCGCATAGTAATAAGTCAACAACCAAGGTTGTCTCTAACCTAGTTGAGGTCCTACGCGGAATTTAAGGCTGACTTTCACAATGTGCCCATCCGAGCAAGGCGGGACCCGAAGAAGCTTTAGCACAAGTTGTCATATTTAATTACAGAGGCTAATGAGTAGGAAATCATGGGAATATGTCCAACGGATTGTAGGGAGCCTTTGCGCAAGCAAAAATAAGGGAGGAGAAAGCTCCTTTGTGTAGACAACAGTTGAGCAGAAGAAGAAATAAGTAGAGCAAGAAGCAGTGCATGAAAAGGCTGCTCAAAAGAGGAAAGACATTGTTGCTAAGGCAGCTGCTGAAAAAGAGTATGTCAATAAAGAGAATTATCAGAAAGAGCTCACTAACAAAGAAGATACAGTGGAAGTTGAAGCATTGGCTTCCCAGCATACTAAAGAGCAGGAGAAGTTTGAGCACGGAGGAGGCGAGGGTGACGCGCATAGCACTGCCTTCAGGATGTTGAAGCGACCAAAGGTGACAACTGTCAGACCAAGGAAAAAGCACAAATTAGACAAGAAAGAGTGCATTGACCCAATGGTCCTCATAGAAGCGGACCTTGATGAAATCAGGGATAAGGCCAGAGACACCATGACAGATTGTGGACTAAATTTTAGAAGCAATACATGCAGACACTGGGGAGCATCCAAAAGGATCTGCGTGAGTCACAGATTCAGACAGGCCAAATTCAGGTGAGTGTTGGAAAAGTGAGCGGGGTTCAAGCAAGCATGTAGTAAGCTAGCGTGATCTCCATGGAACCAGAATGGACTTTAGACCTCATAGTAATTTCCTTTCTAGAAGGAACATTATGCGCGAAGTTAGAGGAAGACAATGCCCAGCTTGGGAAGATCAAAGGAGTGGGTATGAATTTAGTCACGCTGCCACTTCAGACCCTCCACGGGCTGTATCAAGAGTTCTCAAATGAGCTTCAGATAAGAGAACAACATGTGCTATGAGTGATAAGTGAAGTTAAAATGAAAAATGAGTAGATCTTCACTGAGAAGGTTTAGGCTATTTAGGAAAAATAAGATTTCGAAGTGTGAAGCCAGAGCTTAGAAGCAACCATTACACAAGAATGTAACTCAGTACCAAAGCTACACATTCCATAGGATGTTGCCATGTCACCAAAGGTTTGAAAAGTGCACGTTATAGTGCAATAGTCCAAAGAAGAGGTAGGCTGAGTTACTTTCGATTTTTAGATGAAAATCTCGGAAATGCAACTGAAACTACAAGTGACTACTCTGATAGAGGTCAAGGAGTAGTGCAACACATCCATCATGAAATATATGGCTACCTTGGATAGTGCAGTGACAAGCTACAACTCTATATTTGAACATGCAATGGAGTTATGGACCACTTTGCAGGAGGACTCTAAGTTGCAGATATTGGGTACATAGGTCAGAGAAGCATAACATAAATTCGACGAGATTAGGGCAACTAGGCACATGTTGGCGCTAATCTAGCGCTTCATGTGCTTACTAGAAATGAAGGTACTATAGGCACAGGTTGAGGAGTTGCAGCACAAGGAAAACGTTTTGAAGGCTCACCTTCATCCATGGACAAAGGAAGCAAGCCAGGTTACTATGGTTATCCAAGAGAAGCTGAAGATGTTCCATCAGACACAAAGAACCATGTGCCTCTTGATGGAGGGGCCAAATATAGAGAAGCTGGTCGGAGAAGTGAAGCAGGTTGTTGTACAGAGCATAGTATACCTTGAAGTACCAAAGATGGAGTTCAATGAACTCTGCCACAAAGTGGAGAAGCCATTAGAGTGACTTGAGGGTGAGTCACCATATTTGTGTTGGGGGCCTGATGGGATAAGGTGCCTAGGGTCAATTTTTGACAGTTTTGTAATAGTTTTGTAAAAGAATGTAAAGTATCCGCGAAATGAGGAAGTAGAGTGCGAAACTAAGTAAGAGACAAAGGGGCATTATTCCCTCGTATGGTTAGCTGATAGGTCAGTTTTGAGACTCACCCATGTGCCATGGGCCATGGTATTGTAATGAAAAAGCTATATATATTTGAGTCTTAGCGAGTCTTAAATATAATAGCTGTTAGAGAACCATTGTAAGGGCAAGGTGCTAAGGCAAGAAACGTATATTTCATGTCCTCAGGCTAAAGGGGAAGGCTCCTGCAGCTAAGTGCACAGAGACCTTGGTAAGTCTACAGCTGAGTGCGTGGGCCCCTGCAGTTGAGTGCGCAGGGTGGAATGAGTGTGTAACTGAATACTAAATCTAATAAAGATTGTTTTGGTTCAAATCTATTGCATTTGTGCCTTGTTCTTATTTCTGTTTAAGTTTATTCATCTTCGCTCAATGATTTGATTTATATGACTTAATGCTTTATTTTTGCATGAAAAGGATAGATCTGTAATGTTTATGCATAATAAGTATGATTAACATCCTTCATAGAGATAGTAAAGACATAATATATATCTTTTGTAGCTTACTGTTCAAAAAGGATAGATCTATGCCAAGGAATATCTAGGTCATAAAGGCTTCAAACTATATAGTTCATTGTGCGAATGTAGTAAATCGGGGTATGTTATGCATAATAAGTACAGTTAACTACCTTTGTGAAGGTCTGAAGGTCATTTAAATAGAGTTACAGTAGTTGACAGTCAGGAGGAATAGATTTGCGTGAAGGCAGATATAAGTTATAGTTCCTCGGATAGACCATCACACAGGCCTCCAGATGCAGAAATCTAGTTCTAGTGTCCCCCAATACTACTTCGAATGAGACTATAGCTTGTGCTACGCAGTTTGCTGCTGAAAGGGCCAATAGTTAGGGTTCTTTGGGTTTGCGTGAATAAATATGAACCTGGTTCAGGCCCCCATAAGCCAACAAAAAATGATGCATGTATGTACATACTCCTTTACATCCTCCCTCATCTTCTCACAAAAGTACCCTCTCTCCAATAATTCCAAAGAATAATGCTACCCTCGGTGGCCAACCCATGGAAAGTCATGGAATTCCTTTAAGAGGTTCCTCCTAAGTCTAGATGGCTTCAGAATGTAAAGCTAATTGCCATAAAACAAGAGTCAATCTCGTAGGAAAAACTTATGAGTTTTCCCCTCCTTCACCTGCTTCAAAATACTTTTCACCTGAATATCGATCTCCACACTCGCTCAAAGTATACTTTGCATCTCATTATTCATCTATACTTAACTCCTACTAGGCTCAACTCAGTTCTCTCCCTCATCAAGTGCATCTAACTATCCCTTCCTGCTGAGGGCATATGTAACTGCATTGAGTCTCCCTGATCTATACTCATTAGTCATGTCGAACTCTGTGAAGAAGTCCTGCCAGTGAACCTGTTTCATTGACAACTTTGGTTGGGATGAAAAATAACTCACTGCGATGTTTTCAGTCTTGAAAACAAAAGGGTTCATAGTCAAGTAATTCATTCATACATGTAAACATTGGATGATGACAATCATCTCCTGTCGCTCTGTATCTTGCAACTTCCAACTCTTATATGCCACCTGTTATCACTGAAAACGTTGTTGTCAAAATTTTTTAGTCTAGCTTAAAGTCAGGGTGTTTTCGCAGCGCCTGAATTCTGTTTAGCAGTTTCGCAGCGCCAGGATTCTTTTTAGCAGTTTCGCAGCGCCAGGATTCTTTTTAGCAGTTTCGCAGCACTACCTGTTTGAGTGGTTTCGTAGCGTGCTACGAAACTGGGGATTTGTTTGAGTTTTCAGTGGAGGCCTGAATCATAGCATGTCTATTGTACACTGACTGCAACTGCTGTGGATGAGGTTGATGTGCTTAAAGGTCTAATGATGACTAAAGGATATAACTCTGGTGTTGTTGCATATGATACTCTGATCTGTGGATTTTGCAAAATGGCCAGAGCAATCTGAAGAGCTATTAGGGTTGATTGTCGATTCTCTCAAGGCATTTGATGGTGTAGTTCCTCACGGTGGCCAAAGAGCATCGCACGGTAACATTCCTTCATACCAGCTACATAAACAACATAGGAGTCAAGTTGTTGTTTCAAATCTTTGGAATTGAGAAATATGGGAATGGATGTCGGTGATTTTTCCTCCATAATCATAGTTGGAGTATGCGTAAGGGAAAAGAAGGTTCCTTCTGCTGCCAAGAAGTACATCCTGGATTGGCTGAGGGAATTTGGTGAATTTGAGATCATAATATTTGGAGACATCATCATTCTTGAAGAAACAACGATGAAGTGCTCAATTTGTGATTGTTTTTTATTAAACCAGCTACCCTTTTGAAAAAGTTGAAGCTTATGCTACTCTTTGAAAGCCTTTCCTTCTGAATGAGCTTAGATCTTAAACATCCTCTCCATGATAGTCGAAAGGTATATGAGCGCCTTCAAAATTTTGGCACTCCCACTCCAAGTATGCACTTGTAAACAGGGATTACCTCTATCAAGAATTGGACTATTTTGTGGAGCAAGGGATTTTTGTTCAAGTCAATGGTGACTTCAAATCTGCTATTAATCTGTGATCTGTACTTCTACAAGAGGAAATCTGGTTTACAAATTCAAGGCCTTAATTCACCAAAGGAGGACTTGCTTCTAATATGAGGATAGTTCCAAAATTCTGAACAAATCCGAAGCTGACCTCTCTACAGATTTAATTTGTTGTCCAAATAATGATCCACGTGTTCTTCGTCCTCTTTAGCTTTAGGTTCCTTCAAATCCAAGTTTTGTGCCTTTGCTTTACTAAATTATCCTTAGTAGAGTGCCTTAAAAAATTTACCACAGGATCGAGGCAAAATATCATCTCAGGTGCAAGGATGATGTGTTATCGCAGGTTTGAAGCTGATGTAGGTTTGCACAGAAAAAGAGGGACTATGAAAAGGAACCAATTTCAGATCTTCACTTTTGTTCTATCTTTTCTACATTTCCTTGCGTCTGTTCTGTTTCAAAACCGAGCTTATTATCTTGACCGAAAGTTCTGAGCTGAAATGGACACCCTCAGTTGTATATATATATTTGTTAGAGTCTATGAAGAGACACGTCTCTTGGTCCCGTGGCAAATTCATGGAATAGCTTGATGTATGGGCACAAGTGTTTGATGAAAGAGACGTAGCTCATTATCATCGTGGCCTAGCTTCACAAGAACTCTTTTTCTACGCAAACAGGTGGCAGGGGTGATCAATAGTCACTGTTGTTATAATGAGGCATCTGGCAATTCTGTTTCCAGGAATTCGTTCACTTGAAATAAAGACTCTCATTGGAAATATATACGCTATATATCTATTTGAAGCTACGCAACAAGCTGTGATATGAACCGGTGAATGAAACTGTGATATCTATTATAATAGCTTGATATGTGGGCGCAAGTGTTTGAAGTCACTTCAGGTAGAGTATTTGCTGCTTGGAAGAGATCACAAGGTTGAATACGAGTTGCAAATGAATTGCCTAACAAGACAGTTCCAAGGGCGCAGAGGATTTTTAGAGCATGAGCATGTATCAGAGCAGGAAAAGATGCTCGTTGCTCGAAGATTTGCAAGGAGTGATCAATAGATGGAACAGTTTAGATCTTTTCGACTCCTTCTTCATTTAACATAAGCTCGAGCTCATCATGTCAGCTCGTAGAAGAACTCTGTTAAAGGCTGTCATCCTTGGCAATAGTGCGGTGGGTAAAAACTTGCTGATGAATCAATATATAAATAAGAGTTTCAGTATGAGGATAGATTGTTCACGTTGCAAATATGGGATAACGCTGGCCAGGAAGGTTTTCAGAGCTTGGGTGCTGCCTTCTACCGTGGTACCGATTGCTAAAATTCTTAGTTTATAATGCTAATGTGCTAAAATCATTTGATAACAAATCATTTGCAGTTGTCAAGGAGCTGGTGCGAGAAATAAAAATTTCACATTGGGGAAATGTCCAGATAACTAAAAATTATCATCTTTTTCATGGTGGCGCTCGAATCAAAGGTGGCTTTGCAAAGATTGAATACCAAGCAAGACCTAATGCTAGAGGTTCATCATCTTTTAAGAGTTTCGTGGCAAGACTGCTACCTTGAGCACATTCAGTTTATTACCAAGATGAAATTGGGAATGTTTCTTCCTCACTTTTGAATGCTGACTTCAGAAAAACAGAACTGGAAATTGAACCTCGATATCCTATGTTTGAAGGCTGGCAAGCCACTTGTACAATAGGCTAAGGCTTATCCCTACAGGATTTTCTCTTCCAAGCAGCTGATGGCAGGGGTTATCTTAATATTGCTTTTGCATCTTCATTCAGTGTTGTGGTCATTGATAAATTTATTGTGAAGGTTGCACTGCCAGAAGGATCTAAAGATCTTTATGCTTCTGTTCCCTTTTCTACAGATTGACATTATAATATCTATGCACCTCGTTGTCTAGAGAACTCGAGTGCAGGAGCAAGACCTAAAGAATAACATTATTGGTTTTCTTACCAACTTATCGGTCTCTGGAGCAGCAGTGGCTGTTTTTCTTTAAAATAATGATGATAATGGATCAATGACTATGCTCGGATGCGCAAGGTTTATGACAAGCAAAAAAGCTGTGTTGTTGGCGGACATGACAGACATAAATGGATTTGTTGCAGCTGGTGTAGTTCCATTTCCTTTTAAGTTTGCAGATGTAGTGACTACTACTACACACAAGTCACTCCGTGGTCATCATGCTGCAATAATATTTTATGGAAAGGGTATCAAAGAAATCAACAAGCAGGGGCAAGAGGTTAAGTATGACTATGAGGAAAGGATTCACACAGCTGTGTTCCTTGGTCTTCAAGGTGGTCTTCACAATCATACCATAACTGGCTTAGCTGTTGCTTTTAAATAAGTAACTCCCTCAGAGTATAAGGCATATCAAGGGCAGGTTCTCAGTAATTGTGCTCATTTTTGTTAAGTGTTTAAGTGAAAGAGGTTATGGACTTGTTTATAAGATTCATTCCAGAGGCAACGGCCTATTTCACAAGTTTGGCAATACCACAAGTTCAGCATGCAATTCAAGTTGTTGGTAAAGTAAGAGGGATGGAGTGACCTCTTGATGTGTTACAAGTTTCAGTGGATGCAACTGTTGGAAAAAGTGCAGCCATAAGCACAGTGTTAGCAGAAACCAGTGAAGAAGACTGTGTTTTCTAAATCACACAGCAGTTTCGTAGTACGCTACGAAACTGCTGTAGGTGATGATTTTAAAGCGCAGAACTGTTAGTGTGATACTGTGAGCGGGAGTTGTGGAAGAGAGATATCTGTTTATCAATACCATCTACAGTACATTCAAAAACATGGTAGTATTTCATACCTGGGGTTGTTAAAAGATCTGGGAACATATTGCTACAATTTAGGAGAATGTTGGGAGACAGAAGCCGTGAAAACAGAGCACCTTCTTTAGTTAATTAATGAAGCCATCTACGTGACTGGAATCCAAGGCCATCTCATTTAGTGTACTTTCCTTCAGTCATCTCAACTCAAGCAGCAAAAGGACATGTGTCAAGAGCCAGAAAAGTATCAAGCATACGAGGAGAAAGGAATTAATGTTTTAGTTTGATTAGGATTGTGTGCAATTACATTTCAGCACTTTGTAATAAATGCATTAATTAAATAGCATGTAGGAATAGTTAATAACCACCTTCGAGGCTCCCCTCATGCTGGAGGAGGAAGCTCGAGGTGGTTTAGTTTGCTTGCCTATATATGGATCAATGTAGGATGTAAAAAGGGTTGGATATTATATACAAAAAAGGAGAGTTTTATTGGAGCCAATGTAAGACTTGTTACAGCAATAGTAAACAGTGGTTGTTTCTTCTCAAGATTCTCAATGGATCATTTTGTTCAAATGTGATGTTGGTGTATTCTCTTAATGTTCTTTTACAGCTTTGTTATAACACAATCACTCAGAATTCATATTATATGCTCTGACTTCCTGTGTGTTTGGCAAGCTGTGGTGTTGGTGAAGCATGTTTGAACATCTGATGCAAAGAGCCTTGACTTCCATGAGATGACTGTCATTTTGTTTATTAAATGTGAGAGACTCCATAGCCCAATGAAGACCAATTCGATGTGTGTCCAACCAGCTATATTTTCATAAGTGTGTGAAGAGTTAGCCCTCTGTTGTTGTGATTAATTCTCTATCAAAAAGCCTGTGAGAGAGCCCTCTCTGATTAGGAAGGCTAATTCCTAATCTAAAGTCTGGTCTGAAACAGTTACATGAAATCTTGCTTGGTTGCAGCCCTCAGTAGTGATTTTGTGATAACACCACCAATGCCCATCCTACAAGAGTACTCCCCCTATTGAAAAATATGAAGCATCATTGTGCACCTCAAATAGTTTCTCTAAGTCAGGTAGTCTCAGTATCGGTGTTGTAACCATCCTTTTCTTCAAATCTTTAAATTTTTCTTGACACTTCTCCATTCAATTCCATCACTTATCCTTATTCACAAGGTCTGTCAGTGGTGCAGTCACCTTGGAGTACCTCTCTACAAACTTCCACTATTTTTGGTCATCCCCAGGAATAGTCCCATATCATGGACTTTCTTTGGTTTGGCCCAATATTCAATTGCCTTTATCCTACTCAACTCCATCCATATGTGACCTTCACCCACATTGTGTCCAAGGAACATAATATCAGTCTAGGAAAACATACACTTCAACTTCTTCAAAGTACAACTAATTCTTCTTTAGTGCCTCAAATACCGAAGCCAAGTGCTTCTTATGATCCTCAATGTTATAGCTGAATATAACAATGTCGTCCAAGTATACTACCACGAATGAATCCAAATATGGACGCAAAACATCATTCATCAAAGTGAAAAATTTAGCACGAGCATTGCATAACCCGAAAGGCATGACAAGGAACTCAAAACTCCCATACCTTGTCACAATCATGGTCTTCTCATTTCACTTTTCTATCCACACTTAATAATACCTATGCCTTAAGTCTAGCTTGGAAAACACTCGGGATTTCACAATCTTGCTGAATAAATCCGCAACGAGTGGCAACGGATACCTGTTATTTATCGTCTATTTTTTAATAGCACGATAATCACATCACATCGTAAACTCATTCGTATCTTTGTTCCTCTGGAACAATATTGGAGCACCATATGGGGACCTTGAAGGTCATATGAAACCTGCATCATCCAAATCCTTGAACTATTGTTTCAACTCCTTCAACTCCGTTCTTAAGAAATGATAAGGAACTTTTGCCAAAGGTTGCTTCCTTGGATCTAGTTCGATGTTATGGTCCACTGCACGTCTCAGTGGAAGTACTTTTGGAAATTCATTGGGCATCAAATCTATGTATTTATCCAATACATTGGAAATATTGACTAGAATAAGTATCCCCACTCCATCATCATCCTCAACCTCTCGGATGACTATCACATATGTTTCAACATTTGAATCTCGCATCATCCTACTCATACTTAGTGCAGACACATGTTGCACCTTCACTTCCCTTCCCTTTTGGTGAGTTGGTAAAGCGCATGTTCATGTGTCTCCAATCAGAATGATCTCATCACAAAAAGTGACAACAATTCCCTTGTTTCCCTTCAGAAAATCCCTGCCCCAATATCATATTAAAGTCATTCATCTCCATCACCATGAAGTCCAAACAACCCTGCTAATCTACAATTCAAAATAGCACTTCATCTACCAATCCCGACACTTTAGCCTTCGAGTTCACTACCTTGATGTCCACCATGTTGCCATAAAATTATTTGTGGCACCTGTTTCCATCAAGTCTTGGACAGCTCTTCCATGAATATCCAAGTTAAGAAACCCCAAACTATGCAGCGAATTTTTATTTTTCTCCAAAACCTTGGCCTGTATACATCTCTGGTCTCTGCAACATTCTGCTGTACTAGCTTTGAGACCATCTATCATGCCTCCAAATCAGCTTCCCCATTTGGAGTGTTGTGTGGCACCGGCTAAACATCTACACTTAGTTTTTTCCATTATGTTTTCCAGATTATGCCT
The DNA here is from genome assembly GCA_031772625.1 of Pinus tabuliformis. Lineage (NCBI taxonomy): Eukaryota > Viridiplantae > Streptophyta > Pinopsida > Pinales > Pinaceae > Pinus > Pinus tabuliformis. The sequence goes on from CM062816.1 coordinate 1,033,038,287, forward strand.
ACATTCATCATCATTAATTTTTTTCATCACAATTATGTGTGGAATATCATAACTTAAATAGTCACAACAATAAGGAAGCGACCAATTTCAACACTTTAATAATCTTATAACTTCATATGTAGAATTCTATTTATACAAATACATCATAGGAAGGCCAACACGACCGCAACCTGTTTTACAGTTTTTCTACATGAGGTTGACCTGCCTGCCATGTCGCATGCCCAACCATGTTGCTCAACCTAGCCACAGTCCACCTGACCTGTCTTCCACATGCCCTGCCCATTCTGTCATTTCAATGCTTGACCGTAGTGCCCTGTCATGCCCATCGGGTGCACCAAACGCGGCCTGAACTATTGCATTGTGTCATTATATGTCGTGGGTTTGTGGTCCACCCACCCTGCAACCTACACACAACCCAACTTGAATTGTCTGCCCATGTCAAATGTTCAGCCTGCCCTGTAGGATCATCCCCATCCACTACATCTTGTTCTGCCATTTTCTCTGTGTTCACTACTATAGGGATTAATGCACGGGTGTTTGGTGATGTAGAAAACCCTCAAGGATCTTTCGAGGAACCTCGCTAGATAGTCAGATTAGCTGCAACTATCACAAAGGTACATGCATATATATGTTTAACAAACAAATATCAAAGCGAGAAGGACTTATTACCTCAAGTCTCAGTGTGTTGTTGATGGAGAGCACAATGCAGCTAAGTGGAAGACCCCTGAGCTGACTCCAGATCAAAACCTACACATAGGAAAGACAAGTGTAATATCACAACATAAAACCTTGATAAAAAAATGCATGAACTTATAAAACATATCTAGTTGCATATAACTAAGCCACTCATGTTAGAATATATTAGATAAACATATAAACAAGTTATACTACCAAAATAACAGAGTGGACAACACAACTGTAGTTCTATATTGATGTGGAATGAGTGATTAGAACCATCAGTTGCATCAGCCTTCCCTTACCCCTCTAGCTCCTCTCTCTCTCTCTCGCTTCTTAACCTCTTCTAATGCCTTAATTTGAGACTCTGCTTAAGAGTCAAATAGGAAATCCTTTTAAATGTTTTGACCTCTTTCACGATGGCCCAAGCCTTGCATATATAGCATGTAGGGTTAGGGTTGCCATTTCCTTCATGAGTTCCATTAGCCAAAAGTAGTGATGTTTCCATGGTTTAGTGCTCTTTCCCATTTGCATACTCCATTAGGAATTAGTAATTCTCCCAAACAAGTCGAGTTCTAATGTTTCCCTGCTTTTATGAGCTGATGCAGGAGAGAATCTAGGGATATGTTCTCAGTCAATTTTCTCCTTTGACCCATAGAAAATGATGTAGGGTCACTAACATTGTTCCTAAGGTAGCAAGTAGAGTTACCCTAGGCACTAACACACCCTTAAGCTTGCTGAGAAGCTTTATAAAGTATGTTGATAGCGTCTAGACAATGTTAGCTTGACAACTCGACCTATGAACTTGGTCAGTCCTTCAGTCATCATGTCTTTATCCTCTCAGTTCATGAGGAGGTAATTTTCTTGTATAAAATATGCCCCCTAAAGTGTGAGATCAAACGCTGTGACGATGGTTGAAATACTTTATATTTAATTGTCCTTTTCTTTGGAAAAAAGAGAGAGAGGATTGGAGCTTCAGGCGGTACAAGAAACCTGATACAACACATATATATAAGACAACTAAAATCATGTCCTGAGTCAAGCATTCCCATGATCAGTAGCTATGTCAGAGTGATTTTCTCAGAAAAGAGATATGACGATGCTAGCCACCGATAAGCACAATGTGGAACCTCAGTCATAATAGGATCATTCTGATGAGCTGTCTCCAAAAAACAATAAACGCAACTTGGGAAAAGAAACAAGGCTAAGTGATGCAAGCCTCTACCCAAGGTCTCGATTTCCGCTTCACCGAAAAACATAGATTGATACATGTGAATATAGGCATTGATGTCGAACATGCATGAAATTGTCTAATTACTAGTCAATAATGGAGACCATTAACAAATGCGAGGATGGCCATCGATAATGATGATGGTCTCCAAGATGCATTGTACAATCTAGCGAGTGCGAAAAAGGTTTTTGTCATTGAACAATCATAGAATCATTTAACGAGCCAATAATGAAAACCCTTGATTAAACACAAGGTGACTTGCCACTAATGTCTTCAAGTACCAAGGCATTGATGTGTTTCTGGGTCTTCTTCTTAGATAGAGTGTTGAAGTCTATAGGAAGAGACCTATTGAAAGGTAGGTAATAAGGTGTCCTGCATGAGTCAACGTGAAACGAGACAAGAATGATTTGTTTTTTGAGGAATATTTTGCGCATTGGGTCAAAGCGACAAAGGGCATGATGGTAGGATATGCTTGATGGGTTGATGGAGGAAATAGAACATAAAGGTTTTACCTTGAATAATAGAAGGCATGACAATGGCTTTAACCATGTAGCACTAGACTCATGAACACCAAGGAGTGTTAGGATACAAAGATGCAAGAACATCGAGGTATATAGGTTAAACTCATAGGATGGTGTTGTAGACATATTTGGGCACTGCCACCCCAAACTCATATGTCCATAGACTAAGGGCTTCTTAATTCCATAAATGTGTTGTTTCACACCCTAAACGATCATGGTCAACTGATTACATCATTTCCCAGAAGTTCCACCTGAAAAACTACTCAGAACTAGCCAAAACTAGACCATACAGACTGCTCCATGGGTAAGGTGCGATGTATACAAACTGCCTAACTGGCTAGGTGTGATGCATACTCAAATGGCCTTCTGTGGGGTGTGATGAGCGAGAATGGACAGATGGCAGAGACAATTTTCAAGGTGGATGATCATGAAATCTTCTAGAAAATTCTCCTGTGGCACTTGCTTCTTTGAATTCACCCAGGGATTAGTAAGAGATCATGAAATCTCTAAGTGGAACCAAGAACAATCAGTGAAATGACACTAATCAAAAACCTAGAGTTGACTCGCACCCTTGCAAGACATCTATAAATGGATCTCCCATCTGAGAGATCTAGAGGCATGAATTTTGTATTTTGTAAGGAAGTGTTGTTGGTTTGTTGGTGAGAAGAGACATTGCATTGTTGCGTGATTTGCTTGTTCATGAGGTGAAGAGGGCTTCTACAACTGGGAGGATGATGCTGGATCAGACAACTAGGTTGTAATCCTCTCTTACATTACTATTAATAAAGTTCTTTGAGTTTTCCTCCATATGATCTTATATTTGTGAATCTTATTGTTTGTGAATGCAATTGTATGGTCAATGTGTTTCTGATTCCGCATTGTTTATGATGTTTTAGATAGAGATGCTTTGATAGTTTGTTGTTAATTTGACTCTACAGGTACTCTTTGAAGCGGGACAAGTAGGAGAGGAGTGGAAAATTCTATCAAGGAAAGGAGAAATCAAGCTAGGATCAAAGCGGAAGATCCAGGTTGGTCCTCTTTTCTTCTCTTCCATCTATCACGCTTAAAGGAACTCTTGAAAAGCTTTCATTATTTGTTTCTAAGATAGCTACCCATCTTAGTGGGACTAGCAGTTTGAATCGACACTATTTTTCCCTATAACAAAATGGCGACTCCACTAGGGAATGAATTGTTTGTTTTGTTTGTTTATTGTTTGCTTTATAAACTACAAACAGAGCTTGAAGTTAGCCAACTAGCCTTCGAAATTCCTTTTCTATGCAATTGCGAAGTAGTTAAACACTACTTCCGTCAATCTCTGAGTTGGTTTATGAACTGAAAATCTGACTCACAAAGCATCCTAAGTGCCCTTGTGGTAGCTCAGAACCTCATCAGATCTTACCCTTATGCTTTGTGTTTACTATCCATCATTACTCAGCCTAAATCACTGAACTTAGCTACATGTTTTGAGTAGAAACCAAGCTCAATTTCGCTCCCTGGCCCATCGCACTATTTGTAACTGTGCAACCTGGATGCATTGCACGTTCCGTGTGTTGCAAGTGAGATGCGTTCCTGTTTCCCTGTGTTGCAGGTGCGATGATTGAGTGAACTGTTTTTCTTCTCTGAAATTTGGTTTTTTTCTCCTTGTTTTCAGCTTTATTCAGTAGTTTTGCTATTCATGATCAGTACCTTCTTGCTGAAACCATCTTCCTCCACATTATTTTAGCCTCCATCAGTTAGGAATTGTGAATGTCTATGTGTATTTTTCAATCATTTACAGTCTTCCTTTGTCAAAAGTATCTTATTCAAACTGTCGTCTTTGATGCAAGTGTCGTAATTGTCATTCTGAATCAAAGGACAGTGTCGTAAAGTATTCCTCTTCTAGATAGTTGATTGTAATTTGTCATTTGTACTTGATTTTGAAATTATTAGTATTTCAAGTGTTGAAAACAGTTTTAAATTAGAAATCGAAAAGTGTCGTCTTAGTCTTCCTTTCATTTTTGAAAAGAAAAATTGTTAGTACTATCGCTTTGAAAGAAAATAGTTCAGATCTGCACTTAGCTTTCTTTTTGTCATTCACACATTAAGAAAGTGGAAAGAAAATACATGTATGTGCATGTGCATTTTGACTTCTTGCGAAATTTGGTTTAGGAAAGTGCATTTAGTGTGTGCTCTATGCTCTCTGCTAAAATAAAATCGTTATCTTCTTTCCTTTGTAGCTAGGATTTTCATTTCTAAATGAACATAAACGACTGTTTATCATTTTAGATTGCATATTTAGGAATTTCACATTTACATCACGCGGTGAACCTTGAAAGACAAACTTCAAAGCAAGATCAACCATAAAATAAATTTCAATCAACATAAAAATGCTTTGGAATCTAACGCAACACATCTAGAAGTCTAGGCTAGAGACATGTTCCAGCGTCGTAAAACCTAGTAACTATCGTTTTCATCATAGGTTGGGTGATTCCTCCTCTTTCATACGACAAGTGCCAGTATGGACTTGTGCTCCCCGTACCGTCGAGTATATATTGCGAGACCACAATAGACTCATACCCTTTATCCTTAGGAAGCCGTGTCTGCCGCCCTATTGATCGTAATGCACTGAACATAGCATTCGGGAAGATTGACTGTCATACATAAGTCCTTGGTAATTTCTCTATCATTTATCACCAAGGTGTATTTTGCAGTTTTACGATCGATTTGGTAAGCCCTCTGTCTAGACTTCCAAAGCAGTCACTTTCGTTCCTTTTTGACTCCTTAAAAGAAAAGGTCCATCTGAGCACTTGTCACTTCAAGCTCATTAAAAATCGAAGGTGACTAGAGTCACCTTTAGCTTTTTCTCGACTCTTAAAAATTGAAAAAAGAAGTTGCATCAAAGTGTCTTAAAATTGATTTAAATTATAATAACATTTTTCCCCTTTAATTTTTGAGTTGATCAAGTAATCCACAATCGTGGAAGAAAGTTAATCAAAACCCCATCGTTCGCGGAGACTAGCGAGTCAACCATCTTTGACCCTAGAAATGAAACCATCCCGAGAAAAGCATTCTCATTTAACTGAGTCCAATTCACCTTATTTATTTGAAACTTGTGTTTCAACATCGTCAGATACTACAATTACTCCAATTATCCCTAGTACATTTGCCTTTACAAAAGAAGTTCCACAGTTACAAGAGGACATTAGAACTGATCCTAGTGTAATAGTAGACACCTCTATTCCTGAAACAGCTCTGCCTAGGACTAATCCAGTAACTAAAGTTCACTTGCCTGAACATCTGGGAGTTGAATTCCAAAATTCAGAAGGTGTCACCCCTCCAGTATCTGTTACTGCAGATGCTACACTTTCTTCAGCTCCAGAAATATTTTACGGACTTGACGGTCTACCTCTTCCACCTAGATTGATTGCTATAGAAGAGATAGTAGAGGATCTGCTACCCAGCACTCCAGTACATTTTGGAACTAGGATCTACTTACATCCTTCTACTATAGAAGTTAGTTCTTTTTCATCACAAGTTCCTGTCGAATCACTAGGAAATCTTTTGGATAGACTAAACATGTATGAACAACCATAAACATCTAGGACTGTGTCAACTGACACAGCTATGGCGAAGCTTCCTATTGCCATTCCTATAATGATTGTTGGTATACCATCTATCCTGGCTAGCTATCAACAACAAACTAAAGTCCAATCAAGGACTGTTTCGATGACAAGGTCTGTTCCTATTTCTTCATCCAAAATCTCATCTGGTATTTCTTATGTTGAAACTCAACAAGTTGACCCAATGTGTCTTCAAAGGCCAATCTACCCTTTAAGTACTAGATTGCCACCATATGGGGGACAGTATGCCTTTTCATTGTTCCCTCCTAGAGAATAACCATATGAGAGTTTACAACAAAATTTAGGTCAGACTGGAATTTTATCCAGCGGTTGGGTACCAATACTGCCTCAACAACTAAGGGTTGTATATTCAATGCAACCAGTCCATCCTGTGTCAAATATTCACACTACACCTGCTATTGTGACTGTATCGCAAGTACAAGCGCTACGTGTTGTATGTCAACCTCAAGTTTCTCAGGTTGCAATATAACAGCCTCTTGTCTCAGCGATTCAATCACAACCACAGGTTAGTGCTTCCTTATCTGGAGTGACTCAGGCTCAAACAGGTACTATGACTCTGCATCTTGGTCAGTCATCCAGTATTGGACAACAACAAATGGTCCAACAACCATGGCTGGTTCAATATCAACAACCGCATTTCCAGCAATCATACCAAGGACCTGAACAACTATTGGAAATAATACTGAGAGGGGGGGTGAATCAGTATTATCAAATTCTTTTCAATATATCTTCCAGATTTATACTTTAATTTATTATTTAGATATTGATCATTAATTTGTATGTCAGTACCATATAATAATGAGCAAGAACAAGAAAAATAGATAGTCACACCAAAGAGCACCAGATATAAGGTGGAAACCCAATGTGGGTGAAAACCACCTGCTGCAATATGTCTCTATATTCTTTCAATTAGAAACTTCTTTTACAATGATTTTGTACTGGTGCAGTCCTTTACCAGTATGCAGGTTGCAACCGGCTGAGAGCTACAACCCTCTCTCATTTTCTAGTCTCTCCTGGAAGGGAGCTACAACCCCCTTAGCTCTTGTACTAGCTGATCTACTAGTACGTAGGTGCTGACCTACTTCTTTTCTTCCAAGGACCACATTTCATAAATTTTCAAACTGGATCCATGAACATCAAATAATCATCAAGTACATGTGAATCAACCAGTCTCCTTTTACAATCACCCAATGAGTCAACCAATAACTTCTCAGAATGAAGTAACCAAAAAAGCAATACCAGTAATCTAAACCCAGAACTCTGCAGCAATAGATAAAAGGCAACCAACAAATATTTCAAGAAAATTCCACAACTTCACCAATATAAACCTATGAATATTCGCAGTTTTTCTGTGTCTGGACTGCGCAGCTCCGCACCTACATTGTCTACCCGACAGCGTACCTTTGCACCTGCGCCTTCTTCTATTCTGCGTACCTCCACACCTGCGCCTTCCGCTGCGCTGCGGACCTCCGCACCTGTGCCTTCTGCTACGTTGCGGACCCCCACACCTGCGCCTTCTACTGCTGTGGACCCCCGCACCTGCGCCTTCTGCTACGCTGCGGACCCCCGCACCTATGCCTTCTGCTGCGCTGCGTACCCTCGCACCTGTGCTGTGGATCGCTTGCGGACCTCCGAATAGAGCCAAATTAATAGTCCTCCAATGTTCCACAGACAGTCAGATCCACAGATCTGATCATGTGCCACAGAGATCACGACCTATCAATAGATCCTCCTTACAATTTAGAGATTTCACCTAGCTTTTCAAACTGATCACCCAAAATTTCAGATCTTAAGATATTCAAATTTCACAAGTGACTAGCCAAGTGATCTCCTTTCCTTTTTATAGGCAAGCCCTTACTCAAACCATGGAACAAAACCATCGAAAACCAATACAAGGGATCCAAAACCGGGGTTCAATAATTTAGATGCTATACCATGGACCAAAACCATAGGATCATGAACGTCGGACTAAATACCATGGACCAATCATAAAAATTCCCACGTGCGTGCACTTCTCTGCATTGAAATGAGTGAATTTGACGCCCGCACCTTTTGTTTGGAGAACCTGCGGGTATGCCCGCACTTCTTCTTCGAGGCACCTGTGGGTTCGCAGCTTTTCTTAGGCTCACCTGCGGGTATCTCTTTTTCTATGATTTTGAGAGCCTGAACAAATATTTTCCACTTGATTGAGTTGCCATCAAGTACAACACCTGTGTCATAGTGCCAAACCTGAATAATAATGCCAACAATATCCCCCTTTGGACTTGATGGCAACCCCAAGATCCTCAAAGTCATTCTCCCCCTTTGTCATCAAGGGCAAAGGGTTATGCTCCCCGTGAGAACATGCTGAAAATTCTACTCTGTTGTACTGGTCATGCTCCCCCTGACTGTAGGCCAGATCTGTAAAAGAAATTTTCTTCAAGAAGAACCATAATCCACCATACACCATAAATGACCTTGTCAAAAGAGATATAAGACATAGAGACAAAACAATATTCAGATCAGCATCCATGTTCTCCTTCTAAAATTTCTCCTCCAAGATCTTCTACAATAATGCCAACAATGTATGATTAGAAGAATATATGCTCCCCCTGAACCTGTGCCAGATGGTCTTTGACCAATCCATAAACTAGCGAATGTACGCGTATACCTCATATGAAACTCACGTACAACCAACAATCTCTGAAACATATAAGATTCAACAACAAGATGATGCATCAACTACCCCCAGCTTTTGCCTGAGGTATTCAAAGGTCTCCCTGGGCAGTGGTTTGGTGAGTATATCAGCAGCTTGTTCCTTAGAAGGAACATACTCCAACTTGACCTTTTGTTCAAGCACTTGTTCCGGAAGAAAATGATATTTGATAGGTATGTGCTTGGTCTTTGAATGCATGACTGGGTTCTTTGAAATGATGATAGCACTTGTATTATCACATAGGATGGAGATAGGTGGAGTACAAGTGATTTGAAAGTCCTACAAGGTTTGCATCAGCCAAAGAAGTTGTGTGCAACAAGATGCAGCAGCCACATACTCTGCTTCAGCTGTAGATAAAGCAATTGAACTCTGTTTCTTGTTGAACCAAGATACTAATCTGGAACCCATGGAGAATGCACCCCCACTAGTGCTTTTCCTATCATCCATGCTCCGGCCCAATCTGCATCTGTATAAGCATGAAGTGTGAGATTTGTATCTCTAGGATACCATAAACCATAGTTTTGAGTTCCTTGAAGGTACTTGAAGATTCTCTTAACTACCTAAAGATGAGTTTCCTTTGGATTTGCCTAAAATCTTCCAACTATTCCCACTGCGTGCATGATATCTGGTTGGGTACCTGTCAAATAAAGCAGACTTTCAATCATGGATCTATAGGTTGGTTGATGCACTACTGCAGATTCATCATTTGCACTGAGGCTGCATCCTGTAACCATAGGTGTACATACTGGTTTTGAATCTTCCATGCCATACTTTTTCAAAATCTGCTTGAGGTACTTGGTTTGAGACAAAAAGATACCGCCTTCATTTTGTTGGATTTGCAATCCAAGAAAATATGTCAGTTCTCCAAGCAAAGACATTTCGAATTCTTTCTGCATCACCAAGGCAAAGCTTTGACTCATAGCTTTTTCATTGCTGCCAAAGATAATATCATCTACATACACAACAAGTATTAGCAATTTGTCATTTTCAATTTTTATATAAAGATTGCTATCTGCTGATCCTTTTGAAAAACCTTGTTGATGAAGATATTTGTCCAAATGGTGGTACCAAGCCCTTGCAGCCTATTTAAGACCATAAAGAGCCTTTTTTAGTCTGCATACAAGATTTGGATCATTCCCAAAAATGAAACCATCTGGTTGCTCAATGTACACTTCTTCTTCTAAGTCTCCATTCAGAAAGGCTGATTTCACGTCCATTTGAAATACTTTGAACTTATGAAAGCTTGAGAGAGCAAGGAACATTCGGATGGCCTCAAGTCTAGCAACGAGAGCAAAAGTTTCTTCAAAGTATATTCCTTCTTGTTGAGCATACCCTTTACAAAAAAGTCTAGCCTTGTTTCTAATCACTTCCCCATTTTCATTCAACTTGTTTTTAAAGATCCATTTTGTCCCTATAACATTCTTATCTTTTGGTCTAAGAACCAACTCCCAAGTGTTATTCTTTTCGATCTGCTCAAGTTCTTCATCCATTTCCTTGACCTAGCATTCATCTTTGCATGCCTCTTTTACATTTTGTGGTTCAGTGGAGGAGAGCAATGCCAAATAGCTTGAGGCTTTTACAATTGTTCTTCTTGTTTGTATACCTGCCTCTTTCTGCCCCAAAATTTGAGATTCTGGATGATTCTTTTGAACGTACCTGGATGGAGTCTTGTCTTATATCCTTATCTATTCCCCTGGTGCCTCTTGAGGTTCTTTTTCATCATCAGTCTGATTTGAAGGATGGTCTTCATCCTCTTCGATATTTTCATAATTTACTTGCCTAGGAATGTTTCCTTCTTCATCAACCACTACATCAATGCTGTCAACAATTCTTCCAAGTCTTTTATTGTAACACTTGTATGCTTTGCTGTGGGGAGAATAACCAAGGAGAATGCCTTCATCTGCTCTAGGTTCAAATTTGCCAAGATGTTCATCATTATTCTTAATATAGCATTTGCTTCCAAAAATTTTGAAATGTTTTACCGATGGAGTCTCACCATACCAGAGCTCATGAGGAGTTTGAGTGATGTTCACCCAGACATCTGTTTTGTTGAGAATAACAACCACAGCAAATGCAGCTTCAACCCAGAAGGTTGCGGGAGTTCCAGACTCATCAAGCACAGCACGAGCCATTTGTTGAACCGTTCTGTTCATCCTTTCCACTACTCCATTTTGCTGAGGAGTCCTAACTGTAGAGAATTCCCTTCTTATTCCATGTTCTTCACAGAAGTCGAAAAATTCATTCGAGGTAAACTCTCCACCCCTATCAGACCTGAGGAATTTGATTTTGTGTTTTGATTCGTTCTCCACCAAGGCTTTGAATGATTTGAACTTTTCAAAGGCTTCATATTTGTGCTTCATAAGTCCTATCCAACACATCTTGGAAAAGTCATCAATGAATAATATGAATATTCTTCTCCTCGAGGTGACTTTTTCATAGATGGGCCACATACATCAGTATGGACAAGTTCAAGTGGCCTGATAGCTGATCCTTCCTTCTCAGGGAAGTTAGTTCTGATTTTCTTACCAAACTGACATGATTTTCATATTGTGTTGTCTGGAATTCTGATGTCTGGAAGACCACGAACTGCCTGGTACTTGCATGCTTTCCTTATCTGTGAAAAGCTTAGATGCCCCAACCTCCGGTGCCATAACCAGTGTTCATCATTTTTGCTCAAATAGCATTGTTGTTGTCCTTCTTCAAATATGTATAAATTATTTGGAGTTCTTATTCCTTTGATCACTGCTTTTCCTGTATCAAGATCATGAACACTACATCCATTTGATCGAAATATTACCTCAGTTCCTTGATCGCACATCTGACTGACACTCAGTAGATTATGCTTCAAGCCATCAACATACAAAACATTTCCAGCTTTGACTTTTTCTTTCAACTGAACAGTGCCTTTTCCTTTTATGACTACAGGGGTATCATTTCCAAAAGAAACTTTCTTTCCCTTTTCTAAAGCACTATATGATTGAAGTTTTTCTTTATCACCTGTCATATGCTTCGAACATCCACTGTCGATGTACCATTGATTTTCCTGTCCTTCTGGATATAAAGCTATCCCACATCTTTCTCGTTGCAGTTCCTTCATTCTCCATGTTCTGGCATTTGAGGTTTGTTCCTTCTGAGTTGTCTTCCGAAACCTGCTCCTGCATTCAGAATCTTCTGGACCGAATTTATTACAAATAGAACATTCAATTTCACTTTCAAGGGCGGAAAAGTTGTTATAGGTCCTTTTCGTGATTCCATTCATACTTCTTTATTTTGAGCTCCTCTAGTCATGATTGTCTTATAGGCAACACATTGAGCTGCTTTGTGACCAAAGTTATGGCAAGAGAAACATTGGCCATTGAAGAAACTCCTGCGATTATCAAATCTATCAACCAACCGATTGTAGTTTCTACTGACATCCATTCTTGAGGCAAATTGGGAAGCTTTTACATGTGGCTAGTTGTGGCTTTTTTTTGTCCTTAAGGTAGATTGCCCCTGATTTTCTTGATAGTCTTTGTTCTTTCTTGAGGTAAACTGTCCCTGATGATTTCTATTAGGCCTTTGCTCGCTCCTTCTTGCTGTATCAAGATAGCTTTTGGAGGTGGATGCTTGAGATGCTTTTCCATTATATCCCAGACCTATCTTGACTAGTGGAGAACACTGCACATTGATAATCTCATCCAAAGTTTTAGATCCTTTAACAAATTTAAGATTAAGAGCTTTTGTTTTCTCAATCTCTTTTCTAAGACCAACAATTTCACATTCCAATTTTTCATGATGTTTTTCCCTTTCAGCCAATTGACATTGCAGAGAATCAATAATCACATTTTTCTCTTCTAAACAGATTTTGAGTTTAGAAATCTCTTCATAAAGACCTTCTTCATCTATAGCATCCATGTAATCATCATTTTCAAAAGCCATTAAAATTTTATAATTATTACCTCATTCATCTTCATCATTATTTGAAAGTCCATCACTATCTTCATGAGTGTAATAGCTTTTCTTATTTGCATTTTGTTTCTTGTTCCATCTAACAGGTTCCTTCCTCTTGTCAATCTTATCCTTATGATGACATTTGGCAGCATAGTGACCGACTCTTCCACAAGCAAAGAATTTGAAAGGTAACTTACCTCGGAATCGTCCAGCACCCCGTTCAAGGTTTTTGACAAAGTTTGATTCTTCTTTTTCTTCTGACACGTCAGAGTAAATACCATGGACCAATCATAAAAATTCCCACATGTGCGTGCTTCTCTGCATTGAAATGAGTGAATTTGACGCCCGCACCTTTTGTTCAGAGAACCTGTGGGTATGCCCGCACTTCTTCTTTGGGGCACCTACGGGTCCCCAGCTTTTCTTAGGCTCACCTACGGGTATCTATTTTTCTATGATTTTGAGAGCATGAATAGAGATTTCCCACTTGATTGAGTTGCCATCAAGTACAACACCTGTGTCATAGCACCAAACCTGAATCATAATGCCAACAACAACAAGTCTTTTAAGGTAAAGGGCAACCAAATTTACAAAGCGGTTATCAACAACCATACTATAATGGTTACGCCCATCACCTTATCAAAGTTACCAGCATCAAATACATTATTCTGGGATGCAAATACCTACTACTCAGGTGATTCCATCTTATCCTAGGTATGCTTCACCTAACCTGAATCAACAGTTGCCCTTTGTAACAACTCTAGAATTTCCAGGTCTAAACCGGCTGACGAATGATCCAATTTCTTATGTCCCTTGGTGGCCTATGATTCCTCATAAACTTCCCTCTGATATTCCTAAGTTCAATGGAAATCCAGGTGAAGATCCATCGAATCATTTGATGACATTCCATTTGTGGCGTTCATCCAACACCCTGAATGATGATTCGATTAGACTTTACCTTTTTCAACGAACGTTAATAGGTCTGGAAGCTAAATGGTATATAGAATTGCCTAGAGCTTCATTCGATAACTTTAGCACCCTTGCCACTACCATTTTAACCCATTTTCAATTACCCATAAGGTATGAAACAAGGACAAAACTTCTTAGCAACTTTAAAAAGACAACAGTCACTCACATATTTGATCATATTCATGAGTGGCAGTGTCGTCGAAGAATGGTAAAGACATACGTTCCTGATCAGATTTTAGCTGAATGGTTTATAAAGTCATTGTTACCCTCCATTACAGAGGATGTGGCTAAGGGAGGAGTTGTCACCGAAGAGCAAGTCATTACTCATGCACAATATTTATACTTGTTCTATACTTAGTATGGCACGCTCTACGACAAAATTCCTGACACTCCTAGACTAGAATTTTCTGTTCCTCCCCCTCCTAAATCAAACAAAGACTCTCATGCTGATGATGGTGTGATAGGTATGACAAGCACAAAAACTGCAAAGGCTACATCTAAGAAAGCACATATGGTTTCTAGTCAAAAAGCAGAAGAAGAACCTCTCGCCTCGGAGGTCAATGTCGTTTCAATTGACAGAGGCAAAAATGCTAAGCAACTAGGAGGAAAGAAGAAGGGGACAAACAAAAAGAAGAAATAGGAGGATTCGACTCCTAAAAAACCTTCTGGAAACCCTACTAGAAACAAGAAACCTAATTGGCCATGTTTATATGCGATGAGGAACATTACACAAAATATTGTCCACATCAAGCTGAAGTCAAGAAGTTTTTCAAAAGGACTTCAAATACCTCAGCAGTATTGACTGATCCATTTCCAAATCTAGAAACTAACCTGGTTGCTAGTGATTTTGCTTCCCCATCCCAAATGCTTATGCTATCCATCTCAAAATAGCAAAATGATGCTTTGATATCTACAAGGAATAAATATTATGGAAATCCACAATCGTCAAATGGCAAGGCTACAGATCAACCCAGCAGTTCGACAACAACTTCATCAAAAGTTGTTCCACCAATCATTCCTGAAATAACAATAAAACCGCCTAAGGGAGTAGTACATAAATTGACATTTAATCCTCGTGCTCAAGCAGCACAGAATTATAGCATAGTGGAGGATCTAGCCCAATCGCCATCCGCCATGTCGACACTTAAAGTACTACAGAATTGCCCATCCCAAAAATAGGCTTTGTTATCAGCAATAGGTGGGATTGATCTAGCGGATTCCAATATAGTGACCTTTGATCATAAAGGATATGAACCTCAGTTACCAACACAGCTCGCTTTCCTCATATAGGTAAAAGCCCTCACCAAAACTATTCACCGAACAATAATTGATGAGGGAGCATCTACCTATATTATGTCAATGAGTTGCTTGAAAACTTTAGGCTCTCCACCCTTGTCACGATCATCAACAACATTGAAAGCATTTTATGGAAGAACATACACGCCATATGGGATATTAAGTAACTTGCAAATAGAACTGGGAGGCAAGACAGTAGAAATTGAAATCGAGGTCATTGATGGAAACCTTGACTACAACATCCTATTGGACAGGCCCTGGATTTATGCTATGGCTACTATTGTGTCAACATATTTTAGAAAGATTGCATTCCCCTTTCAAGGAGGAATCACAATCATTTACCAACTAACATTCCTCTCCAACAGTTTTCAAGTTACCAGAAGCATTCCATTGATCCATGGAAGCTCTCAATCGCTTCAAAATTTCAGAGTACGTCTCCTAAAAGACCCTTCCTTAATGGGTACTTTTTCCCTTCTGCCTCTGAGTAATCTGGCAGAAGTGGCCATAGTGGAAACCTGTCACATGATATCTTCTACATCATCAAAGATTAAGAAGATTTCCAAACATTTTGTTTGCATGGATCATCACCAAGTATTGCCTCTAATCCCTATAGAATTGTTGTAGCAATCAATATTTTGGGCATGGGCGGAAAACCAAAATCAACGCTCAGCAAGCGTTTGGATAGATAGGTCTCTAGAGTATGGTACCTCTTCTGATCCTTGGTCGCATGTACATTCTACAGATGAAGGAATCATTCAGTGAATGATGATAGGAGAAACACCATGGGATGATCACCACCAGTGTTCCCAACCTCAAGATAACAACGAGGATTATTCTAAGGACCTTAATCATCCTTCAGTTTTTGATTTTCTATCGAATACTGTAAATATGGTGGATTCAGAGTGAAATCTGTCCAATATTGAAGAAACTATTACCATTAATATCTCGACCAAACTAGATGATGTAGAGAATATACATGTTGGAAAACCCTGTTCTCCTTTAGAACTGGAAATATACTACGCTCTCTTCCACGAATTCAAAGATTTCTTTGCTTGGTCATATGAAGAAATGCCAAGCATTGACTCGAGCATCATTGAGCATGAAATCAAGATGTATCCTGATGTCAAACCAGTATGACAATGGCTTCAACCGGTTCACCTAAAGAAAGCCACTGCCATTAAGGCAGAAGTTGAAAAACTTTTACATGTTGGTTTCATTTACCCTGTTCCTCTGACTAATTGGGTATCAAATATTGTTCCTGTAATGAAAAAGCAAGGAACGATTAGAGTGTGCATCGATTATAGGGATGTAAATCAAGATTGTCCAAAGGACAACTACCCTACACCCTTCATCGACCAGATATTTGATGAATGGGTCGGATGAGAAGTCTTTTCATTTATGGATGGATTTTCCGGATACAACCAAATCAACATCCACCCACAGGACCAGTCGAAGACTACATTTATATGTCCATGGCACACATTCCCATACCGTAAACTACCTTTCGGTTTGAAGAATGTAGGGGCAACATTTCAGAGGGCTATGAACTACGCCTTCCATGACATCAAACACATCATTCAACCGTATCTCGACGATTTACTGGCTCATTCGCGAAAGCGGACTGATCATCCATAGCATCTGAGAGCTATATTTATATGTTGCTGACATTACAAGATTCGACTCAATCCACACAAATGTGTGTTTTGTGTTGTTTCTGGTCAGTTACTTGGTTTCGTAGTTTCTAAGGATGGAATTCGACTAGACCCATGTAAGGTTCAGGCAATCATCGACATGCATCCACCTTCAAATTTGCTTTAGATTTAGAAACTCCAAGGGAAAGCAAACTTTCTAAGGTAGTTCATTCTAAATTATGCCGAACTTGCTACAGGTTATACACATCTTTTGAAAAAAGAAGTACCCTTCAACTGGGATCAAGTTGCAATCTTCCTTTGATGCTTTGAAAAGTTCCTTAGTAAAAGCATCATTAATGTATGCTCCTGATTACCAAAAAGAATTTAGCCTGTATCTCGCTGCCACAGATACAACCATCGCAATGGTTTTAGTACAAGAAGAAAATGGAATAGAACATCCTATCTATTATTTAAGCCGCAACTTAAATGATATGGAAAGTAAGTACTCCTACGTTGAAAATCTAGCTTTGGCAGTTGTTCAAGCAGTACAGATATTTCGACACTATATACTCTTTCACAAAACTACCATCTTGTCAGATTGCAACCCTATGACCTACATCCTATCACGTCAATTGCTAGGGGGAAAGTATTCAAAATGGATAGCCATTTTGCAAGAGTTTGATCTGGAATTAAACAAATCCAAATCAAAGAAATCTCTGGTTTTCACGGAGTTACTTTGTGACCTCCCATCGTCATCCAACAATTTAACATCTAAAGAATCAATCATGGATGAAACATTGTTTCTGATATCATCAAGCGACTTGTGGTATGGAGATATACTAATCTATCTCCAAACCCAAACCTTTAGGCCTAACACCTCTCGCTCAGAACAATGACGTACTTGATACCAGACAAAAGACTAAATGATCGTAGGTGATACACTTTACTGTCGTGGTGTCGATATGGTTCTGCGAAGGTGCCTCACGCATGAGGAGGCCAAAAAAATCCTGAATGACTGTCATTCAGGTGCATGTGGGGGGCATCTATCTCGCTATGCTACTGCACAGAAAATTTTGCGAGTTGGCTACTTCTGGTCTACTATCTTCAAATATTGCATAATAGCAGTAAGAAGTTGCCATGCTTGTCAAATTTTTTATCGTAAAACTAGATTACGACCCGCACCACTGCATCCAGTAGTTGTTGTTGGGCCATTCGCCAAATGGGGCATAGATTTCATGACATGTAACCCCACCACGGTCGGGGGGGCATGGGTATATCATAGTCGTTGTTGACTATTTTATAAAATGGGCCAAGGTGATGCCTACATTAAACAACAACGGCGAAACGGCTGCTCTTTTCTTTTTCAATCATGTAGTCTCTAGGTTCGGTGTTCCACAGGCTATAGTCACAGATCATGGATCACATTTTCGCAATCACATGATGGTTGAATTGACTGCCAAATTAGGACTGTCCCACGATAGTTCTACTCCATATTATCCGCAGGCTAATGGACAAGTTGAAGCAATAAAAAAAGTCCTCAAACGCATGCTGTAGAAAATGATTGGAGCCCACAAACGGGATTGGAATTTAATCCTGTACTCAGCTCTATGGGCATATAGAACCTCGATGAGAAGTGCAACCAGATTTACACCTTTTTATTCAGTGTATGGCCTGGAATCTGTCTTACCAATTCAGTGTGAGATTTCATCTCTAAAGCTCGCAATCGATCTACTCCCTGAAACTTCAGAGGAAGAGGCTCATTTCTTGGAACTAATCCACTTGGATGAAACCCATCATGACACCGCGCTGGCTAACAAAGCACATAAGAAACATGTCAAAGCACAATTTGACAAAAATGTTAAGCCTCGTGTCTTCTTAGAAGGTGACCTAATCTTACTCTATGATTAGGACTCTGATAAATTGGGAGCAGGTAAGTTCCAATCATTATGGATGGGCCCCTACATTGTTAAACGAGTATTAGCAAAAGGAGCCTATGAGCTGGTAGACTATGATGGAATTCCACTGTCACAACCCCAAAACGGGTTGTATTTTAAGCGATACTATGCTTGTGTAGTAATCTTTTTATATTCTTTTGTTTCATTTTTTGTTTTCGTCAAGAGTTGTCATTTTGGTTAAGTAATCCACTTTTCTTTTATTGCAGATGTTAGAATTTTTGGAAACAGTCGTTGGGTACGCTGACAGAGCTAGTCGTAGAACACGGAACCTATCTTTCGCAGCGTGGGCCATCTTTGATCCAAGCAGCGAGTTAGTGAGTTTCATGGGGATATGTATTGGTCAATCAATGAACAACATCGCTGAATACAACGCATTGATTGAAATTCTCTCTGATGCCATTTTGCATGGCATACGCCGACTTGTTGTCAGGCTAGATTCACAACTCGTCATTCTAGAACTTACTGGCGTCTATACAGTTTAGAACCCAGCAATATATCGTATGTTCCTAGGGGTCAAGATTTTGGAAAGGCAGTTTGATTCCATTCGATATCAACATATTTCCAAAAACTTAAACACTTTAACTGATTCATTAGTGAATTATGTGTTAGACAGAAATTTGCAACATTTGTAAAGAAAAGCATTTACGTCAACATTTGCATTTGCATCACATAACTTAACCAAAATAAACTTTGAAAATAAAAAATATATAACTGTTTATAGTTTCACATATTGTTTTTTGTACAAGGCAAAATCGGTCATGTGACCAAGAAACTCAAAATTAAATGCAGGAAAACATCCTATGCTAGTGATGCTGGTGATAACATGTCACCATCTCTGCAATCATATGCAGGAGCCTAGTCCATCGACTCGGAATGCCAGTAGTATGGCGCTATAGCCTGAGAGGTAACTCGTCGGTCCTCACATCTTGAATACCAAGGGTAAGACCGTCGATTTGATCCTGTAATACTGCTAGGGTCTCTGCTATGTCCAAATCATGAAGGATAGCCCTCCCTATAGCCTCTCCTGCTGGAACGCCAGCTGCCACCCTTGGGCATGCCACTGGTCACACTGGCCCAACATCTGCACAAGTACATGAGTTCAATTAGTCTTGATAAATCACAAAAATATTATAAA
The DNA here is from genome assembly GCA_031772625.1 of Pinus tabuliformis. Lineage (NCBI taxonomy): Eukaryota > Viridiplantae > Streptophyta > Pinopsida > Pinales > Pinaceae > Pinus > Pinus tabuliformis. Next base: position 1,033,057,942 of record CM062816.1, read on the forward strand.
ACTGATAAACAAAGATATGGTCAAAATCTTTACCTATCACACCCCACTGCTCACCAGCCGGCAACGCCAAATCCGGGTCACCTCGGAAGTCCATCCCAACATATGGATGCTCTGAGAAGACCATCTCTTGACGGTCGAACCACTCAAAGAAGGCATCAGAGAAAGTAATATGTGGTTGACCAGCATGTATGGTCATGAGATCAACCCATCTTTGCATCCTGGGTTCCCCCGGTGCTGGAAATCCTAGTGAAATATGTTGTGGCTGCATTAGTGGGATCCTATCTAAGGCAAAAGCAGTCAAAATGGAACCGTACCTGAAGTTATTGGATCTTTGATTCTTTACCTTAGAGAGGTGTTCTTTTAATACCAGAAGTATTGCCTGACACCAATTGAACACCTTTGGTTCCAGGCATTTTGAAGCATACTGCACATAAGATCTGTTCGCCAAATGAAGAGCTGCGCTACCGACCAATCTATCAAAGGTGAATAAAATGGTCCTTAGAGGCCGATCAGTGACATCCTGGATATTGATCTTGCCATCTCTACTAGGCTAAGATCCATCTCTACAAAGTTGACGGATATAATCTCTCACTGATTTGCCCCCACTGGCGGATCCCGACAGTGAAAGACGGGCATTGCGCCTCGATAACCCTGTCAAAATGTAGATGTCCTTGACTATCAGTGGGATGGATTTACCTCTAATCTGGAACACCTAGTTGATCGGATCCCATGCATCGAGAAAACACTGCAACAAACTGATTTGTTGCCTCATGCTAGATATACGGAAGAATTTGAGCAAACCATAGTTTCGCAATGTAGTAACAGTACCCTGATCATGCAAGGAAATCATGTCGTCTTCTTCATGCTCATGTTCATGCCACGTGAAAACCATCTTGATCCAAAAAATATCTGAGTCATAGATGAAAGATGAATTAGGATCAAAATTTGAGTAAAAATAGGCAAAAAATTCATGAGAAATTTCTGTGCAAAGTTTCCCTTCTGCGCCCAATGCACCCTGCTTTTGGACTAGGTGGGATGCATATTGAATGGCCAATGAACAACTCAGTATGCATCGCACCTTTCAATATAGGGCAGGTGTGATGATGAGAAAATGATTTCTTCAAACCCCAGGGGCTTAGAAAATGGGGAAAACTTGCTCAAAATCAGAAAAATATGGAATGAAAATGAAGAGCTCAGGGTTAGCTCCTACCTGGTCTTGACGATGCGAAGAATAGTCCATCGGATCTCCCAAAATCAGCTGATGAAGTTCGAGGCAGAAAAACCACTCCAGAGCTCCAAATCCCAAATTTGAAATGAAATGGTAAAAATGAGAGGTAAAAATACTTTTATGTTACTATTCACGTAGTTCAAGTAAAATGTTAGTTTTTAATTCATTTTTCAAGCATATATATATGTGTATTTCTAATCAATTTGATGTAGCAATTGAGCAGGTTGAACGACCAAAGAAAGAGTCTAAAGTGTTAATTGGTAAACTGAACATCATTGACCAATATCAAGAGAAGTAATCCCGTAAGGTTCAAGCTCATTAAAAAATAAACCCGCCTTTGGTAAATAACCTTTTGTGATCACTTTGCTATCTGCCCTTTTGAACTTTGGTTGTGTTCCTTCCATCACCTCCATTTCATTTGGCCGACCATATGCTTCCACTTGATTGTTTACCCTTTTGAGGAACATCTGTGATGAGTGGTTCTGATTGCCACCCTCTTCACACTGCCATGTTTTGAGAAGTTCCAAACTTACCTGGAACCAGCAGCTACCTAGAAATATCACTCGTTCCTAAAAAATGAGCCTCTTTTAAACTCCTTTTAAACTCGTTAAATATAAAAAGATTGTCGAGCTATTTGCCTTCACAGCTCGTTAAAGTAAGGGGAACACCATCCCTCTCATATATTTTAATCTTTTGGACTTGAGGGATCATTAAACAAAAAGATCGAGCGCTTGTCTTTGTCGACTCGTTAAAACTATTGAAAAGTCATCCCTTTCGTATTATTTTACACTTTTTCATACTTAAGGGATTATGCTACAAAAAAGACTGTTGGAGTCTCCTTTTTGTCCATTTTCAGACTCTCTAAACAAGAAAAGGACCGAGTTATCTTTTTCGTTAAACTTGTTAAAACAATAGCGACAAACTTGTCCACCTAGACAAGAACGAGTCTCACTGATGCTAGGCTCGCTAAACACAAAGCGACAGGTTTTCCCGAAGGGAAAATTATAGACCAAGCATATGTTATCCTCCTCAAGCTTGTCAAAAATAAAGAGGTACTAGTCAACAATGACTAGGGAAAAATGGGAAGAAAACTTGAAGAACTCTATTGGTAGCAAGTTGCTCTTGAACATGACACTTTCACTCCATCACCGTGATTGAGTTGGGTTGGGTTTTTTCTGTTCACCATCACCATTGGTCCGCCATTCCATCCATGGGGTTAATGCTACCAGTCCATATCACTATCGCCAATATGTTCAGGAGAAGTCATTCAGAGAATTTACCATCCAGCAAATGCCTCATCCACTGCATTACATCCACGTTTCATTTTTCATGACCACCATTCTTGAACCTCATATCATCAGATCATTTTCACCTCCACAAAAATCATTTTCTCCATTTCACGTCGTAGATGTGAGATACATCAAGGCCCTCCTATAATAGGTCACGTCTTGTCGACATCAACTCATTATCCAAGAAGTTGACTTAGAAACAACCCTTTCAGTACTTTGAAGCTTGCATGCCTCAATGGCAAGTTTCTCACTTCCGGCGACAGGTTTACGTCAATGACCTTCGATCAAAAGACTTTGCATGGTGTTCGACTTTGAATCATATATTCACACCACGTGAATTGTATTATAGTACCTTGAGGATCATCATCATTATCGGTTACTTCTCTCGTGTCTGTTAACAGCTCAGATTATTGGCTGGTAATCAGGCGATGTCTTTCCATGTTCGACTTTAGAACATCTTTTCACATGGATCGACTTGTACATCGAGCGAAGATTGGATGAGTTTTGAAGACCCCGGATCTAGTTTCATCCATCTGGGCTGCGAGATATTCAGGAAAATAAAGACATTGATTGTACACAGAAGTTGCATAGATAGTCATCTAAGCCAGGGAAGATGACTCTTCATGCGAAGAATCACCAGTCTACAACAACAGATGATTGTTTGTCCTGTGTACATGAAAATGAATTTATAGAGCTGAGCATGGGAATGCCTGCCTCAGCTAGATAATTAAAATAATATGATGATGATGTATTGTATTGTATCTTATACAGGTCACCTTCCAATTTGAATACCTCGGATCCTCATGAATAAATCATTTCACCCGACATCAGAAGATTTACGACCTCATGCTTTAGGGGGCAGCTGTTATAGACATATGTGGGCACTGCAACCCCAAACTCATATGTCCATAAACTAAGGGCTCCTTAAATCCCTAAAAGTGTTGTTTCACACCCTAAAGGATCATGGTCAACTGATTACATCATTTCCCAGAAGTTTCACCTAAAAAACTACTCAGAACTGGCCAAAAATGGACCATACAGACTACTCCATGGGAAAGGTGCGATGCATATTGACTGCCTAACTGGACAGGTGTGATGCATACTCAAATGGCCTTCTGTGGGGTGTGATGAGTGAGAATACACAAATGGCAGAGATATTTTGCAAGGTGGATGATCATGGAATCTTCCAGAAACTTCTCCTGTGACACTTGCCTCTCTGAATTCACCCAGGGATGAGTAAGAGAACATGAAATCTCCAAGAGGAACCAAGAACTATTAGTGAAATGACACTAATCAAAAACCCAGAGTTGACCCACACCCTTGCAAGACATATAAAAATGGATCCCTCATTTGAGAGATCTGGAGGCGGGAATTTTGTACTTTGTAAGGAAGTGTTGTTGGTTTTTTGGTGAGAAGAGACATTGCATTGTTGGGTGATTTTATTGTTCATGAAGTGAAGAGGGCTTCTACAATTGGGAGGATGATGCTGGATCAAACAGCTGGGTTGTAATCCTTTCTTACATTACTATTAATAAATTTCTTTGATTTTTCCTCCATATGATCTTGTGTTTGTGAATCTTATTGTTTATGAATGCAATTGTATGGTCAATGTGTTTCTGATTCCACATTGTTTATGATGTTTTAGATAGAGATGTTTTGATAGTTTGCTGTTACTTTGACTCTACAAGTACTCTTTGAAGCAGGACAAGTAGGAGAGGAGTGCCAAATTCTATCAAGGAAAGGAGAAATCAAGCTAGGATCAAAGTGGAAGATCCAGGTTGGTCCTGTTTTCTTATCTTCCATCTATCACACTTAAAGGAACTCTTGAAAAGCTTTCATTGTTTGTTTCTAAGATAGCTACCCATCTTAGTGGGACTAGTAGTTCGAATTGACACTAGTTTTCCCTGTAACAGATGGTAAGATTCATATTGAGAGGCCATCACAGGAAAGGTTTATTTGAGGGAGTGCCATGTTCAAGGGAGAAACTGCTGCCCAAAAACTCTTTCAAAGTACTGAACATAACGTAGTTGTATTATCCAATTTCCCCATCTAATTAGTTTAGTGAGTCCAGATGGGTAAAATCATCGATCTTTTCATGTTTTAAGAGTCTCGAAAGGACTATAAAAAGAGCGACTCTATGCCCTATCTGATTAGTTTAATGAGTCTAGACAGGCAAACTCATCGATCTTTTCATGTTTTAAGAGTCTAAAAACGATTGTAAAAAGAGTGACTCTATACCTCGTTTGTGTAATTTAATGAGTCCAGACAAGACAGCTCAGTGGTATTTTCATATTTAGAGAGTCTGAAAATATTGTAAAGAACGACTCCAGGGTGGTCCCTTTGTCATAGTTTTTAACCGGGTGCAACAAAAGTTTAATAGTATACCCGGAACAGTTCCTTTTCTGCGAGTTAATATACTGAGTCTGGATAAAGAGAAACCTATGCTCAATAGATTTTTACCTCATTTTGTTACGAGTACGAGGAGACAGAGTAAGCTCGATTTTCATTGTGAAATTTTAATGAGTCACATGACGACAAACTCAATACCTTCATCGAATTTTAACGAGTCAAATGAAGAAAAATCAAGGTAGCTTTTTCGGTTTAGTGAGTGAGGAAAAAGAGGTAAAAGAACTTCTCATTCCTTATTCATATATTTAATGAGTTAAGAGAAGGGAAAAAACTTGGGGATTTTTTGATTTAAGAGCAAGAAATAGTCCCAAAAAAGAAATCACTCATATCGTCATCGTAAATGTTTAACAAGCCCAATGATAAAAACTCGAGGTTTTTTCGATTTAATGAGCGAGAAAAGTTCCTAAAAAGAATTCTTGGAGCCTCTTCATCAGTTTTTAATGAGCCTGAAGAAGGAACTGGGGTTTTTTTCAGTTTTATGAGCGAGAAATAAGTCCAAAAAAAGAATGCTCAATCGATCTTTTTCAGTTTAATGAGCTAGAAAAAGAGGGAACAAGAGTTGCTCAGACCGTCGTCGTAAGTGTTTAACGAGTCTGACGATGAAAACTAGGGGATTTTTTAGTTTTAGAGTGAGAAAAAATCCCATAAAAGAAATCACTCATAGAGAATTTCACATGGTCATTTCTTTCATTCAATCCTAAAATTTTTTTCATCAAAACATGAGAAATGTTTGTCGATCTGGGGTCATGGTGTATGATAATTATAAGTGGAAATGGACTACTTCTACATCAATGACTTCAATTAATATAATTCATGTGTCCAAAGTGACTATAAGGGAGTTCTTGAACCTCCAGTTTCACCATTTGCATCATTTGAGAGCTATGAGAGTGTTTTGGAGCTAAAGAGGAGCAGATTTTCCATGGACGATTGCGGGAGATCCAGGTGACCATTCGACATGCCGTCAGTCTTAGGTAGGTGCCAAAACCTTAATATTGCATTATTCAACCTTTTTTATCAGCTTTTTGGGTTATTTTTTTAAGAACTAGGGAGCCCTAGTCCTTTAACTGCTCCTAATGTTGCCTAGCAGGTCTGTAGCGGGTGTTAAACGCCCTTTATGACCTGCTGGAGGGTGTTAATCCTCCCTGTATCTCTTTAGGGGGGTGTTAGTGCATGAGGTCACACAATAAAACCCTAGGGAGTGATTTAATAAGCATTTTTTCCTCGTTTGCACTGATTTTGGGTTGATTTGTGCAAGTTTTGAGCCATTATGACTAGTCTATGGAGAGAACAAGCCCATGACAAACAAGAATTGTTGACGTGAAATGATCCTACTTCCATACTTGCATTGTGCCACTGTGGGTTGATGAAGTATGCTAAGTTGGACTTGATGAAAGGTCAGGAGGACCTTTTGAGCTGGATTATTCAGTGCTGGGATGAACATGAGCAGGTGTTCAGGATTGGAGATCATGAGTTGGCCATTGATCGAGATGATATATACTTTTTGACTGGTTTGTCATGCAGAGGAGCATGAGCAAACCTAACCGGGGGTAGGCCTGATCCTTGATCCACCCTAGAGCTAGTTCAAGCTTACTGTATCCTTTAGAGTGGACTCATCAGCAACAGAGTCCCTATAGTGAGCATTAGGTCTAGGTCTATGAGGGCCATTTTATGGTTGATTGTGCGTTTGGCGGGGTCAAAGAGTCCCCACGTTGCAACAAAGGCCCAACTATTTCTTGTATTTAACTGTGTCTAGCCTCATATGTTCAACTCGTGTGAGGCAATGCTTCATCAGTTGAAGACAGAATTGACTGCATGCAAGATTCAAACCCAACAGAGTTTTGGGTATGGCACTCTCATTGTCTCATTCATACTTGAGAGGGTATCTGTTATGCACCCATGTATGATTTTAGGTCCCCTTGATCTGAGGGAGCCTAGATAGGGGTGATCGGCATCACTTGATCCTTGCACGGGAGGAGGACCTATCTGACACTTTTTTGAAGAAGATTTCTTCGAATGGCTTAGTGGCCAGATTGTGATGATTGACGACTATGCTTATGAGGGCATGGACTTCATCGATGACCCTGACTTGATTTTTCCTCCTAGAACCAACTGGGGGCCTCAAGATAAGAATGAGTTTGAGAGTTCTTAAAGTATTTTTAAGCTTTTGAATATTTATGTTATATTTTTGTTGATTTTATGGGTGAACGAGTACTGACATGAAGCTTTTTGTTTGACACAGATGTGGTACCGATACGACCTGCAGCCGAACCTCACCAAGTGAGGCAGGGAGGCTAACTACCTGATGGGGGGGTGATGCTAAGAGTCTTCGTGAGGTTCTAAGGAACCTGGAGGGATTGATCATGGGTGTGACCTCCCTTCCTATGAGGGAGATCCCTGATCATATGCAGTGGCACACAATCGGTGTGCTTGAGCGGTTTTCGGTTCCTCTTTTGAGGATAGCTAGAGCAATATTTGTTGGGTGTGAAGCCTGATTATCTTCTATATTCAAAGGTATCACTACATTGGAACCCAGTTCATAATGGGGCAACAATGCCTCCTGTAAAATATTCACTGCGGGGGGGGTCCCAAAGCTAAGAATAGATGTAAAATTGCCTTCTAAAATGTTGTAATTTCATAGTCAATCTAGGCCGTTCATTAGACAAAGATTTGACGGTAGAAGTTATGTTTAATTTAGGGTTTTTTGGCCTACAAGGCAACCCCTCACTCTATATGAGGGAATTTTATTGTGTCTATGTATATTTGTATTCTGAGTGAGGAAGAGAGAGGATATTGAGAGTGAAGAGGGAATTGCAGTAGATCTGCTGTAGGTTGTATCTCTTCAGTTTGTTGGATAATATAAAAGGAAGGACTGGCTGTTTCTCCATGGATGTAGCCCAAACTGGATGAACCATGTATATCTGTGTCTCTCTTGTTTTATTCATTTTCTGTGTTTATATTTCTGCAATATTTTATGTGTTCCATTGCTCTGTAATATATAATTATCTAACAGTGTTATAATTTCATGAGAAGTAGGCTCTATAAGCAGGCGCTTTGGTATAACCAGCGGGTGTTTATATCTAGGCTTAGTAACCATTTTGTACTTAAAACACTCAAGTTTTGGAATGTTTTAATGTAAAATACTGGATACGATATATATATATAATATATATATATATATATATATATATCTACAAATATTTTGGTATTTTATGATGTAAATGTTTTTTAAGTGTTTTTTGTAAATTTTATGTGTGTAAATATTTCCTTTAATACATGTATCCATAGTGAATGAGACAAATGCCAATCTAACTCATGGTTTGCCAATGAATCAACAACTGTATTAAATTCTCTAGGAATGTTTTCATATGTGATAACCTCAAATTGACGTTCCAAGAGTCGTACACTTAAATAATGACGTAACAAGATTGGATTACAAACATGATAATGACTTGTCAATTTCATAACAACAAGATGAGAGTCGAAACTGACCACCAGATTGGAGATGTCCCTTGATGACGCTTCAATGAGAAGTGAAATTACAGATATGTACTCAGCAATATTGTTGGTTGCAGTACCAAGAAAGACTTCCCTGGAACAAAACATTTTCGACTCAGGTGTGAAAATGACCCAAGCAGCCGATGTAATGTGTCGTGAGTGACGAGTGGCACCATCCACGTATCCTACGTATGCTAAGGGTAATGAAGGCATCTACATTACAAGAAATATGTGTGAGACAAATACTTCAATAAATACCAAAAAATCTAGTCACATTAAAAAAGAAGAAAAACTTATAAATACATAAAATTACAAAGAACATGCCTAGTGTAGTACTAGGCATAATACATTTTCAGATAGAGCCCATTTTGGGGCTCAGCGAGCGGGACTCCTTCCTAGTCCTGAAGTTCATATGCCCCTTCTGAGAGGGCTTTCTTGACGACATATGGACCGAGCCATAAGGGCTGAAGTGTTCCTACTCCCAAGAGGTCATGTTTTTTATCGTAGAGTAAAAGAAGATCTCCCTCTTGGTAAGAATGAGGCTTAACCTTTTTTTCGTACTGGCCTTTGACCCGACGTTTGTGGGCTTCGAGTGCCAATTCGACATCTCGATGGGTTTCATCCAATTGATTGAGGTATAGCAGGTGCTCTTCTTTGGCAATAGTGCCAGGCAAGATTTCAACAACGATTTGTAAGGACGGAATCTGACACTCGATTGGTAAAACTCCTTCTCGGCCATAAGCCAGTTGAAAAGGTGTGAAGGCTGTAGCAGTTTTAACTAAAGTTCGGTATGCCCATGGAACATGATATAACATTTGATGCCAGCAGGTTTTATTATTCCATACTAACCTATGAATCATGGTTTTTAAGATGCCATTGACGACCTCTACTTGACCATTAGCTTGGGGGTAGTAGGAGGATGATTAATCTTGGTGAAAACCTAGCAGTGATGTTAAGTCAGACATCATGTGATTCTGAAAATGAGACCCATGGTCTGCAACGATCATGTGGGGCACACCAAAGTGAAATATGACCTAATTAAATAGGAATACTACTGTGGTTTCTCCATCATTCCAGAAGGTGGGAAGGGCTTCAACCCATTTCATGAAATAGTCAACAACTACAATAATATAGTTGTGTCTAGCAGAGGAAATGGGGTTGCAAGTTATGAAGTCTATCCCCAATTTTTCAAAGGGGCCAACAAAGATAACCAAGTTCAATAGGGTTGGAGGAGTGCACATTTTATTTGTAAATACTTGACAAGGATGGCATTATCGGATAGCCTTGATACAATCTTTGAACAAGGTCGGCAGTAGTAGACTGCGCACAAAATTTTCTGAGCAGTAGATATGCCAGAAAGATGACCGCGACATGCCCCAGCATGGCAGTCATTTAAAATGTGTTCCACCTCTTCATGAGTAAGGCAATGTCGAAGAATTGTATCCACACCACAGTAATATAACATATTGTTAAGCACTAAATAGTGTTGTGCTTGGTGGCAGATGTAATGACAGTCACCTAATGATAGCTCAAGGCGGAACCGCTGCACTTGGAGGTAGACAAGAATGTCACCATACCAAGGGTCAGTAGTGTCGATAAGATAGACAACTTCATCTGGAAGAGGATTGTGGGCTATCGCGTTCAGTTATCTTGTTAGGATCGACAATGGGAAGATCTGACAAAAGTTCGGTGAAGACTAAGGAATTTTTTGCCTTGGTAGCAATGAAAACCAAATCAAATTGTTGGAGGATCACGATCCATTTTGAATATTTCCCTCCAATTACTTGACGAGACAAAATGTGTCTCATGGGATTCTCAAACGTGATGACAGTAGTCTATCGCAGCAGTATGTAATGTCAGAAGTAGTTGAAAGTAAAGACAACTACCAAGGATGAATTTTCTACATGTGAATATCTGAGTTCAGGCCCAGTGAGGCCTTTCTATAGATAATATATCACATGTTCACTCTAGTCATTATGAGTTTGAACCAAGAAAATTCCTAGAGAGGATGACAAGGTTGCCAGGTATAGAAGAAATTCACACCCATAATTGGGATCACTAAGGAGTGGGGCTGATATAAGTTCCTTTTTCAAGGTATTAAATGATCGTTGAGCTTGATCATCCCACAGATACGGTACTCCCTTCTTAAGTAGGTGCATAAAGCCTTTCATCAACTCAACATATTTTACGATGAACCGTCGTAAAAAGTTTTCTTTCCCTTGCAAATGTTGGAGCTGCAGAATGGATTGTGGTTCGGGCAATTGAGTAATTTCCTTTACCTTATTGGGATCAAACCTAATCTCATACTTGGAGACAATGAATCCAAGTAAGCATCCAGACTCGACAAAGAAAACACATTTATGCAGATTTAGACGTATGTTATAAAACCGACACCTAAGAAAGATAGCTCTTAGATGATCTAGGTGATGCACTTGCTTCTTGGAATGGGCTGGAAGGTCATCCAAGTAAGCCTGAATGAGATGTATAATATTGTAAAATGTGTAGTCCATGGCCCTTTGAAATGTTTCTCCAGCATTCTTTAAACCAAATGGGATTTTTCGATAGGAAAATATTCCTTGTGGGCAAATGAAGGTGATTTTGTGCTGGACTTTTTGTTTTATAGCAATCTAGTTGTAACCTGAGAATCCATTCATGAATGAGAATGATTCACAATTGGCGTCGTCATCGATGATTTGGTCGATGAATGGTGTCACATAATTATCCTTCAGACACACGGTGTTCAAGTCTTGATAGTCGACACATACGTGGATGGTTCCTTATTTCTTATCGACAAGAACCAAATTGGAAACCCATTATGTTAAGGGAACGGGGTAGATGAAACCAACACGTAACAACTTTTCCACCTCAATCTTGATGGCTGCCATTTTACGGGGGTTGACTGGTCAAAGCCTTTGGCAGAGAGGTTTAGCATTGTCATATATCTTGATCTCATGCTCGATAATAGAAAGATCTATGCCAGACATTTCCTCGTAAGACCAAGCAAATACATTCAAAATTCCTTAAAAAGGCATGTGAAGCTTGCAATTTCCTTAGGATTGCAATCTGCTCCGACCTGGATGTTTTCTATGATGCTTGTCGTGACAGAAATATTGATGAGAAATGTCTTTGAAATATTTCCCATTTTTCCTTCCGATTCCAAAGTTTAGATAGTCATATATGGTGAGGAAATGATTTCAGGTGTGTCCGGTGATAGGATTTGAAGATGCATCATGTCTGAATCAGATATCGAAACACGATGGTGTGAGTCCTCCCAAGGTTGCTCTTCTAAACTCATGATCTATTTAATAGCTTCATTCGTAGGTAGCACCTGATTGAGGAGATCGAAAGAAGGAGTAGTTATGGAAGGAGAAGTGATACCATTGGCCGTGACCAAAGTGACCAGAGACTCAGATGCAGATTGAATGGCCAGGTAGGTCAATTTAGCTAGTGACAGTGACATTTGTTCTACGTGTCAATGTCTAAAGGGCCAAGTAGGATTGGTTGGTTCGTGAGGAATGGATGAAACCATATTCACCATTTGTGGAACCACTGGTGGCAAAAGAGGGAAACAACCCATCAGGGAAGAGCCCTTCAGTAGAATGGTACTGATACTTATGTAAGAGTTAGGTGTACCACCAACTGAGGGTACAGAGCCGCTGGGTAATGGGGAATAATTAGGGGTGAAAAAAGTACAACTGGTCCGCTATGACTATATTTCCATCCAATGGAAATAGGATGATGTGAAACACAGTAGACACAATGGCAGTCATGGCATAATTCCAATTGCGACAGAAAAAGAGATTATAGTTGAGCTTTCTGTCTATGACTTCGACATCCATTGTTACCATTTTCCCATACAAGGTGATGGGGTAGCTAGCTAGGTAACCTTTTGGGATGAAACTATGACCGTTGAAAGCTTTCATGGAATTCAACAGTGGGGATAGGGTTGGAGAACCCAAAGCAAGGCAACATGAAGCCGACATTACGCAAGTTGAAGCACCTTCGTCAATGACAGTTCTATGTATTTCTTTTCCTTTCGAAAAGAATTGCACCTGAAATGCAAGCTGGTGAGAAAGGAGAGGTTAACATTTTTCAATGTCAAAAATTGCAAGCATGGAATCCTAAGGGTTGATACCACCAATAGCTGAAAGTAGAGCTTTCCTTTTTGTTGAACAAATTTGTAATACTTCGAGCACCGACATAGCCGATGACACTTGCGCCAAGTCTTCTACAATACTGTAGTTTTGGGCAGCACGTGCAAATGTATTGTGCATTGTGCGATGAAGTGCCCCTTTAGGGGGCGAATCACAAGGTCAAAAACTGGACTTTCTATGTGAAGATCGTTAGGTGATGTGGATTTTGACTTGAGGAGGGTTCCTCTGCATGAGCGACTAGAGCTGCATAAGATTTGGCTCTGGTTTGTAGATCTACCGTTTAAAGGTGTAAGCAGTAGATGGTCCTTCACTAGCTGAAGGATGTTGTGAACCGCCATTGCCCCCTTGCGGGGGTTGGGGTTGGTTTTCAATAAGGTGTTGTTGTTGTTGAGAGGGGAAAGGATTATTTAGGACAACAGGGGTCTTGTCAGTGTCCTTTTTAGTAATGAAATCTATGCATTCCTGAAGACGTGGAAAACAATAGGTCATGTGGTCTTCGACACAGATTTTGCAAGGGAATCTGAGGGGTTTATCCTTTCCATCATCAGACAGTGCAATAACCTTGTACTTTTGGTTTTACTGCTTTGTTGACTGCTCTTTAGAAGGAGCGGTCTTTTTCTTATTCTTCTTGTTCTTACCACCGTGTTTTTGTGTAGATTGCATAGAGTTTATTATGGTGTTAGGAAGAGCATTCAATTTCGTAGAGGGGTCAACTAACATCTGGGAAATGTGACCACTGAGGTTTTTTACAGCAGCCCCAGAGGCTGCGCTGATAATCCCATCGGCGTGTGCTCCTGGTTGCTAAGTAGCGGGAGCATTGGAGTTTCTAGGGGTATTGGGAATTACGTCATATAGAGTTCCAGACTGTGAATATATCAGATCTAAGTGTTGGGCACGATGAATGGATTGTTCTTCTATGACCGCACCACCTAAGGTGACATCCTTAGCAATTTGGGGGAGTAGAGACTTGCAAAACCAATTCGCTAATAGATAGTCTGGGAGGGGAGCTTTGACTAACCATCACCTATGTCTCCATTCATGTATATGATTAGAGATATGGGTGGCGGTATCCTGACATAATGAAGTGAGGAGTTCCATCCTAGTTTCATAGAGGATGGGTAGCTAGAAGTGCTTTAAGAATTCCATGGCTAGAGCGCCGAAGGTATTGACTGACATGCGTGGTAACTCAATGTACCACTTGGCTGCATTGCCAGTAAGGGTGTGAAGAAAGAGACATAGCCAGATACTATCATCGACCATGGAGTTAGAAACACACCATAGATGACAGGTGGTGATGTGTGTACCCAGATCCTCCCCTTATTTCCCTTCAAACTTTGGGATGTGTGTTAGTATTTTATGTGGGATTGGCGGCCAAAGTAAGCTATGATAGACCGGGTCATTTGTATGTTTTTACAAGTCTGGGATATCGAGTGTTGCCAAGAAAGGCAAAGTGTTTGATGCCCCCAAATCGGACCAAGGAGATAACATATGACTTGAGGATCCTTGGGGTCCTCCCATTGTGTTGTTCCAAATATTATACACAGGTTGTGTGGTATAGTATGTGCCTTGGGGTATGGTATTGTATTATGGGTTTCCATAGGGATTGTTAGGCTAGGGGATAGAAGTGTCCCCAGGATAAACAATGCTCCCTTGACTCATTTGAGGTTGTGAGTAGGGTGCCCCCATGGATTGATTGGTACCTCCTTGAGGGTTCTCCCTCACCAAATACCTAACCATAGGTCCTTGACTAACATAAGCAGGGTTCATGTCAATCAATGACTGACCATGCATACCTAAAAATGAAGGGGGAACTGTTACTCTCCCGGCCAGTATATGCATATTGGGAATGGTGCCTCCAGATACCTGAATATGGGGGTTATAACTATACAATGGATGCCAACCATATTTTTGGTTGAAGGGACCCGTGCTAATTGTGCTATATTGAGCGTTATAAGGGGAGCTATATGTAGCACTTGTCAAAGGTCCAAGGGCTAACACAAAAGGAGTGGAACCCAGAATGTACTAAGTTCCACTCATGGAGGGTGTCATGATAGGGTTTGAACTTGGGACAAATGGGATAACGGGGTTCACCATCAAAGGTGTGGTACTGACTGTCGACTGGGGAAGTGGTGGGGGACGAAAATTGTCCAAACAATACCACGACTCGTTGGTTGTCGATGAGATGGGTGGAAGTGTTTCAATTGAATACAACGTAGGTACATATGCAATGGGAACCAAGAGTGGTTCTAATGGATTCATGATCGAAGGATTGTATGGAGGAAGAAATCCTTCAGTAAAGAAATCCTCTAGTAAGCTTGAATCATGGGATGTCAAAATTGATTCTGTGTGAGATCTTAGAGACTGATTTCCTGCAAATAGGGAATCCAGTTCACTGGAGCTCGACTGGTCCTCCATAGTGAGTGGGGGAAGTCCTAACAACCATCTAGATTGATGACGAGGGCCAAATGTAGCCACGATGGCAGATAATTTTTATCAGTAAATTTTACAGTGACGTTTATTAAAGTCTCAGTGATAACACTCTAGCACCTAAAAAATAAAAAATACACTAAGTAAATCAATCAACAAGCTGAGGGAAATGACCCTGTCTAAAAAGCACCAATCACTGGAGATGAAGCCTAGTATCACAATGAATAACAGAGAGAGCTAGACAAATTTACAATTACGGTTACTCTTGAGCTTCGCCCAAACCTCAAATTATGGGGCCAGGTACTCTCGTGAAGATGAGCACCCTCCCAAAATCTGAAGATAGGGTAGGTCTGTCTTTGTCAGGTACCATGGCATCCCACCCCAGTCACCTTGTGTTAGTCCCTAAAAGTATGGCCACGAAGGATACCTCAGATCATAGACATTACTGCGGGGGACATAGTCGCACATAGTACGTTGTGTGGTCAAGATACCTGAGTCCTTGACTCAACTCCGATATCCACGAAGGGATCCCCGATACACAGAATACCCAAAGGAGATGTAAGAAAAGGTAGGCTACCTTCACTTACAGTTTGATATTGTCTCATATTTGGCTCCGCTTTTACTAGAGTGGTCCCAGATAATATGAGTGCAGAAGGATTTCTTTGTTTTAATGACACTAGTTTTGGTGTATGATGTTGGGTAGTTAACTCACACTGCCTATTCCAATATCCTAGTGTAAACTAAAGTGTGTTACTCTAAAAAGAGTTGCTCATTGATTTCATTAGGTAGATTTTAAATGTACCTCGTTAGAGTCTTTGGTAGGGGTGTTGACGTATCAAATCATATGGGACTCTGACTCAAATCATGCAAAAACAATGCTTGTAAATGTTCACTTTCAATGAATAAGTTACTTCTACAAAGGGAGAGTCATTCATATATTAATGTTTATTCCATGCATCCTATTCAGTACAACAATAGCTCACAAAACTTCAATGCTCACAAACAACTATTGAAACGAAATAATGTAGAACTTAACTAGCTAAGCCAAAAACAATAAAAAAAATTGTATTTTTCTTTTAATGAAAAAAAAAATTTAAGAAGTTATTTTATTTAAAAAAACAAAGTTTGTTCAGGACACAGATTAGTCAAACAAGTACAGCTGCAAATCCCTGATTAGTCTATAAGTAGATTTCCCAACCCATGAGTTCACAAGTTAAGTTGTTTATCAAGAAATGGTTGACTAGCGCTCTGTACTAGAGGCTACAGAGAGTTAGTTTCAGCACCAATGCTCTGATTGTGAGGGTACAGTGCTTTATAAAGCATTGTTTTCACTGGTAACCTGTGTTAGTGGAGAAAAACACTAAAAAAAAATAGGTTGTGGGGATCAGATCTAGGGCTCAGCACTGAGAGAAGGGTGTTGTATGGTCCTCAGTGGTCAGAAAGGGAATGAAGAAGTACAAGAAGGCCTAGAAGAAAGAGAAATGTAGGAACTTTCTAGGAAAAATAGGGGGCTAAGTGTAGTCCCCAGCGGAGTCGCCAATTCTACTATAGGAATAATGCACGGGTGTTTGGTGATGTGGAAAACCCTCAAGGATCTTCCTGGGATCCTTGATAGACACTCAGATTAGCTACATCTGTCACAAAGACACATGCATATCTATGTTTAACAAATGAATATCAAAGCGATAAGGACTTATTTCCTTGAGTCTTAGTGTGGTGTTGATGGAGAGCGCAATGCAACTAGGCGGAAGACCCCTAAGCTGGCTCCAGATCAAAACCTGCACATAACAAATACAAGTGTAATATCACAACATAAAACCTTGATAAACAAATGCACGAACATATAAAAGATATCTAGTTGCATATAACTAAGCTACTCATGCTAGAAGATATTAGATAAACATATAAACAAGTTATACCACCAACATCATGGAGTGAATGACACAACTGCAATTCTATATTGATGTAGAAAGAGTGATTACAACCATTAGTTGCATCAACCTTCCCTTACCTCTCCAACGCCTCTCTCTCTCTCCCTTATTAATATCTTCTAATGCCTTAGTCTGTGTGACGTAGGCAAGTTCCCTCTATAGACAGAGGAAACCCCTCTAGCCCTAGAGTGGGTCTAGTCACAACAAAGACAATACCAAAGCAAATTTCCTTAGAAAGTTGATGTCATGAAGGCCTACCTTCAAATCGTCATTCGATGAAGTCCCTATTATGTTTCTCCAGCTCTCGTTCTTCTAATCACTTGTACCTAAAAAAAACATACAAAGCACAACCCCAAACGTAATAGAGTACGACAAAAACAATCTACTTAAAGAGTCAAGGAGCTTCAAGCTATCAATACGCAATTTGACATAAGATATAGGAAATAAGATATTGATTTGTATTAATCTAAATTGAAGTAAAACTTACAACCAAGTCTTGACGTTGTAAGTCTCCTTGAAGGGTCCTGTCAGCATGTCTCTACAAGAATTCACTCATGAACTATCTCCCAAAAGGACGAATAACTCTCTCTCCTACCCAAAAGGCTAATGCTAGAACACTCTTGCAATCAAGCCAAATACACTCAAAACCATCCCAAGCTAAGTTATGTAAGAGGCTACTTCCACACTCTAGCAAAACTCTCTACTTTTTCTATTAAATTCTTGAACTATAAAGCTACCAAGCTAGCTGATCTTAGCTATGGAGGAAGTATTTATAGGATGAGGAGCTTCCATAAGGGATGGAAGAAAGAGCTTATCCCTTTGAGAGGTTGCACAAAATGTTGAACAACCATCCCAAAGGAGAGAGGCAAACTTATCTTATCCAACAACCAACCCTAGGACCACCTACGAAGCTATTACACTTCAAATCTTCGACAAGTTGTTTAAAAAACTTACAAGAAGTATCTCATCGTGAGTGCAACACAAAGAAAGAGCGAAGAATTCACTAGGCCTAGTGCAATCTTGGCCATCTTTGTGGGTGGAACAACTGCTGACTTGTGACGACCCAAAAACTTAGGTAAAAAAGGGTCTACTCTAGGAGTAGTGAACTGAGGCATTCTTCCTGAGATGACAAGGAAGACATTGACACATAATTTGCAACATGAAACAAGGCAAATTCCAATAACATAGACCAGAAGTGTACGAGATCAGGGAATGCGGGGTCAGTGATAAATTACTGTGTAAGAGATGCCCCCTAAAGCATGAAGGCCGAGAGAGTGGGAGGGGTGAAATGCTTTACGAATCCATAACTGAAATAGAACACCATCACGGAGAACCTGCAAACACAAGTACAACTAATATCTTCGATACATGAGTACATAGTGAAAGGAAATACATGTGCACAAGTGATCCAGGGATATTTTGCTTATAGATGTATGAAAAGAATCACATTTGAAAATTCCAGCTTAACTCAAGAATTTAATGTGCACACAACAAAAGAAGAAGGAACACATAAAATCATGACAAGAAGACAACAAGACTTGATAACGGAGTTCGTCCAACTCAGACTACACCTCCAGACCCTACTCGATCAATGGGGAGGCCTTCATTCATTAAGTGGCATGAAAAGAAGAGAACACAGTCACCAGTTTACATAAAAAGAGAATTATACCTCCATTCTAGAAAATGACTATGAAATGGAGACCTCAGATGGAGAAATGTACAACACCAATGCATCCGTGGCATTGAGAGGGGCTGAAAAAATATAAAACTCACCCAATTCAGACAAAATGATCAATTGGCCCTCCTACAAGATGTTGCCTTGAACTATGTGCTAAAATCCTCTCCCCCATACTTTTCCAATCATTATGCTTTTATAATGTCAGATTTGTGACAATGCCACTTGAAAATTAGGGTTGTTTGTTTAGAATAGAAGCCAGTAGAGTAAAAGGGTCGCCGAGCACAACAAACCCTTAAAATAGGCCTTTTTTTGTTTAAACGGATAATACACAGAAGCCATTAGAAGATTCGACCAAAAGCCCTTTTAACTGGACTTCAAATATATCAAATTAGGCTTATAGACCCGTCGAGTCACGCCCTTTATTGCAAATTCTTGTTCGATAATCATGTTAGCGGGGATTGCCGACCGCTGGTCGCCGATATTGCTGATACCGGTGTATCGCATCGACCCTATCTGATCAGAATATTGCATCGCTGTAGCTCAAGGGTCCTGGTCCTTGGTCCTATCAATCACTCTGATCGCTGATGCTGATTGCATGTCGCCTACCTCAAGTCCCGATGTCGGCCATCACTTGTCCCCGACTCTGATTTAATTGGAGATCACTAATTGAAGGTTCTACTACGCCTCCTTAAGTCTACCCCTTTGCTTTCTCTGATTTCGATTTTCCTTTTAAAGGCTTTAAGTCCATTTTTTAGGAGAAATTGCCTCATGTTCAAAGGAATAAAGCGAACTCTTTTAGCGATAATTTCATCATCCGGACTCTGATTAGAGTGCCGTTCACACCATTGGAATTAACGTGACGAGCACTTCAATCTGATTTCAAGATACTTGCTTTTCTTCCACTTTGAATTTTAAGATTTTCCATGCCACTATGTTTGAAGATGCACCTGGATCAATCCTCCCCATTGAGAAGCTTTTGGACCGCCAAAAGCTTTCACTAGTCAATTAGCAAGTGAGGGAATTGTTCCCTCACCATTTCCTTCTCTAGCCATTTTGCCTTGCTGGGGTGCATTCCCTTGAACCCAACTTTAAGGTATTCCACATATCCTCACCATGAAGTCCTGGTTCTTCTATCAAGGATGATGTCTTCAGGTAACTCATTGAGATATTTGGGTGAAAAATCATCAATTGTAGGAACTGTGCTCACCTCATCGGTGTCCATGATCAATGGAGGTTCATATAGCTTTAAGCTATCCACATTCACTACTGATTACATCTGCATATGTATCAGCAAATCAAGATGAAAGGCATTGTTCCCAATCTTTTCCAAAATGGTGAATGGACCATATTAGATTGGTCACAACTTCTTCCCTTCTCCCTTCATCCTGTCCTTGCTGATGTGGAACCACACTTTGTCACTGACTTGGAATTGATGGTCGACTCAGTGTTTGTCATGTGAAGCCTTGTAACGGGCTTGAATTTTCTCCAACTACTCTTGTAATTCTTGGTGAATCAATTGGATTCGTTGAATGAAATATTGAGCTTTGTCCCTATCATTGCGTCCACTAGAACCATCTTCCCTTCTGAAGACCATATCAAAAGGGTCCTCTGGCAGGTAACCAAAACATGTCTCAAATGGTGAATGCTGCATAGATGAATGTACTGCTCGGTTGTAGGAATGTTGTACATATGGGAGATGCTCATCCCACAACTTTGGATGATTCCCTCAATAGCCTTGTAACAAGTGTACCATAGTACAGTTTACAACCTATGTCTGTCTGTCAGTCTGCGAATGAAATGTCATGCTTATTTTCAATTTGGTGTCCATCATCTTCCACAGGCTGATCCAAAACTCTCCGAGAAAGGGAGAGTCCTGATCTGACACAATCAATGTGGGTAATCCAAAATGGACCCAAACATGTTGAAAGAAAAGAGAAGTAGTCTACTCTGCAGTGATCTGCTTTTTACAAGGCATAAGAATACACATCTTGCTAAAATGGTCAATGACGACATACAAATAGTCGTGAATCTTTCTAGACAAAGGAAAACCTCCTACAAAGTCCATTGACACACTTTCCCATGGACGACTCGGAATAGGGAATGGTGTGTAGAGCCTGAGTTTTCTATTAGAGGGCTTTGAAATAGAACACATCACACAAGCTGTTACATAGAGATTCATAATGTTTTTCATATGAGGCCAAAAACAAAATCTTCATACATGACATAAAGTCTTTTCGACACCAAAGTGTCAAGACACAAGAGAGGTGTGGGCCTCTCGAATTACATGTAGTATTTCCCTTGTGGGAATACACAATTTACCAAGGTGATACAACAGTTTCCCGTGCACATGATAGTTTTCCACCTGTGAACCATGGGTTAGTTTTGCATAAATCTCCTTAAAGTCATCATGGTTAGCATATTGTTCAACATAACTCTCAAAAGAAAATGAAGCATTATGCAAAATAATAGAAGCAGAAATAGGAGGGCGAGATAGCATATCGGCCACTTTATTGCTAGTGCCCTTCTTATAATTTATTACGAGATGAAACTATTGAAGAAAACCCATCCACCTGAAATGACGAGATTGCTGCAACTTGGTTTGTGACTAAAGGTACTGCAAGGGTTGTTGATATGTATGGATGATGGTCTCCTTGCCGGTCAGGTAGTATTTCCACATTTTCACACTCTGCACCAAGGCATAAAACTCCTTGTCATAATTGGGATAGTTTATCACAGCTTGAGAAAACTTTTCAGAATGGTAACAAATCGGCTTCTCTTGCTGTATTAGTACAACTCCAATGGCATAACTGCTTGGATCAGTTTCGATCTCGAATGGCTATTGGAGATCGGGTAAGGCTAAGACTAGTACGGTGCTGATATTTTCCTTCAATGTTTCAAAGGACTTCTGTTGTCTTCCTCCCCATTGGAAAACCTGTTTCACACTTGTCAATGTGTTCAAAGGTGCTGCAATAACATAGAAATTAGCAATAAATCTCCTCTAATACTGGAGTGCACCTAGAAAGCTGTGGATGTTACACTAGTAGGCTTAGGCCAATTTACAATTGCTTAAACTTTAGAAGGATCAATCTTTAATTGACCATGACCAACAATATGACCTAGGTAACCCAAAGAGGTTTTCCTGAGCTCACACTTTGATAACTTTACATAGATTTTTTATTTTTTCAATACATCAAGCACTTTCTTTACATGACACACATGTTCAACCCAACGTTTACTAAAGACAAGTATATCATCTAAATATACAAAAAAAATTCATCAATGAAAGGTCTAAAGAGATCATTCATGACCCTCATAAAAGTGGTTGGAATGTTGCAAAGTCTAAATGGCATCACCATCCATTCGAACACTCCTATTTGGTCTTGAAGGCAGTTTTCCACACATCCTGCTCTTCAATTTGGACCTGGTGATAACCACTGCACAAATCCAATTTGGTGAAATAAACAACATTCTTTAACTGATCTAATAAATCATATATGCGTGGAAGAGGGTAACGATTTTTCACTCTGATCTTGTTTAGTACGTGGTAATCCACACACATCCTCCATGTGCCATATTTCTTTGGCACTAAGACAATCGGTGAGCCACACGGAGAAGTGCTCGGCCTGATGACCCATTCATCTAGCAATTCCTGCACCTATTTCTTGATTTCCTCCATCTTAATGGTCGACATCCTATACATGCCAATATTTGGTAAAGGAGAGTCATGCTACAAATGGATCTCGTGTTGGATTTCCCTTTTTGAAGGTAATCCCTTCGGTTCCTGAAACAACTCATCATAATTAGAAATTAATTCAGATAATTCTTGTTTATGTTCCTGATGACAACCCTGGAAAGCATCAGCTAATTCTGCCTCTTTTTCCCTTACAACCATAAGCATGACACACTTACTAGAATTCACCAGCCTTTTCATCTGTCTAGTGCTTACAAGGCTGGCATTGATATTATTTTGATGAGCCCTTACTATATATTCTACCCCATATTTTGTGATTTGGTATTTGTTTTCATGACGGGAAAAAACTGCCTTTCTATCATATAGATACAGACTCCCTAACACCATGCCACAAATATCCAATGGAATCACATCTAGTTCTACTTCATCCACTAGCTTAGAAGCAATTACAAATTTGACTTTACACTGGTTGGTTACATTTAGTTTTGCTTTATCATGTATCCATCCAAGCGGGTAACGTTTCAGGTGTGGTTTTGTTTCTAAACGGAGTTTCTTTACCAGGGATTCTACGATTAAATTTTCTTGGGATCTAGTATCAAAAAGTGTTTCAACTTTAGTATGATTTACAACAACTCTAATATGAAACAGTTCAATTCTCTTTCGATCATTAGGAAGGGACTCATTTACAGAACTAGTGCCTTCATGCGATTCAAAATTAACATGAGGTGTAAGAGTACCTTTTGTTCCCATGGCTGTGATTAATGCTTCATCTCTAGAATCTGATCCAAGGTCTTGCTACGCAGTTGCCACTGTCTTCTACTTCCCTTTTCCTCCATACTTATTTAGACTCTTTTCTGGGTGTTATTTCCAATAGTGATCATCATCATGGCCTTCCTTTTTACAGTGATTGCAATGTGACCTTTCACCTTCTTTGGTTGTTGTCGTTTTCTTCTCCTTTCCTTTCCATTTCGCTTTAGATTTTCCATTGGGAGGTTTGAACGGTGGTTTTCTGGAATGATCATCTCTTTCATTTTTGCCCCTGTTCTCAATATGAATTGCCTTTATGCTGGCTCTGTTAATAGTGGTTGGTTCAAACAACAACAATGAACCAATATACTTAGTTACAACTTTAGGTGTATCAAGTGCAATACCCAAATTTAGTGCTTGCTTTCTAAACTCCTCTGTAAAACACTGAACATGCTAACCTTTTCCTTGCCTTAAATATTGCCAATTCATTAAAGCGTTTTGCTTGTATCCTAAGGGATAAAACTGTTCCTTTAACACAGAAATAAAATTAGGCCATGAGGAAAAGAGGTTACCCACATTCTCACTGCTCTGTAATTTTCTCTCCCACCAAACGAGAGCGGTGCTGCTCAGCCGTAGAAAGGCCAGCTGAATATTTGCCTCATCCTCCACGATCTGCTGAATCCTACAGTAGACCTCAATTTTCCTAATCCAATTATTAAGATTTTTTGTATTACATTCACCATTAAACATGGGAAGATCAAATTTCACATCTAATTTAAAGAAAGGTTTCTTAGATGCGTCCTTTGAATTTCTACGATTATGGTGGTGAGAGGAAGGATAACCTTCACTCACGGAAGGAGAAGGAGGGGGTTCTTCTCCACCGCTAAACCTTGTTCTTCTAGGTTTCTCTCCCCTACTTTATCCAGCCTTAATGCCAACTGATTGATATTCTCTGCCATTGAATAGAAGGTCTTGCGGAAACTATGCTTCTCTTCAAGATGAGCATCATCTTCTGCCATGTTTCTCCTTCAATGTGCACTCCCTACTTTGGGATCGAAAGGATCTAATTCCCCTTCACCTTCGAAGCCTGTTTCTTGTTAGCATACAAACACATAATTCACATCTAAAAAGACTTGCACTGATACCACTTGATCCAAGGATCTTTTTCTTATAGATGTATGAAAAGAATCACATATGAAAATTGCAGCTTAACATAGGAATTTAATGTGCACACAAGAAAAGAAGAAGGAACACATAAAAGCACGACAAGAAGACAACACGACTTGATAAGGGAGTTCGTCCAACTCGGACTATGTCTCAGGGCCCTGCTCGATCAATGGGGAGGCCTTCATTCATTAACTTGGCATGAAAAGAAGAGAATACATTCACAAGTTTACATAAAAAGAGACTTATACCTCCATTCTAGAAAATGGATGTGAAATGGAGACCTCAGATGGAGAAATGGATAAAAACCTTGAGTCCGTGGCATTGAGAGGGGCTGAAAACATATAAAACTCACCCAATTCAGACAAAATGATCAATCGGCCCTCCTACAAGCTGTTGCCTCGAACTGTGTGTTGAAAATCCTCTCCCCCATACTTTTCCAATCATTGGGCTTTTATAATGTCATATTTGTGACAAGTGTTATGCAACAAAATGACCTCATCAACTCAAAAGTGAAATACATGATGACTGAAGCAAAGACCACAATTTCAGGCCTTGATCCCACACTAATGCTAGTTGCACACGGAAAACCTGCTTTATAAAGTTTTTTACCAAGCCTAAGGGAGCATTAGTGACCACACTAACTCATGTTACTAGTGAAGGGGCAAAGTTAGTGAAACTAAGGAAGTTCAATGGGTCAAGCCAATGAATTGACTCATAAACATCTAGATATTTATCCCTAAATTTGCTCATGAAAAGCAAGGAAACATCCAAAATCAAGATATTTGGAGGATTTCTAATCTAAGAAAAGAAGGAAAATGGGAAAGAGCTAAGAAGCAGAGCAAGTTCATTGCTTTTTCCCTAGTGAACTCTAGGAGGAGCTTGGAAACCCTAACTTGATTTCTATATAAGCAAGGTGAGGTTTATTGTGAAAGGGGTCAGAGCATTTAAAAGGATAGCCCACTAAGCTATTGTGAACTGTCATACACTTGAAGAAGTAAGCTAAAAGAGAGAGAGAGAGAGAAGAAGAAGGGGCAAGGGAAGGCTGATACAATGGATGGTTGTAATCACTCATCCATTATTAATACAGAACTGTAGTTGTGTTTCCTACTCCATAGTGTCCATAACATTGTTCATTGAGTTATTCATTTCGATACTTGTTTAGATGAGTGGTTTAGTTGTAGGCTAATAGATGTTCAATGTGCATTCTTATATTAGTTTTCAAGATTGTATGTTGTGATTGTGTTTGCCTTTCCTTTGTACAAGAATTGATTTGGAGCCGGCTTTGAGGGAGTTCTTCTTGGCTGCATAGTTGTTATAGACATTTTTGGGCCCTGCAACCCCAAGCATGAAATGCCCATAAATCAAGGGCTCCTAAGTCCCTAAAAGTGTTGTTCTAACCCCTAAAGGAACAAGGTCAACAGATTACAGCTTCTCCCAGAAGTTCTCCATGAGAAACTTCTCAGAATTGGTCAAAACAGGATCATTGCAGCTGCTCCACTGGCTAAGTGCGTTGCATCTCACCTAAATACACTGTGAGGGTGTTTTTCATTTCAAAAGTCCCTTTTGTCGGGTTCGATGGGTGAGAAATGACAAATGGCAGTGTCATTCCGCGAGGTGGAGAGGCAATGGAAGCTTCCAGAATCTTCTCCTGTGACACTTGCCTCACTAAATTCGACCAAGGATGAGCAATAGGCCTTCAGTATCCAAGTGGAAGCAAGAACTATCAGAGAGAAGACACTAATCAAATCACAAGCTGACTCATCCCCCTTACAAATATCTATATATGGATCCCTCATCCGAGAGATCCAGAGGCTGGAATTTTGCATATTGTAAGGAATTGATGTTGGTTTCTAGAGACAAACATTAGATTGTTGGGTGATCTAAGCTTTGTTTGAGGTGAAGAGGGGCTTCTTTGCTAGGAGGTTGATGCTGGGTCGGAACAACTGGTTGTAACTCCTCCTGGATCTTTTCTTTTTCATCAATTAAAACTATTTGAGTTTTCCTCCATGCTTTTGTATCATTAAGGCTTGTTACATTTATATGGTCAATTTACATCTGATCTTAGATTTTTTATGATTATAGATCCATGTCTTTGTATAGTGCTATGCTTCTGTGATCTTACAGGTACTTTGTGAAGCTGGGCGTGTAAAGGAGCAGGTAGCTGAGGACTATCAAAGAAGAGAGGGATCGAATTGAAGGATTAGCGCAAGACAGAGGTTGGTCTTTCTGTTCCTCTCTATCTATAATTCACAAAGGAAAAACAAAAGTAGTTTTTCTTTGTTTGTTTCTAAGGCAGCTGTCACACCTTAGTGGGATAGAGCAGTTCTAAATAGACACTTTTCCCTGTAACAAAATGGAAACTCCGTTGGGGAGCTAATTAGTTTGTTTGTTTATCATTCCTTGTTGTTTGTTTCATCAACTTACAAGTAACATTCGAACTGCATTTTCCATAACAAATGCAAAGTAGATAGCTGCTACTTCAATCCATCTAATGGATCTGTTTATGATTTAAACAACTGATACACAAACTATCTGATTTCCCTTGTGATAGCTCTTAGATCCTCCTTAGATCTACCCCTGATTGTTGAATTACTGATTGCTCTTTACTCGGCCAAAACCCAAGAACTTAACTGCAAACTGTGACCTGGAACCCGAACAGAGTCTCGTTTCTAGCCCAATGCAGGTACTGTTCAGAGATCTTGAATTTCAGCACACTTCCCGAGTGGAAAACCTGCGCTGCATTTCAGATTCTATGTGTTACAAGTGCGCTAATCAGACTAGCTCTGTGCAGCTGTGACTTCTGTGGTTCCTTCTTTCCAGTTCTATTCCTGAATTTTGCTGCCTGTGATCAGTATATGTCTGTTTGAAACTCCTTTTCCTTACTGTTATTCTGCCTCCTTTGTACAAAAGAACTAGAGATGTTTTTGTGTGTTTGTTGAGTCATTTACAGTTCTCCTTTGCAAAAGTAGCATAGTCGTACTGTCGTCCTTTGATTTAAATCTGTCGCAAGTGTCGATTTCGATCATAGGAAAAAGTTTGATTGCTGTTGATGGTCGATTATCCTGTTACTATTGCTTTTGGTCTGAATTTGTAATTTTCTAGTGTCAAGAACAAGTATTCGGTTCAAAATCATGAAGTGTTGTGATCGTCTCCATTTTTTTTTATTTTGAAAAGAAGCTTGTTGATATTTGTCGCTTGAAAAGAAATTCAGATTTGTGCATCAACTTTCTTTTTAGCATCTATATACTAAGAAAGCCGAAAAACAAATACATGCATGTGCATTTGCATATAGACAGTCTGATTGGCTTGATTTAGGAAAGTGCATTTAGAGTGTGCTCTTTGCTCTTTGTGAAAAGATTATGTCTTTCTTTTCCCTAGTAGCTAGGATTTTCATTGCATAAAAGAGATAAAAAGTTTGTTTATCATCTTAGATTGCATTTTAGGAATTACATCTACACCTCGTGGTGAACCCGAAAGGCAAACTTCATAAACAAGATGAACTTAAAATAAATTGAATGAATCTAACAGCTCTTTGGAACTTAACGCACAACATTTAGAGGTCTAGGCTAGAGATGTATTCCAGCGTCGTAAAGCCTGGTAACTGTTGTTCTCACTGATGGTTGGGTGATTTCTCCACTTTGAGATGATAAGTGCCAGTACAGACTTGTGCTCCCATGTACTGTTGAGTATACTTTGGGAGACCCCAATAGGCTTAATCCTTTATCCATAGGAAGCTGTGTCCGCTGCCCTATCGATCGCAATGCACTGAACACAACATTCGGGAAGATTGACTGCCGTACCATAAAATGTATTCTGCAGTTTTGCGATTGGTTTGGTACTACCTCTACCTAGATTTCCAGAGCAGTCCCTTTCGTTCCTTTTCAGACTCCTTAATGGAAAAGGTCCATCTGAGCACTTGTCACTTCAGGCTCATTAAAAATCGAAGGAGACTAGAGTCATCTTTTGTTTTTTCTCGACTCTTAAAACCTGAAAAAAACAAGTTGTGTCAAAGCGTCTAAAATTTATTTTAAATGGAATATTCATTACCCCTTTCCTACGTTGATCTTGGGTTGAGAAAATGGAGTCCACCAACCAAGGAATTCCCCTTGGAGGAAATCCTAGTCCCTTCTCCTCTTGGGGAGATGTTGGTGCACCCCATATGGCCACATTGTCGCTTCCAGGACTGACAATTGGTTTGCCTGTATGGCTCTTCTCAACCTCTATCGTTCAGAACACCACTATTCTTGAACAATCGAATCAGCAAATAGACGAGTCCAGAGTTACCCACCAACCTTCTACTTCCTCTAATTCTTCCTCTCCTCCTTCCTCTTCGCTTGATGGGGCTGGTAAAGCCAAAAGTCAAGTACCTAAGGAGAAGAAGGAAAAGAAGAAGAAAGAGAAGAAGAAGAAGGAGCCAAAAGCGAATGGGGGCAAACGAGTGTCGTCTAACGAAAATCCACACACTGCACTGACCAGGCCTAAATCGCCATGTGTCATTTGCAAGGGAGACCACTATCACAGAGATTGTCCTTGCATCCCTCGGATCTTAAGGGACTGGTCTCCCGCTTGCACAACCCGGTGTCGTCAACCTCTGATGATCATGTTGAAAACACACCGTCAACTAGTGAAAGTGAAGCCCCAGGACAAAAAGGAAAATATAGATTTCCTTGTAAACTGTGCGAAGGCAATCACGCCGTCCACCGTTGTCCCTTCTTAGACGAGGCTAAAAGGGTTTTGGACAATCGTCCGGTTTCACCGTTACGACTTCCTCCTGGATATAAAAAAATCTTGCCGAGTCCGTCACCAGTTGAAAATCCGGCTGGCTCGCTTAGGTGGTCGGCTGAAACATCTATCATTGAAGATAAACCATTTGAATCCATACCAGACGAAAGTCAAAAGGTCGAGGCAGTAGTTGAACCGGTCTTGCCTTCAGAGGTTCCATCTTCAGATGATACAGTCACTGAAGAGAACAAGGATGACACCGTCCAAATTCTTTTCATAAGCACAGACTCCAACAAACATCAGGGCAATTTACCCATTCCTTTACTGTAGGAAGGAAGTTTGTCAGAGTCGTACCCGGCCATCTATTCGGTCCCACCTCCAAGCAACCTAGTTGTCTCCTTCGACTGGAATCAACTAGGCAGACCCCGTTTATGAGCTAGTATACCATTCCGAATTATTGTTCAAATATATAGAATGGTTATGGCTGGTACCATCATAGATGAGGGGGCTTCTGTGAGTATCCTTTCCTCAACTGCTTGGAAAGCGCTTGGTTCGCCATCGCTTTTGCTTGAGATGAGAAATCTGACCGGCTTTGATAAAGGAACTAGTCGACCGTTAAGGATCCTTCCCAATGTGCCCATAACATTGAGAGGGAAAACTGTTCATATGAATGTAATGGTAGTTCAAGGACCCCTGGATTACAATCTACTCCTTGGACGAGACTATATTTATTGCATGGTAGAAATTGTCTCCTCACTCTTTAGAGTAATGTGTTTTCCGCACGAAGGAAGAGTGGTCAAGCTCGTGGACCAGCTTTCATTTCCCAAATCGTACAGAGAAAATAGTCATATACCATCCCTGAATGGTCTTTTCACGCAAGAAATGTCTCAATCCCCAGTCCATCCACCCGATGAGCACGAGTGATTTGGGAGGACATGACTGAAACATAGGGGGCATGCACCCTGGTCTGCTTCGGCAAGAAAACTTCGGGTATAGGGTAGGTTTCCGCAAGAGAATATGACCTCCGTACTCCCGTCCGTGATTGGAAGAGGGATTTGGACTGGAATAAGATCCTCTTGTCAAAGTTATGTGGGTTGGCGGGCATCGCCGCTCACCTTTGTTTATTTCGGTAGACATCGCCGAAGAAATGTTCTGTTTATGCGCTAGATAGAACAATCTTTGGTTAACCTGAAAGAGGTATACCTTTCCTGATAAAACAAATGTTTTGTCAGCTCGAATAGAAGGTGACCTTGAAATTTTATTTTATACCTGGGGGCATGCAAGCCTTTTGGAGTGCAAGCAAAGAACAACTATTTATTTTTTAAATTTGTAGGTCCTATAACCCTTTAAACTCGTAGGATTAGTCGTTTCCTAACTTACATAAAGAAAGGATGTGGGGAAAATCTTTAAAAGTTGCCGTTTTATATGAGACATTCTTATCACACGACTAGATTAATTGAGCAGTTTTAGCACATAGTTCAAGCTCGTTAAAAAATAATCATAAGACATGAGCAAATGTTTCCACCCGCGTTTAAGCTCGTTAAAAAATGAACTATTCCCTGGTAAATAACCATCGTGAATGTAGTACTTCAGCCATTAAAGCCTTGGTCGTGTTTGCACTGTCACCTCCACTTTTTCATTGGCCAATCATTCACCTCCATTTGATTGTTTACCCATTTTGAGGAACAGCTGTGAAGAGTGATTTCACTAGCCATCCTTGTGACACTGCCATGATTGGAAAATTCCAAACCTTACCTGGAATCAGCTGCTACCCGTTTTATCACTCGTTCCTCAAAAGACGAGTCTCCTTTAAGCTCTTTTCAACTGACTCGTAAAATATGAAAAGATTGCCGAGCCATTGGCCTCTCCAGCTCGTTAAAGGGACAGGAAGTGCTATCCCTCCTCTAGATTTTAATCTTTTTGGACCTGAGGAATTATTACACAAAAAGATCAAGAGCTTGTTTTGTTCGACTCATTAAAAGTATCGAAAATTCATCCCTTCTGTATTGTTTTATACTTTTTCGGACTTAAGAGATTAGATGACGAAAAAGGAATTTTGGAGTTACCTTTACGTTCCTTTTTAGACTCTCTAAAATTGAAAAGGACCGAGTTATCTTTGTCGTTAAACTCGTTAAAAAGATTAATAGCGACAAACTTGTCTATAGACGAGAACGAGTTTCACTATCGCTAGGCTCGTTAAAACATAGCGATGGGTTTGCTCGAAGGGAAAATTATAGAACGAGCATATGTTATCCTCCTCAAGCTTGACAAAAATAAAGAGGTACTGGTCAGCAATGACTGGGGAAAATTGGGAAGAAAACTCAAAGAAACTTTGTTGGTAGCAAGTTGCTCTTGAACATGACACTTCCACTCCGTGTCCGAGTTGGGTTGGGTTGTTTCATTCACCGGTCACATCACCATGGTCACGCCATACCATCCACATTTGGGGTTAATGGTACCGATCCATCACATTAGTATCGCCGATATGTTCAAGAGAAGTCATTCAGTGAATTCACCTGTGTCTCACCCACTACCATACATTATACTCCATTCTTTCATGACCGCCACCCTGAACCTTATATCACCAAATAGTTTTCAACTCCATTAAAATCATTTTCTCCGTTCCGTGTCATTGATGTGGGATTCATTAAGGCCCTCCTGTGACGGATCACTTCTTGTCGACATCATCTCATTATCCAAGAATTTGATCTAGGAACACCCCATTCAGTACTTTGAAGCTTGCATGCCTCAATGGCAAGTTTCTCACTTCCGGTGACAGGTTTACATCAATGGCCTTCGACTGAAAGATTTTGCGTGGTGTTCGATGCCAAGTCCTTTATTCACACCACATGAATTGTACTGCAGTACCTTGAGGGTCATTATCATTATCGGTGATTCCTCTCGCGCTTGTTAACAATTTACATCATTGACTGGTAATGAAGCGATGTCTTTCCATGTTCGACTTCAGAACATTTCTCACATGGATCGACTTGTACTTCGAGTGAAGATCGAACGAGATTGAAGACCCCGGATCTAGTTTCATCCATCCGGGCTGCGATATATATTCAGGGAAAATAAAGACATTAAATGTACATCATTGCTGCACAGATAATCATCCACTCAAAAGGATGATGGCTCTACCAGAATCATCAGTCTACACTCAGACGATTGTCTGTCCTATGTACATGAAAATGAATTTATAAAGCTGAGCATGGGAATGCCCGCCTCAACTAGATCATGAAAATAGTATGAAGATAATGTATTTTATTGTATCTTATTACAGGTCTCCTCCCAACATTGAAAGAATTTCGGAACCTCATAATAAAGCATTTCACCCGACACCAAAAGGTTAACGGCCTCATACTTTAGGGGGCAACTGTTATAGACATTTTTGGGCCCTGCAACCCCAAGCATGAAATGTCCATAAATCAAGGGCTCCTAAGTCCCTAAAAGTGTTGTTCTAACCCCTAAAGGAACAAGGTCAACAGATTACAGCTTCTCCCAGAAGTTCTCCATGAGAAACTGCTCAGAATTGGTCAAAACAGGATCATTGCAGCTGCTCCACTGGCTAAGTGCGTTGCATCTCACCTAAATACACTGTGAGGGTGTGTTGCATTTCAAAATTCCCTTCTGTGGGGTGCGATGGGTGAGAAATGACAAATGGCAGTGTCATTCAGCGAGGTGGAGAGGCAATGGAAGCTTCCAGAATCTTCTCCTGTGACACTTGCCTCACTAAATTCGACCAAGGAAGAGTAAGAGGCCTTCAGTCTCCAAGTGGAAGCAAGAACTATCAGAGAGAAGACATTAATCAAATCACAAGCTGACTCATCCCCCTTACAGATATCTATATATGGATCCCTCATCCCAGAGATCCAGAGGATGGAATTTTGCATATTGTAAGGAATTGTTGTTGGTTTCTAGAGACAAACATCAAATTGTTGGGTGATCTAAGCTTTGTTTGAGGTGAAGAGGGGCTTCTTTGCTGGGAGGTTGATGCTGGGTTGGAACAACTGGTTGTAACTCCTCCTGGATCTTTTCTTGTTTATCAATAAAAACTATTTGAGTTTTCCTCCATGCTTTTGTATCATTGATGCTTGTTACATTTGTATGGTCAATTTGCATCTGATCCTAGATTGTTTATGATTATAGATCCATGTCTTTGTATAGTGCTATGCTTCTATGATCTTACAGGTACTTTGTGAAGCTGGGTGTGCAAGGGAGAAGGTAGCTGAGGACTATCAAAGAAGAGAGGGATCGAATCGAAGGATTAGCGCAAGACAGAGGTTGGTCTTTCTGTTCCTCTCTATCTATAATTCATAAAGGAAAAACAAAAGTAGTTTTTCTCTGTTTGTTTCTAAGGCAGCTGTCACACCTTAGTGGGATAGAGCAGTTCTAAATAGACATTTTTCCCTGAAACAATAGTGATCTCCAAACAAATCTAGAAGGAGACTTGAGGTAATCCTCTTTCCATACTTTGTTAACTTATATTTGATATATGAACATGTGTATAACTTGGTAGCTTTCGCAGATAATCTTACAGTCTGTCGAAGGTCCCGGGAAGGCCTTTGAGGGTAGTTTTCATTCTCCATACACCGTGCATTTTACCCAATAGCAAAATTGGCGACTCCACTGGGGACTATACATCTAGTTCTCGGTTTACCCAAACTTTTCTCTGTTCTCTCTTCCTTCTAAGAGCTCCCTATTCTTCAACAATCCTTTTTCTGATCCACCAAATATATTGCTACATCCTACTAGTATACATTCATCTCAGAAACTGATCTTGGAAACCCTTGTTGTGAAAGATTTCCCACACTAACGCAGGTTACTAGGCTACATAGAGCTTTATAAAGCACTGTTCGTGTGTATAGGGAGCGTTAGTGACCCTACTAACTCTCTTAACCACTGTTACAGAGGGTTAGTCTCCCTTTTCCTTCATTTTTAGTAGTATCTGTGGACGAAAAGGGATGGAAAATCTTCTCATGGGCTAAAATAATATCTATAACTATATTATGTCAGCAAAATTGGTGTCCTAGAAATTTATTTCTAGGAAAAGGTTTTGGTTTTTCTCTCTTAAAAAACATTTTTTCTGAAAGAAAGACTGATATTTTGTATTCATCCTTCGGTTTAAATATTTGTGAGTTGCTTCATTTTGGTTTTCAGTAGTTGTTAGGAAATATTGCAAAAGAATATTTTGGTCATGCATGTGTTGAAAGACTATAGATGCACAGATGAAACTATGAGTATATGAAAAATATGAATATGTCGAATAAAGCTTGTTTGTATCAAATTGAATTTTTTTTTCAAAGCATGGTTTCTACATGATTTATTGAGTCAAGAGTCTCACCATATTTCATACGTCAACACCCCTACCAAAGAGAGATAATCAAGTACGAATAAAATTTACATTAAAATCAATCAGTTACTCTTTTGAGCATACCAACATTAGCTAGGCTAGGATCTTGGGATAAGCATGTGAGTGAACTGCCCAAGGTTGAAAACCAAAACTAGTGTCATTAATGAGTGAAAAATTCTTTCTGCACTCATATTACCGAGACCACTCCACTAACAATGGAGTAAAATATGAGACAACATAGAATTGTAATTGAAGGTAGCCGGCCTTCTCTTACAAATTCTTTGGGAATTTGTGTATTGGGGATCCCTTCGAGGATTTCAGAACTGAGTTGGGGACTTAGGTATCCTGCCCACACAGTGTGCTATCTACGACTATGTCCACCCCGGTGATGTCTGTGATTTGAGGTGTCTCTAGTGGCCAAACTTATAGGGACTTACACAAGGTGACTGGGACGAGTTGTCTTGGTACATAACACAGACGGACCTACTTTATCTTCAGTGTTTGGGAGGGTAATCATCTTCACGAGAGTACTTGGCCCCCTTAATCCGAGGTTCGGGCAAAGCTCTAAATAACCGTAATTGTACATCTGGCCATCCTTCACTATTATTCATTGAGATATCGGGTTTCATCTC